>JAJJWW010007230.1:0-346097 GCA_023531295.1 Papaver armeniacum | reverse complement strand
GATGTGCAAAGTATCATTACCGGCAAAGTGGAATCTATTATCTATATTACCAGTTTCACATACACACGTTGTTTGTCAAAAGGCCTCAATGGCTTGTTACGCAACAAGGTTACAACTGAGGCTAGCCATGGGTCTGGAAGGAGGGTTTCGGTTAGAGTTTTGGTACAGAATTTGGCAGAGAAGCTCGAGTCTGCAATGAGGTTCTGTGTCGCTCGAGATCAGTGAGCTGGGAAGATGGGCATGGTGATGGCCTTTTGTTGCTGCAGAGATCGATAGAAGGTGTGATGGAGCTCGCTGTTGGACAAGGCTCGATGATGAATGAGTTTGGTTGTGTTGATATGAACATAACGAGATGGTATGGAATGCTTTGGCGGTGAACTCGGTGATCAGCTGCTGCTGCCACGATAGAGATGAACTCGAAGATGAAGAGTATGGCGGTGAGGTTGGGTGAATGGTTGGCTGTGTTGGAGAAAATGAGTTTTAATTAAAAGGTTTTATGGTCTTGGTGTGGTTTGATCTAATGACCTAAGGGTCTAAGGATACTCACTCATTTTTGGGTGAATGAAGTGGAACCTTTAGTCCCACATTGTGGAAAACTAAAGAGGAGCTCTACTATATAATCATACACTTATGTATGAATTGTAAAACGTGGGTGGAGCGGGTGGGAAAAAATACATATTTTTGCCCATGCGATATGCGCGTATGCCATGCACCAAGTCCCCTTTATACACGGATTTATTTTTGGGCGAATTTTTTCTTTAGGAAATTAATTCCAAAATTATTTCTTAAGAGTTTTATTTTTGGGTAAATTCCTTTTACGTGTTTTACTTGTTTTTGAAGAAAATCAAAACCTAACTTGATTTGCAAGTATTTCATCCTATAAATACAACTCGAAAATCTGTTTTCAACACACCGGAAAAAATTCTTCTTTTATTCTAGGGTTTCTCCATACGTTTTACCTCCATCCCGTTGCTTTGAGTTCGAAGAGAGGGTAACTTGCGTTGTGCTAACTCAAGTTATATCGGGCAGTCTTATCTTGGAAACATCTTCGCTGTGAGGGGTTTAGCGTTACTCAACTCGAGTATACCCGCGAACTAATGTGTTAAGGACAACTTGTTGAACCTGTGATTCTGCCTTTGTCAAGTTATATCGGTAGAGTTGTTTCGCATTAGTTCTTTACATATTATTTTGATACATCTAACGTGCTGTTCATTGTTGCAAGATTCCAAAAATCTTAACACATTAGTATTCCTTACAACGATGTCAACAATGGAAACAAAGATGAACGTTAACGTTGAAAGACCACAGAAGTTTATCGGAAAGGATTTCAAGAGATGGCAATCCAAGATGCTATTTTTTATGAGCAATCATGATTTGGACGCAGTGCTGCAAGGTCCTCTTAATGTTTTGATGGCTGCTGAAGATAATACTAATGAAGATAGAACGTATTATACAAGGGGTAACTATATGGCTAAAAATCATATCATGAATGGTTTGGAAGATGCGATGTATGATTTTTACAATGCTAAAGATAACTTGACTGCTTATAAATATGGACTGCGTTAGAAGAAAAGTACCAAGCTGAGACTGCAGGAAGCAAGAAATTTCTTGTAGCAAAGTTTATGGAGTTCAAGATGACGAATGATAAGTCTGTTGTTGATCAATTCCTCGAACTTTAACAAATCATTAATGAGATTCTTGTTGAAGGTATGGTCATTGATGAGACGTTTCAAGTGTCTGCGGTGATTGAGAAGTTACCATCTTCTTGGTCGGAGTACAAGAAAAAGCTGAGACATGAAACTGGCGAGATCAACATGGTTGAATTGGGAAAGAAGATTCAAGTGGAAGAGATGTTGTGCACCAAAGACAAGAACGTGTCATCTGCAAGGGACATGTCTAACAAAGATCATATGTATGAACACAAGTCATCCAAAGCTGGAAAATGTGACAACAACAATCGCAACTCGAAGCAAGGACCTAACAAGAAAGGTATGTTTCGTAAACCAGATTCTGTCATTACTAAAATTAAAGGTCCTTGTTGGGTATGTGGAAATACTGGTCATATGGAAGTTTACTGTAGACAACGTAAGGATAAGAAGAATAATGCTAACTTGGTTGAGAAGAACAAAGACGAGCTTTCTGCTGTAGTGTCTGAAGTTAATTTGGTGACCAATGTGATGGACTGGTGGGTAGACTATGGAGCTACCAAGCATGCTTGTGGGAACAGAGACATGTTCACCTCCTACCAGAGGGTATGGGAAGGCGAGAAACTCTATATGGGTAACTCATCTGCATCAGAGGTTGCAGGAAAATGAAAGGTCGGTCTGAAGCTCACATCTGGAAAGACTCTCACATTGAATGAAGTTCTTCATGTTCCAGACATCTGCAAAAATCTTGTTTCTTGTTCTGTTTTAGATGATAAGGGTTTTAAAGTTACAATTGAGTCTGGAAAACTTATAGTAACTAAGGGAAATGATTATGTGGGTAAGGGTTATAAGACTGGGGGTCTATATAAACTTAATGTAACCTTTCCTGAATTGAAATTGAATGATTCTTCTGCTTACATGTGTGTGTCATTGAACGTTTGGCATGGTAGACTTGGTCATGTAAACTATAAATCAATGCATAAATTGGCTAGCGTAGGCTGCATACCCAAATTCACTTTAGATAAAAATCATAAGTGTGAGATTTGCGTAGAATCTAAGCATGCTAAGAAATCATTCAATAAGAATGTCCAAGAGAAACTCTAAACCCTTAGATTTAATCCACTCGGACTTAGTTGATATGAAGTCGGTTCAAACAAGAGGTGGTAAGAAATGGTTTATTACTTTTATAGATGATTGTACGAAGTACTGCCATGTTTACTTACTTAGAGGAAGGATGATGCCTTAGAAGCCTTTAAGATATATAAAAGTGAAGTCGAAAACCAATTGAATACTACCATTAAAACTATTAGGTCTGACCGTGGTATATTACATAGGAGATTTCTGTAGGAGATTTCTGTGAAGAACATGGCATATTACATGAGACTACAGCCCCTTATTCACCTCAATCCAATGGTGTAGCTGAACGTAAGAACCGTACCCTTAAGGATATGATGAATGCCATGTTGATTAGTTCAGGATTACCTTTGAATTTGTGGGGGGAGGCTATCCTCTCCGCCAATTACATCCTGAACAGAGTACCCTTTAAAGGATCGGATAAAACTCCATATGAGTTATGGAAAGGTAGACAACCATCTTATGATTACTTCAAAGTGTGGGGGTGCTTGGCAAAGGTGGGCATCCCTCCTCCTAAGAAAAATAAGATAGGACCCAAAATCGTTGATTGTGTTTTTATAGGGTATCCTGAGCATTCTAGTGCTCATAGGTTTATGGTTGTGAGTTCTGAAATTTCTGACATAGGGTTGAATACTATCATGGAGTCTAGGGATGCTGAGTTTTTTGAGAATGTTTTTCCTTTGAAACGTGATTCTCGAAAGAGATGTTTAGATGATCCCCTAGATGTGCCTTCAACTAGTCAGCTATTACCTTTATAGGAAGATAAACCAGAAGTAGAACCTAGAAGAGGTAAAAGGGTTTGAACTGAGAAAACCTATCCTGGTTGCATAACATACCTAGCCGAGTCTGATCCTCAGACTTATAAAGAAGCCATGACTTGTCCAGAAGCTCCTTGGTGGAAAGAAGCTTCCTTTAATGAAATGGATTCCATCCGAGAAAACTGTACTTTTGAACTTGTAGATTTACCCCCAGGGTGTAAGGCCATAGGTTGTAAATGGATTTTCAAGAGAAAACATAAGATAGATGGAACTGTTGAAAAATACAAGGCTAGGTTGGTAGCTAAAGGCTACAGACAAATAGAAGGTATAGATTTCTTTGACACATATTCACCAGTGAGTAGAATTAGCTCCATTAGGATGTTAATTGCTATAGCTTTTGTCCATAATCTAGAGATACATCAAATGGATGTAAAGACAGTGTTTCTTAATGGTGAGTTAGATGAAGAAATTTATATGGAACAACCTGAGGGCTTTGTAGTTAAAGGTTGTGAAAAGAAAGTTTGTAAACTGCTTAATCTTTGTATGGATTGAAACAAGCACCTAAACAGTGGCATGATAAATTTGATCATGTGATGATTTCTAGTGGTTTTAGAATTAATGAATCTGATAAGTGTGTTTATACTAAACTTGTCAAGGATGCCTGTGTGATTGTATGCTTGTATGTTGATGATATGCTTATACTAGGTACAAACATGGATGTTATTAATTCCACTAAGAAACTGTTGAATGAGAACTTTGACATGAAAGACTTAGGCCCCGCTGATGTCATATTAGGGATGAAGATTAGAAAAACTTCTAATGGCTATAGTCTGAGTCAGTCTCATTATGTTGAATCCATACTTAAGAAATTTAATCAGTTTAACTGGAAACCTGTGTGTACTCCTTATGATTCTAATTGTCGTCTCAAGAAGAATAAGGGTGTAGGAGTTAACCAACTTGAATACTCGAGAGTCATAGGAAGTCTGATGTATTTGATGAATTGTACGAGACCAGACATTGCTTATGCTGTAAGTAGGTTAAGCAGATATACTTGTAATCCAGGGCGAGATACATTGGGATGCACTTATTAGAGTGCTAAAGTACTTGAAGTACACAATGACCTTTAGTTTGAATTACGAAGGATATCCGGCCGTCCTTGAGGGATTTTGCGATGCAAACTGGATAACAGGATCGAGGATTCTAAGTCTACGAGTGGATATGTATTCACTCTAGCGAAAAGCGTCTGTATCTTGGAAGAGTTCCAAATAGACATGTATAGCTCGTTCCACTATGGAATCGGAGTTTATTGCGTTAGATAAAGCGGGAGAGGAGGCCGAATGGCTAAGAAACTTTTAGAAGATATTCCTCTCTGGCATAGGCCTGTGCCGCTATATCTATACACTGTGACAAAGAAATCTGCGATAGGTAGAGCTATGAGTAGCTTCTACAATGGAAAGTCTATACATATTCGTAGAAGACATGATACTTTGAAAACAATAATCTCAACAAAGGTTATTTCCATAGATTGGACGCAGTCCAAGGAGAATATCGCGGACCCTTTGACGAAAGGTTTGTCCAAGGAGATAGTTAGTAAAGCATCGAGGGGGATGGGGCTTAGGCTCAATAATTAAACTTGCCATGAAGGATACTCAACCTTGGTGAATGTAGATTCCAAGATCAAGGTTTCGAATGAGACAACTAATTCATGGTAGGTAAAGGTAAACACTATCAGAGAATTTCACTCTCTGTCCCTTCCCTATGATGTTGATGTGATAGTGTGACTGCATGTGGAGGATGACTTTTAAATAAGTCTTAATGAGTTCCATAGTTTCAATTTAAGATTGAAGTGGGGTGTAGCAGTAAACACTCTTGATGGAACTCACCTATCTGAATGTGGAAGTGGGGCTTCCTATGAGAATTGAGCTAATTCTCTAGAGCATTCTGAGAAACAGGATATGTCCAGGGCCAAATTTGACAAAACGGCACGAACTTAGTAACACCAGGAGAATATCATGTGTGGTTGTTGTCGCAAATTACACCAACGCTATCAGTTCAAGACTAGGTTCACTGTTTAGCTAGTAGTTCCAAAACTTCTCACTAAGTAAGGGTTCAAGACCTCATGGACACCTTTGCCTAAATGGTATTTTCCTTACTCTGATTTTTTCGTTTTCCGAGATTTCATTCATGTGGGGGATTGTTGGAGATAATGAGTTTTAATTAAAAGGTTTTATGGTCTTGGTGTGGTTTGATCTAATGACCTAAGGGTCTAAGGATACTCACTCATTTTTGGGTGAATGAAGTGGAACCTTTAGTCCCACATTGTGGAAAACTAAAGAGGAGCTCTACTATATAATTATACACTTATGTATGAATTGTAAAAATACATATTTTTACCCATGCGATTTGCGCGTATGCCATGCACCAAGTCCCTTTTATACACGGATTTATTTTTGAGCGAATTTTTTCTTTAGGAAATTAATTCCAAAATTATTTCTTAAGAGTTTTATTTTTGGGTAAATTCCTTTTACGTGTTTTACTTGTTTTTGAAGAAAATCAAAACCTAACTTGATTTGCAAGTATTTCATCCTATAAATACAACTCGAAAATCTATTTTCAACACACCGGAAAAATTCTTATTTTATTCTAGGGTTTCTCCATACGTTTTTACCTCCATCCCCGTTGCTGAGTTCGAAGAGAGGGTAACTTGCGTTGTGCTAACTCAAGTTATATCGGGCAGTCTTATCCTGGACACATCTTCGCTGTGAGGGGTTTAGCATTACTCAACTCGAGTATACCCGCGAACTAATGTGTTAAGGACAACTTGTTGAACCTGTGATTCTGCCTTCGTCAAGTTATATCGGTAGAGTTGTTTCACATTAGTTCTTTACATATTATTTTGATACATCTAACGTGTTGTTCATTGTTGCAAGATTCCAACAGGCTGATGATGGAGTCTATTTCGGTGATTTCTGTGGTTCAATGAAGGAGTTAGCAGTTGAGCTCGAGATAGTTGGATGATTGGCAGTGATCGCTGGAAGGAGTTGGTTGATAATTGTGTTGCTGCCATGATCAGTAAGGAGGTGCTCGGGATGAAGGGAGTTCAGTGATGGAAGTTGTTGCCAGGTCGGAGGTTAACAGGGAGCTGCATTGATGGCATGGAACTTTGAGAGCTCGAGTCTGTGATGGTACTGAAATGGTGGATTTGTACTGTTTAAATGTTGTTGCAGTGGGTGATGTAGAAGATGGAGAAAGGTCGAGAGCATATGAGCTTAACTCGACTGCTGGAGTTTAAGGAACTGCTGCTATTAACGACAATAATAATGGAAATGGGCTGGTTAAGGAGGTGCACTTTCCTATCTTAGCTAGGTTTCCTAGTTTCTTCAAGAAGGGGTTACAAAACTCTATATATAGGGAAGCTTAGATACAATTTGGGAGTAATTTGCGTTACCTCCCCTAGCGAAGATCATAATTTGCGTTACCTCCCCTACAAAAATAAAATTAGCGAAACCTCCCTCGTTAATAATTCCATCCAAAAGTCAGTTAGCTGAGTCACCAGTTGTATACAGGTGGACAAAACCAAACATGTGGTACTGATCTACCCTAAGTACCCTCATCTTCAACATGACATATATTCTTAGTTTCACTTGCAGCAGCAGTGAAAGAAAAAAGGAAAGAAAAATGCCCTTATCATCATTATTCTTTCACTTCAGACGAGACAGAGATGATGGGATTATTGAAAACTGAGAGAAGAAATTGAATGATTAATTTTAAAAAATCTGAGAATTTTTGAATCTAGGTTTGATGGGGTTTTGGTCTCTGCAAATGTTTGAACAACAAATCAGAGATGATGGAGGAAGAATTGATGTTCTTTGGAGATGTGGGTCGATTAGACCTTCCTTTAGATTTACCTACCCTTGTTGTTGGGATTAATGGTGGATTTGGTAGTATGAATCATGGTATGAGTGGTGTTAATCCAAACCTTCTGATGGGAAATAATAATAATCAATTTCGTGGAAGTGGTGGTTCGGGTGGGATGCCAGCCATATAGATGGTGCCTCATCAACAACAATCTATTTCATCAGGCGTTGATAGATCAGTTGAGAATTCTATGTATTTGGATCTTGCAATGGTTGCAATGGAAGAACTGGTTCGAATGGCAACTAGAGAAACCTAATGGATTTGTCATTGAAGCAACTAGAGAAACCGGTGTGGTAAGAGTTTAATCGATTTTGCACCTGCGTACACATGGGTTTAATCGAGTTCTAACAAACACATATCGGTTTGTTTTTGGTTAGTTTTAACATGGGTCAAGCTGAATTCAATCTCAAAAGGGTTTTTAATGGAGCAGAGCTAGAAGAAGAGGTGGAGAATCTGAAGTCTCCTCTTTCAATTTGATTTTAAAGTTTCCTCTTTCTTGTTGGTGGTGGCCGTCGTGGGTTTTTCATCGGCTTGGGAGAAGGAAAGCCATGGTTCTGTGATTGTAAATGTACCCTTGATTATTTGATAGTCGTTGGATTGTTTTAGTAAATGAGGGTATTCGGGGTATTACGTTTAACACGTGTATGTTTTAGTCCACCCGTATAGAGTTGCTGACTCAGATAACCAGCATTGGACGGAAAATGTAACGAGGGGAGGTTTCGCTATTTTTATCTCTGTAGGGGAGGTAACGCAAATTATGATCTTCGTCAGGGGAGGTAACAAAATTACCTATCTACAATTTGAGATATCTTCTATTCAACGTTTTCCTCCCCTAAGGGGGGAGAACTATCTCTTTTCTATATTCTTTTTATTGTTAAGGATGAATTCAAAGTTCTAATTGTGAAGCTCAATTATTTACAAGTTTGTTTCAAGTTTTAAAGTTAATCATTGTGGATTGTTTTTACTACTAGGATATAACCCGTGCCGTAACGGCACGGGCTTTGGGTTGTTTTTGTTATTACATTATTAAATGTGTAATTTTGGTATCATTTACATGGTTAACAAATCAATAACCTAAACACCCAACCACATCTCTCACACCACGTCGAGAGTTGCGGTAACCTCCCCTCTCATTGGCCGGTGAACAAAACCCTCGCTCCTGATTGACCGAAATCAAAGTTAGCCCCCTTACATTTCGTGACCGTTAATTTTTAATAGAATATGAAATCTGGGCCTTCAGATTAGCGATAAAATCTACAAATATCTTTCGGGGAGGGCCAACACTTTTTTTTTTTTTGGGAAAATAAAATTTCCATGTAGAAGGAAAATCAACATGTATAAGTTTTTTTACGAGATTTACATACCAAAGAAAAAAAAATTACGAGATTCTTTCATGAGCAATTAAAGGAAAAGAAATCTTCGAAAATCTCCAAATATCTTTTGGGGAGGGCCCACACGTTTTTTTTTGGGGAAAAAAACAAAAATTTCTATGTAGAAAGAAAATCAACATGTATAAGTTTTTTTTACGAGATTTACATACCAAAGAAAAAATATCTTTCGGGGATGGCCCACACATTTTTTTTTTTGGGGAAAAAAACAAAAATTTCCATGTAGGAGGAAAATCAACATATATAAGTTTTTTTACGAGATTTACATGCAAAAGAAAAAAAAAATATTTTTACGGGATTCTTTCATGAGCAATTAATGGAGAAGAAATCTTCGAAAATCTACAAATATCTTTCGGGGAGGGCCCACACGTTTTTTTTTTTTTTGGGAAAAAAAACAAAAATTTCCATGTAGAAGGAAAATCAACATGTATAAGTTTTTTTACGAGATTTACATACCAAAGTAAAAAAAATTACGGGATTCTTTAATGGAAAAGAAATCTTCGAAGATCTTTAATGAAAAAAATTACGGGATTCTTTAGGGTAAATGTCGAATCATTCCCTTTCCCTTTTTAGTATATAAAATTAATTGACGGGTTAGTGTGATGTTTATTTTATTTTTTTGATATGGCGAAAAATCAGTATTTGAAAAGTCTTTGGAAATATGAGTGCATATTTATTATAGAATATCGGTATTCTCAAACTAACTAAAAAATATTGGTATTTTCATTATGTTTTCAAATATGAGTGCATATTTCCAAGGGAAAAAAATCTGTTCTTAAGGGAAACAGATGAAGTATTTTCAGAAACATTCAAATACGCGGGTATCACCAAATTTTCTTAATATATCTTTCTTAATCAACGCATGTGCTTACCATAAATACTTCCCATTCCTGTTAAATATGGGTCAAGTATGTATGATGACGATTATTGATTGAAAATCTTATATATGCCAAATTTATGGCGACAATATATTCAGACAAACTAATTCCGGGAGTTTTCTTTTTTCGTATTTAGCTAATTTTGGAAGTTTCAATTTTATTTCTTGACATAAGTTCTTTGGTAACCATGTATGGAGATACTTACGTTATATAGATTGGATCCTCATAGTTGAAATACACAGACCAACTTTGTTTTTAGGGGAATACTGGTGAATATTTAGCCCTAAACTTATGGTATTTAGGTTTTATGTTTTGTTGAGAAGAACAATTATGAATAATTTGATATCCTGTTTGATCTTTAGCAAGGTAATTTCTGTTTTCTTTTCGGTGGGATTTTTTTTTCTTCCTGACGTTTGGGTTCTTTACGTTTGTTAGTTTTTTGTCATAATTACGTGATTATCTAACTCTATATTTGATTTTGATTTTGATTATAAGTTCCTGTTTTGGATTTTGAATTTATAGGGATTGCGCGAAACTAAATGTATTTGATTAAGAATTTGATTTTGTAGTTTTAATTTCTATACCATCAAGTCTCAAGGCCTGCTTACAAATTCAGGAGGCATGGTATCTTATTTATGACCAGTGAGATATATATGTCAGTCTACTTTCTTATAGAATATGAGATAGTTTGCATACTTCTTATATTTTGAGCTTTGATTCCTTAGGTAGTGAACATGGAGCAGGGTAATTTTTGTTCGTCTCATCTGGTGAAAACTTCATACGATAATGATCTGGATGCGGAGAGCCATAAACCATATGATCAGGTAAGAATGTTTCCTTAATCGATTTATGCGCATGGAGGACGTTTGTTATATGAGTCCTTCGTTGCAGTACTCAATTTCATATATGAACAAAGTTGTGCTTGAACAAAGTTATGCTTGAATTGTTGAATGACATCCATGTTGTTTCCTATGTATGCTTCATCCAAAATTATATATTCGTGTCAGTCGACCCAAATAAATGCATTTGATTTGTATAATAGAATACGAGTAAATTTCTTGAAGTTTGCAGCCATGCATTTGATTATCACAATTCCTATTTGTATCCTAGAGAAAGTCTTCGATAACATGGCTACATTCACTAGTAGAAAAATCAACATAGGTGACATTTCAAAACTGTCACCGTATCGATTTCATGACAGTTCAGGTGAAATTTGAAAGTGTCACCAAAGGCAGTGTCATTGTAGGGGTCATCTTATAGTGACGCTTCTGAACTGTCACATAACCGTTACCATTTAACCTTCAAAACTGTCATGAAGAATCTTAAACCGTCATTGTAAAACAGACATCCACGACGGTTACTTATGAAAAACGTCACCTCAAAGATTTGGTTTGTCGATTTATTTATTTTGTTTAATGCTTTATGCATCAAACGGTGAACTATATATATATAAAGTAAAAAGATAATGCAATCTCAAAGAATTTATGCATGAAACTAACTTTCCATCGATTCACAGTCGTAATTTACATTTCATTTACTGGAAACTAAAAATTAACAATCTCTTCAATTGAAAATAACTGACAACCACATCTCGAAATCACTATTTAATTCCAACTTATATTACAAATTTTTACAACTTTATATGTTAGTATTACTAAAAATATATAAGTTGATCTCCATTCGAAAAAACTGCTACATATGCTGCTTTGATTTCCAGTGGATTCCAGTCAATAACGCCATCGATAAAATTGATTTCAGTCAATAACGCCATCGATAAAGCCAAGTTTCAAATCTTTACAAAAGAAAAACTCATGTTAAATTGATCGAGAGTTATAGTTATAGACCCAACCCTTTTTCAGTTTTGGAATATAATAAAAATTAAAATAGGGGGAAGAATCAAAGGGGTTTGTCAATTGTTTCAAAGAATTTTGAAGTACTTAGGGTAATCATCTGTAGTTTTATCTAACATTTTAATAAATCAAAATAGAATCAAAAATCAAAATCAAAAAAGAAAGAAAGAAGGATAAAGAATAGGGTTACCCTAAGATATCGTGAGCACATGGTAGAACGGAAACTAAGTGGGCAGTGGGAAGACAATCGAGAAGAATGGAATGTAAAGGGAGGCGGTAAATATGACGGAGAAGAACGAAATATAAAGGGAGGCAGGGAATAGTGGGATGGTGGAGATGATTGCATTTTTTAGGTTTTACTTGTAAATCCCTAGATTAAAAAATCCAAATTTGATCCACAAAATAAACTGTCGAAGTAAGTCCAGGCCCAACTGACGTTATAAAGAAATGGCCCACACCTTTCTTATTTATAACCAAGTTACCAAAACGTCATTGCATATTGGTAACAGTTAATACACGAACTGTCATCATATTTGCGAGTTATTCTAACGCTTTATCATACAACCGTTACTATATATAAAGTATACATGACAGTTCATAAGTGTCACCTTATGGTGGTATATGGTGACAGTTAGTAGCATTAACCGTCACAGGAAACGTTTACCATGACAGTTAAGTCAACCGTCAGGATGTGTAACAACAATTGATGACGGTTGTCCCTAGGAACTGTCATCTATACATGACCAGTAATATATCATGATGCTTTTTGCTAAAACCGTCATAGTATAAAATATTGAACCGTCACGGAATCCCATATTTGGCCTAGTGATTCTTACTGCTGGTTTGTTTTTTGTACTTCAAACAACCATGGTTTCAAACAACATCTGCAGGAAAGAATCAATTATTATTATATTACTGACTTTGCTTATACGTGCATTTTCAAGTCAATGCTACCCCTTACAACAAACAAGAAGATGTTGAATTGTTGATATCAAGCAAGATAACTTAAGGTGATAGTATATATGAGTTAATTTTCCATTTTCGAGTAAAAAAAAAGTATCTATGAGCAGTACTTTAATTTATCAAATGAGAATAGTCAAGATAATTTCAAGTCAGATTTGATATCTGATTCTTAATTAATTCTAACAGTTCATGAGATTCTCGGCCACATTTATCAATAGCGTTCAAGATTTATTTTGAAAACCTATTTAGCGGTGTCACAGCTGTAACTTTACTCTTTTGTTTTTTCCCCCTTTTCTTGGAGGTGTACATGGATCTGTCTAACAGATTCCTTTGCCTTGCTGTAGTTTGTGAATTATAGTGTGCGCCAATTTTAATGATCATAAGAATATCTTTAGTGTTTTTATTTTTTTATTTTTTTTTCCTTTGAGTTGTTCATGGATCTGTCTAACAGATTCTTTTTCATCTTGCCGTGAAATTTCTATTTTAAATGATAAATTGAAACGGGATACTCTGTATCATCCTCAAACGAGTTTTCTAAAAGGGTTGCACTATACTATTATGAGGAGTGGGAGCATTGGTAATCTTGATATGAGCACAAGGCACTTATCAAGTTGAAAAATCTAAATATCATTCAATTGAGATCAGTAGAAACCTTTTAAAATGAGAAAATGAGAAGCTCTTTCTTGCAGCAAAGGTTAACAGTAATGTGACAGAGCGTTTACCTTCTGGGATCCAAAGGAAAATTTATTGTAGATTGATGAAATACTTAAAGGGCATCCTGGATTCCTTAGGGATGTTTGCTTCTTTGATGAACGGAAATCTTACGCATGATGAGTGCGGGGCAAAGCCCATTTTAGTGAGCAGGTATCTATGTAAAGAACTTGATACTTAGGCGTAGAATATGCTGACTAATTTACTACTATTTTTTTTTTTGTTTTCTTTCGTTGTTAGTGTCGTTGCTGGTGAAAAGAGGAACAATCCATGTTAATCATCAATAACTCCAATACACATGAGTATATTTTCTTGAAGATCAGCAGAAAATGCTATTACGACATCATTCCTTGATGGCTCAGATTTGTTGTATGGGTTTACAAATTGTGTGAGTTTGAAGCTGAGGTAGAGCGAGCGCACTGTGCAAAGGTTGTAAAGGTATGCATCTTTGTTATTTTTTCTTTCTATTTTGGTTTAATGGAAATAAAATATATTTTACTAAGATGTGGCTCCTTATTTGGTTAGACAAAGATCCACATAGTTGACATTTGCTTGGCTAAGTGTCACAGGGAAAGGTTACTTAACTCAAATCTCGCTTACTTTAGGAAATGATACTTGCTATCTTAACTCCAATGGCAGACCACATGGTTCTCAAACATGTAGTTGTGGGTTCGACTCCCACACATGGCACAGTTATTTGATTAAATATAAATAGTACATGATTCCGGATGTTAATAACTTAATATCAGATCTGCAATGTGAAAAAATGTGTCATATCATTTTGGTTGCTCCTGGAGCAAAGGAATGACAGCAATCCTAGCATTAGCGAAGATGGAATAGTTAATTCTCTTTTTGTATAATGACCTCCAAATAGTATAATTACTTCATAAGAATGTCCAACAACTCTTACATTATATTGTAAGTATTGTATAATGGACCTGTAAATATTGTAAATAGCACAACTTACATTATATTGTCGCATAGGTAATTTGAATTGGTAAAATTAGGAATTTTGGCCTTTTTTAGTGTATGGTACTTTCTGTTACTGGCCTTGATAATATTGAAGACGCGGTTCCTTCCTTAGATATACCCAGGAAATATTTCCTTGGTTTAATATTTCCTTTTTTGATATTATTTCTCTTTGATATTCTTTTTCTTCGTCTTACAATAATCATCATTCATGATCATTTTATTTTTTCTAGGTACAATTCTGATATTAAACTAATTTTATGCTTTTAATTTATGCTTTTAAAGTTGGTAAACCTTCCAGCGATAACTGCCATATCCATTTGTCTTTAACTCTACCTGCAATGCTGTTATTCCTGTCTTTTGGTTTAGAGAAAGCCTAAATTGACTTTCCTGGGATTGAAAACTCTTTGTCAATTACAACTAAATCTGATTAAAGGCTTTTTGCTTTATACACATAAATATGACATTCCCATGGTACAAGGATAAAGAAATTTTGGTACTTAATTGGTTAGCTGGAGAACTGCTTCGTTCGTCTGATGTTCTTTTGAGGTGTTCCTATGGAAAAAAATAAAAGCTACTTATTTAAGTTTTCTTGGTGCAAGGGTTCAAAAGTCACGATGATTTCAATTTTTCTTTCTATGGAGCTGTTTTTCTCGACAAAGGTTTATTCAATTCTTAGAGCTTCTCCAATGGTGGTTGTGTGTGTTTCCTATGTGGCAACACAAACAAGACATCCTCATTCCAATTTTTCCTTAGGTTTAGGGAGGGAAAATAGTTCATCTCCAATGGGGTTGTCTGTGATGTTTTATGAATTAAATGTAAATTTTATTTTTAGTAATGTTTTAATTTTATTAGAGCTAAAAATGGTTATTTAGGTAAGCAAAAGCATACTAGGATAGCTTGACATTGTATGGGTGAATGTCTAAAACTTGACATTCACCTTGAAAATGTCTAACAAAAATTAAGCCACATCATCTTCACAATGATTTAAGAAGTTGGGGTTGGAGAAGAATTTTAGGAAAAATGAATGTCTATCCTATATGGACTTAGACATTTATCTTTACATACATTCCATTGGAGAAGCTCTTATATGCATGCACATCTCTTCGCAGAGACAACACCACCTAATGAAGGTGGGAGAGACAGAACAAAGAACGTGGAAGAATTTTCTCATGGTGAGCTACCAGTTCTTACATGCAGATAACATATGTGTTTTCCATTTAAATCAAGATACTTTTGAGTATTTTCGTTAGTATATTTTAGATGAAAAATCTGAGAACTTCCAGATTTTTTTTTTACAGGTAATATGTTTAGTGATTTTGTGGTCGACAGTTAATGCTAAATTTAGCAAAAGTGTGTCGTAAAGTGAAGACAGTTTCGTGGAGTCTTAAGTTTTAGTGATTCTATCATTGGTAGTTGATGCTAAGTTTAGCGCGTGCGATAAATCAATGAAAAAAGAAAAGCAATTTTTGGAAATTAAGTTAAAGGGGTATTATAAACTACGCGTAGCTTCTAGATTTGCACGTTCAGATACGGTTCCATATAGAATATCAGGCAATTATCTCGCTCTTTTGATGAGTGGTACGGAACATCAGGGAACAACGAAGATTTAACAATAAGGTTGGCGGCGTTCTTTTTTTTTTTTTTTTTTTTTTAATGATTAGCCGTCGGTTTAAAGTTTATTGTTGTTTTTGTTTTTATTAACATGGGTTATGGCTTAGGACTACTCAGACGAATCAAGTTCTTATTGTCCTACGAATACTTCAATTTCGAATCGATCTATTTCTATTTATATGATTAGGGTTTGAAATTAGGGTAGTTTTTTTTGGTGTCAAATAAAAGAATATTTATACCATGTCTTAGTCTGGAAAAGATTATTTTAGACATGCGATTCTGATATAAATTTTATCAGGATGGTTAAGTGATCTAAGTTATGCATTGAGCAGAATTTGATCCAACTTAGTCTTGGATTCTTTTACGTATGAAGACAAAAAAATTGGATCTGGTCTGCTCCTTTATTTGTTTTCTTTTAATTTTTTAATATATGGATTTCTTTTGGTTTTTATTTTCTTTGTTTACTTATCAAGAATGTTTTAGTGCTCTACTTTTGATGTATTTGATTGAACAAGTCCAGTGTGCTTTCCACAGATTGGTGTTGAAGATGCTTAAGATGTGGAAATTCGAGAACAGAAAGAAGGGTCAAGTGTGGAGTCTTGATCTTCATCTTATCCAATCAAAATAATATTGTGATTTAAATAAAATTGTGGGATAATTTGGTATTTTGGTGCATTAAATTTATAATGTGATCTTAGAGAACTCTGGGAACATGCATTCCTGGAACATATGTAAAAGATCAACTAGGTAATTATTTTTTCTTTTTGTGCTGCTTATGCGTTAAAAATTTTGTGTAATGCAACCATGTATTTATCTTATTGTAACATTACAAGTACACTAAGCCTCTTATTAAAACCGCGTCAACGGTATTCATCAATCTGAATGTTCATCAAGTGCATGAATTCCAGACTCTGATGAATTAACACCCTCTTGCAACTATTATGTCATAATTCCTTTTTTTTAGCATTTATTAGGTCACGGAAGTTGATAAAATAGATCTGGAGGAAGAACAAAATCCATCAAAACATAGTGTCTCTGTTTGAAGTGAAAGTACAACACAGTAAGGTATGTGCACAAGCACAACACTAAGTATGGCCAGTAGACATATAGTGAAGAATGTTAGTCAATTAATAATACATTGGAATTTTATTTAATACAAAATACTGCGTTCTACTGTGAACCAAGGATTGTTGAATTACTAGATTATAAAGATTGGTGTTAAATAAAATTATGACAGTCGTAGTTCCTGCAGTAAATATCGTGGGGATTCCTTGGGAAATGTAAGCACTGTGTAGGATGGTCCTTTCATAAGCTCTGTTTTGAAAATTGCATTTCACAAATTTGCATGTGATATATATATATATTTCAAAAAAATTGCAGATAAATCCATTGGATACGGCAATTTGTTAACAAAAAAAATAGGTTTAACATAAAAAAATGTGTAATTATGTTCAATTGCAAATAATTATAGGCATATGAAATTTAATTACTTTAAATCCAAAATTTATGAAGTCAACTTCTTTTTAGTTATTCTAATACATGCCTATAAAATTAATACATGGTTTATAATATCAAATTCAAATCATCAAATCGTTACATACCTAAAGAGTGTCAGAGTTTCCAATATCTTTAAGAAATCAAACTAATCAAAGATTGTTCAAAAATTATCTAAAGTATTTAATTACGGGTGCGGGGCGAAGCCCCGCCATATTAAATTAGCTGATCCCACGGCCCCCGGTGCGTAGCACGGGTTAGACACTAGTATCGTTAATATCTTTATCCGATTAAAAATGAGTGTGAAAAAACTCTTCAGCCAGAGTAAATGGGAATTTTGGTAGAGATAATAATAACAGAAAGTTAGGCTTATCAGTTACCGAAGGGAAAAATAGGCTTTAAGCATCCCTGGAGTAGTGGAGTGTTTGTATTTTATAATCAATTTCACGTTGATACTTCACTTGATCGTTTGAGTTATAAATACAACGGTCACACATGCATAGTACCCAACATTGCCCAGGCTGAGGTGGTGGGCCATGTTCCCGGATAAAAGGTCATGGTACTGTTTTGTATCACACTGCTCATTTATACAATTAAGGACAATATCGAGTGGAAGGTTTTGATTTAATATAAGAGCACTTCTGGACAGACCGAGAAGTGAAACCACGTCAAAACCGAATTCTCTTTTTGTTTCACAAATTTTTTTAGTGGGTCCCGGTGGGCCCCACGGAGAATAACAGGGGTCCCGCTTTGTGTCTAGTGGTTTTTTCGTGAGAAATGATATGGGTACCGAGAGAGTCTCCCGCAAAACCACATGCAAGACACATGATGTGGGACCAAAACCCACCCCCTATAGTTCTCTGGTGGGCCCCAGGGGCTGGTGTGAGTTCGTCGGGATTTCTCGGTAGAGATTTTTTTGTGGTTCGTTGAGAATTTTTATTTATATAATTCTGTTGAAGTTTTTTCTAGAGGAAAACCACTTTTACCTAGGGAACATCTCCATTTGAATTAGACAATGGGACTTGATCTTTCATCACTTGGTTGTTGAATCGCTGATTACGCTAGCCACATCTCTGAGTGAGGGGATGGGTTAAAACCATGTTACCAAAAAATTGCATAAACAAAGAAAGGAGTAACCAACAAATTGCTTGATCAAACCACGGAACTAACAAATAATTTATTATTCAAAAAGCTATGCACTCCACCATTGTTTGAATTCCTTTACTACTGTTTCCTTGTTACATTCTGATCGTCAGCATATACCCCGGGCCCGGACCACCAAAGATGATTGCTACTTCAAAAATGTACCACCAATCTACCACTATCAGTTCTACCAAGCTAATCAGTTGTAGTTTGAAGTACAACATATGAAGCTATGAACATCAAGACCCCACGTATATTGTATGATCTGTGCGCCATTACCGAATCCAAAAGGTCATCTTAGGTAAACTAATACCTCGTATTTTTTTAATTTTTTGATGCCGACCAATACACCCTTCCATATGGTGATTGTGGCTATCTGTTGTCATGTACAGGAGTTGGATGGAACTACCCCTGTGATCTACGAATTGCAGGTTACTTGTTGCTTTTGGTGTCGAGTCACATCTAGCTAGTATTTAGCTCGATCTCCTTTTTTTTTTTGTATCGGTTGTTTTTATTGGGTTGAGGTACCCCTAAGTACCTCTTTTTCAATGAATCTCCTTTTGACCAATCAAAAAAAAATTATTTAGGTATAGCTTTATTTAGTCCAGATACCAATCTTTTCAGCGAGTGTTTTTTTTTTTGCTTGGAGAGTCATCTTATGAACAACTTGTTGTGCAGGGAGATTACATTTTCAAACCCACAAAAACCCGGGAGAACATCTTGCCAAGTTTGAGCTAGCAAGTATACACATCTTTCATTTAAAATTTTATTATAATATATGTTTTTCCTTAATTGCAATCAATAGAACCTAGACGTCTTTTTTTTTTTTATAGAAAAAGAGAGAAACGGCGCTTAGACAAGCTGCCCTCTCAAGTAAACAGGTTGGATACCGTCTGAGCTAGAAGAATCATCAGACGTATCCCTCAAAAGATAATTAATGTTATTACAGTAATCCAGTTGAAGATTGATGTTTGTAGAATTCTGTAACGCAAGCAAAATGGTTTGAAGATTCCTTCCCCTCCAGGTAGAGTCAGAGAAGTGATTGGACTGTCTAGTTATTCTAGCAAGGTTTATAGCAGCAAAGTTTTGTTGAGCATTAACTGCACTGAGTTTCCCTAGGATGAAGTCAATTGGAGCATTGTTGTTGTTGCCTCCTTATATTGTACTTGTTCCTCCTTTGAACCTATTTTGTACTTCCAGTTGGTAACTTGATTTGATAGCTTGTAATGATTCTTCTTCTTCAGCAGCAAAGTTGATATTCATTTGCCTCATAGTCTTTCCCCAAGTTAGGGCAAGTTGAGCTCCTCTTCTTGATCTTTCTGCTCTGCCGAGTCCAGGGGTATAGTCTTTGAAGTTTCTCGTTCCCATGCATTGACCTGTGAAGGACATGGCAACAAAGGAGTAATTAGTATAAGTATGAGCATCACTGGTAGCATGGCATGGGTCTACAGAGTCAATATGCATGCTAATAGTGATTCCAAATTTGTCAGAGGTATGTCTGTGTTGGTTGTAGTTCTCTGGAGGAGAATTAGAGTTATCAGACTGGTAAAACATGTTGTTCATGATATGCCCTTGTTTATGATGTACTCTAGAATGACTACAGAGGTGCTGAGTTATGTTTCTAGCTGTAGCATTAGCATCTGGATTGATTTTTCTAAATACCCAGTCACATCTGGCTTTCCAGATGAACCAACAGATAGTAGCATAAGTTTCGTTCCAGCTGGCAGAGAGATTATCAGTCTTGAACCAGCTATTGAACCAATGATGAAAAGAGGTGAAAGCCGAGAAGATATTATGATGTTCCCCCATGAGATTCTTCCAGACTTCAACGGCAGCTGGGCAAGATAGAAGAGCATGAGTAATATCTTCAGCTCCATTGTTGCAGTAGGAACATATAGGACTTATGTAACTTAAGATGCCGGCAGTTTTAGCATTAGTTGGAAGAATTCCATGGGCACATTTCCAGATGAACAAGTGAATGGCTGGATTTGTGTCCAGAGCCCAAATTTGACTCCAAGGAGCAATCATTTGTCATTGGCATATTTGTCTTGGATTAGTTTGTCATATAAGGATTTGACAGAAAAAAAATTATCGGGAGTGAGAGACCACTGAATTTCATCATGCTCAGAAGGGGAGACATGAGTTTGAAGAATTAGGTGTTGAATATTGGGTGGGAACCATTGATTTAGGATATTAATATCCCAATATCCAGAAGTGGTGAGAAGTTGGTTAACAGTGTTGATGTTGTCAGGGCAGAGGGTAGGTTTGGGGATTCTGTCAGAGTTTCCAGCTATCCAACTGTCTTCCCATATGTGAATTTTTCTTCCATTACCAATCTCCCAAATGTAGTTTTGCTGAATTAAGAATATGCCTTCCAGGATCCCTTTCCATATCCAAGAGTCATTGTACTTTGGCTTGGTATCCATTCTTATAATTTCTGTATTGGGGAAGTGGGACGCTTTCATGGTGCATTACCAATCTCCCAAATGGAGTTTCTTTGAATTAAGAATATGCCTTCCATGGATCCTTTCCAATCCAAGAGTCATTGTACTTTGGCTTGGTATCCATTCTTATAATTTACGTATTGAAGTGGGACGCTTTCATGGTGCTCAAGGAGTTTGGTTCCTTGATTAATCTCCAGGCAATTTTGGAGAGCATAGCCAAGTTGAATATTTCCATATTCTTGAAGCCCAGTCCCCCAAGTTCCTTAGGTTTATTAACAGCATCCCAGGCAAAGTGGTAGATTCCTTTAGATTTGTCCTGATCTTTGTTCCAGAAGAAGTCTCTTTGAATAGCATTGATTTCATTGCAAGTGGTTTTTGGAATCTTGAAGCAGTTCATCTGGTATATGCTAGAAATAGAAGTAGAAGTAATGATTAATCTCCGTGCATTGGATCATAGTCATCTTCCCAGTCTCTTTGAATAGCATTGATTTCATTGCAAGTGGTTTTTTTTGAATCTTAGGTTAATTCGTTGCAGAGAGAGGTTAGTCTTCCAACCAGCAAACCTGAATTTAAGCTTATCAACACAAGGTTTGAAAGCTTGAACTTTACTCTTAGTTGTGAATAGAGGAGATCCCAGATATTTATCTGAAGTATTGATTCTTTGGACATTCATAGAAGTGCTTATGCTGTCAGCTAATTCAGGGGCAGTGTTTTTCTTTGAAGAATATGCCGATTTAGAGAAGTTTATCGGTTGCCCGAAGATTGCCCAAAGTCATGAAAAATCTTTATGAGATTGCTGCATTCCTGCAGGTTGGCTTTGCAGAAGATCATGCAGTTATCTGCAAAAAGAAGGTGGTTTATGGCTGGGGCATCCTTGCAGATCCTGATCCCTTGAATGTGATGTTGGGATTCAGCATGAGTTAAGTATCTGGAAAGAGCTTCCATGCAGAAAAGGAAGAGATATGGGGATAGGGGGTCCCCTTGTCTCAATCCCCTAGAAGGTTTAAAGAATTTTCCTGGTGACCCATTGACTAGGACTGCCATACTTGTAGTAGATATGCATTGATGTATTAAGTTGCACCATTGAGGGCTGAAACCCATTTGAGACATAACTTGGAGAAGGAACTTCCAATTCACTCTGTCAAAGGCTTTGGCCATATCAATTTTAATGCCCATGGTTCCATTGCTTCCTTTATTCCCTCTTTTGGTATTCATGTGATGAATTATTTCATGGGCTATAACAATATTATCAGAGATTTGTCTGCCATGTATGAATGCAGACTGAAAGGGGGATATGATTTTAGGGAGAAGGGGTTTGAGTCTTTGGGATAAAAGTTTAGAGATGATTTTGTAGGTGGTATTGCATAGGGAGATAGGCCTGAAGTGAGATGGTGTGGTAGGTTTCTCAATTTTGGGGATAAGAGAGATGAAGGTGGAGTTCATCTCTTTTAGGATGTGCCCAGAGGTGAAAAAGTGTTGGACCATGTGAGTGATGTCTTCTCCAACAATGCCCCAGTTAGCTTGTAAGAAGTTTGGAGGAAAGCCATTGGGTCCTGGAGCTTTTTCTCCAGCCATACTAAAGAGGGTGTTTTTGATTTCCAAAGCATCAGGTATTCTAATAAGGTTCTGGTTTTCCTGAGTGTTTATGGTTGTAGGTATGAGATTTATAATGAGGGGGTTGATGTTTATAGTTTCAGCAGTTGCCATGATGGCAAAATGATTTGTGAAGATAGTGTCAATTTCAGCACTGTCTTGAGTCCAGGAACCATCTTCTCTTTGTATAGAATCAATCTTGTTTCTTCTATATCTCTTTTTAGCAGCCAAGTGGAAGTAGCCAGTATTTCTATCTCCAAGTTTGATATGCTGGTCCCTGCTTTTGGTCTTCCAGAAGGATTCTTGAACATGTTGCCAATGCTCAATCTGCAGTCTTGCTTCTTTAAGGTCTTGCCCTCTATTAGAATTGAACTGATTCTTGGTTAACCAATCAAGGTGTTGGATGCTTTCTTCAAGATTTGTTTTGATATTGCCATAAACTTCTTTATTCCATTTCTTTAATTTTACTTTGATATCTCTGAGTTTCCTAGCAATTTTTATAGCTAGGGACCCTTTGTGGTTAATATTCCAGCATTCAACTATTATGCTCTTGCAGTTATCATAGTTGAGCCAAGGTCCAAAGAATTTGAAAGGGATGTGTCCTTGTTTCCAAGAGGGGTTGGTATTGAGTAAAATTGGATTGTGGTCAGAACCAATGGCAGGGATGTTAGAGATAGTAGTATTGGGTTGGGTTTCTAACCAGTCTTCATTAGCTAAACCTATGTCCAATCTCTGCTCAGTAAGTTGGGGACCAGTTCTTTTGTTGGTCCAAGTGAAAGGACATTCAGCGTAACTTAAATCAGTGAGATTAGCTTCCTCAATCTTGTTCAGAAATAATTCAGCTTCATCTTGATCAATAGGATGTTGACTGAACTTCTCATGCTCATGAAGGACAAAATTACAATCTCCCATGATTAACCAAGGCAAGGGGTTAGTAGCACAAGTATTTTCAATCATCCTCCAGGAATGAAGTTTATCATTAGTAGAATAAGGGCTACCATAGTAGCCAGTAAATAGCCAAGGATCTCCTTACAAGGGTGTTATTATTGTACTAATGTGGTGGTCTGAAAAATCTTTTATTGTGACATCTAGATTGGTTTTCCAAGCAAGAACTAATCCACCAGCTGATTGGTTTTTCCTTTTGGTTCTACATACCAAAAACTAGTGACACCTTGTTACCTAAAATTCTCTTGAGATTTCTAGATTGTTGTTTTGTTTCAGATAGGAAGATAATATCAGGTTTGTATTTATTTAGCATGTTAGCCAGGTGTTTGATGGTGGTATTTTGTCCTAGGCCTTGACAGTTCCAAGCAATGATTGCATAAAATTGCCAAAAATATGAAATGATAGGATAAGTAAATATGAGGATTATATATCCTAGAGTTATAATAGAGTGGCTTGTGATAATGAGAAGGGTAATCCACCTATAAGATTGCAAGGTAAGAATGATGAATACGGTAGCTTTATAAGTCAGGTTGTGAGAGATTACCTGAGTGTTGCTAAGGGGGTTAGCTCCTATCAGATTGCTAGTAGTAGTCTCTGTTATGTGCTCCTCATCCAAGTGAGTGGTCCGATTGTTGCTCCTCTTAGCCGCTTGATGCCCTTCCCACTGCATAATATGGTTCTCAGTACTGCTGGATTGAGTGTATAGTTTTCTCTTAGGGTCAACCAATTGGGGATGCTGCTCAACATCCACTGCTTTCAATTTGAATTCAGATCTCTTCCTTTCCCATAAGAGTTTTTTCTGTTTACTGTGATCCTCCATCATTTGCTTTTGAATGTCAGCTAGGGAGGGTATGTTCTGTGGGGTATTGATTGAGGGAAGACCCTCATTTGAGTATTGAAGGTTAGTTTCAAATTTTGGAAATATTGTTGAGGGATCAATGGTCACCTCCAGTTTAGAGGAAGTTGAGTTGTTCTTTGTAATCTTTGTCTTCTTTGCAGACTTTGATGTTGTTTTCTTTTTCATTTTTGGATCTTTGCTTCTGTAGTTTTCCATCATCTTCTTATGCTTCTTCTGGCAAGCAATAGCTTTAGGGTTGGTGGTAGGATAGGCAGTAGGGCTTGATTGATCTAAACCAGATTTGAATATTATATGCCCAGGGGATCCATCCATCTCCTCAGAAGAGTTTTTAAGCAGAGTCTGTTGTTGTGCTATTCTCATTTGATAGCAAATTTTTCGGCACCATCTTTGTCAGTATAATGGCGTATAAGGGGTGGTGGTTGGGATTTCTTCCAGCTACTTGTTGGATTGTGAGTGTTATTTGAAGGAGAGGGGGTATTGGGTGATGATGGGTATTTGGCTTCAGGGGTAGATGTATACTGATAAGTTGGGGTTTCTTGAGCATTCCTCTCTTCCTCAACGCATAGGGGGCCAGGGTGATCAAGAGTTCTGCAGATTTTACAGAAAGCTATACCATTAAGGGCATAGGCTAATTCAAGCCAGTGAGAAGTATTCTCATCCTCATGGGCATCAACTCCATACTTTAAGGCTTTGGTAACATCTAGAGTAATCAAGACTTCAAGATTCTTTTCATCTTCATCTCTTCCATATGCTTTCTTAGAACCTTGGAAGATTTCGACTGGTTCAATGATATTCCTAATATCAGGAATAATATGTGTTGGGATTCTCTTCACTAGCACCCAAACAAAAACTTTATAGAATGTTGCTTCATCAATGAAATCTGGTCCTGATGGTGGGACTTCAGCGAGAACTATGAGCTTGTCAAAAATTCCTCTTGTTCCTCCTTTTCCGAGGACCTTGTAATCATCAATGCTAGTCAGTCTGATTTGGTAATAGTTTCTTCTTTTCTTCCTAAAGATACTTCTGCATTTCGGCGTAGCTCCTAGTTGTTGTTGATGAAGTTGGCTACATTTCTAGTTTCATGAGAAATTTTGTTGCAATATCTTCCAATGAAGACCCAATTCCAATCTATCTTTTTCTTGGGTAAGATGTTGGCTTGGTTGATGAAAACTTTTGGGAAAAGATCTTCTGGGAAATTTAGAGAGGAGTTCATTTTATTCACAAGATTGTCTATATTTCCAGTGTTTTTAGTTCCAGAGGAAGAGGCCATGAGGATTTGGATATTGGTGATTTTTCTGTTGAGTATCTTAAGATGGTATTCTATGTATAGAATTTCTGGTTTGGAGGGAATAATTGTAATTTTGTGTATCACTTTAATTTGAAATTTGAATTTCTGGTCAGGATTGCTCAGATAGTACAATTTGTTGCTTTGTTGCAGACTGGTAGGTATCAGCTGAGAGTTTTGCAGGGGTTGGCACCATGGAGTACAACTTTGCTTGTTGGCCTTTGCTACTACTAACAGTCTAATAGGGTGTGACCTGAAAAATAAGCAGAAGACAAGGAAAAACCTACAAAGTAATAGATAATAACCTAAAAAAGTACATAGTTTATGATCTTTGGATTGAAAATAATTTTCCGTAGTCAAACTTTGATAGTGATGTTTCATGCATTTTGTGATCCATGTGATAGAATTGTACTTTGTGTGATGGTTGTGTTTTATGATGTGCACACTACAGAGGTTAAAATTATGATACCATATGTGGATGTGGGCATGAAGACTGTTGTGAGGTTGTAGGAGTTGTGCAATTCTTTTAGATTTGGACTGTGATATGACAATGACATGTATTTTCTGGCAACTCCTAAGACTTTGATCTATATCTCGGATTTTAACATACCTGGCATACATGCATTCACAAACCTTGTTTTCGAGATTGTAGCTTGTCCTTCCTTTGAGTTGGGAGCTTACATAGAGCGGCTGGAGGTTGGAGCCAAAGCCAAGCACGGTTTCCAGCTGAGGGAAAGAGGTTGTGGGTGGGCTTAAGCAGAATAATGTAAGGGACTTGGCCTCTGGGATGAAATCTTATTGGGCTTCCACCATCGAGTTTAACTCGTCACCGATCTTCGGGTCACGGTTTTCCCGTATTGGGAACCCGCTTGTCAACAGCTTGCCAAGTGTTGGTTGCTGCCTCTGAATGACCAATAAGCTGGGATAGCGTTCACTAGGTCCTTGCATGTAAGCAGTAGGCCTGTGCCTCCACGATATCTCTATTAGATGATCTCGAAGATTGAAATTGGATGGGTGGGATTTGCTGACGGTTTGATTTCTATTCCATAAGGCCTGTTGGGGAGAGAGTAAATCTAATTTCCAACTCTGTAATTTTGTAACTTCCACCATCCATCTTTGCAATTTCCAGTTATCACTCCAAATTCTGTAGCTATGACTAAGCGAGATTATGTTGAGTATTTGAATCAGAATGATCACCCCTCCATGTCGATTAATCAGGGATCCAGGGGTGAACCATAAGATAAGAAGGCCAAAGTTAATGTGCCAGAGAACCAGGTATTGATTTTTGATAGTCATGGAAGCAGTTTTGGTTTTTGGATGTTTATAGGGTATTTCATGTTTGTAAATTATTTTATTAATGAAAGTATCTGTGTTGTTCATTGGGTTTCCCTCCTTTTTCCAAATTGACAGGACATAGGTGTAAGCTGTAGCAGCGGAGGAGAGCCAAGGCCAAGCATGCACGTTGGTGATGAAGGTGCTGGAGATGTCAAGGAGAAGAGAGTGGTTGCGCATAATAGTTCCAGTGCTTATGTGCTGGATTCTCGACTTCCTCAACTTCAAGGTGCGAAGGAGGGGTGGGTGGTATATGTTGTTCATCCTGACAGAGGTCAATTTGTGGTTAATGAGGGGGTGGTGCTTGTTGGGGATGAGCAGGTAATTTGTGGTGGTGTAAGACATGGGTTCTATTCTGCACCAGTTCCTTTTGCAAGTAAGGCCAGGATTCGAAAGAATGAGTCTCTTGATCTCCCCAGTGATGTGGTCGTCTTCCCCAATAGCTTCTTGTTGGCACCAGTGATGCAACAACTGGAAAATTCTGCTTATGATCTTGCTATCTTTGGGCCAGGTGAGATAACTGATTCCAATGATGTTCCTAAAGATATTGTAGTGCCTTTGCCTCCTTCTAGGGGTAATTTTTCTGTGCCAAGGAGGAGAGCTGCACCAGAAAGGGATGTTGCTGGCAGGAATGTCGCACTAGGAGCGTGACCAGATTTCAACCATTTCCCACCAGTTGGTACAGTAATACTTCCTAGCAAAGTTTTTTTTCTGACTCATGTAAAAGTTTTTCTTGGGTAAACTATTAGGACTGGAATCATTGGATATAGGTTTAATTGCCTCTGTTTTATAGACAATGGTTCCAAGAATAATGTTGGTTGATTGAATGTTTAGGTAATTTTGGATGTTCTGGATGTTGGTTTTATGATTGGGTAAGAGTCTGTTGTGTTTGAATTTGGTGTTGGTATTGACATAGAAACCATATAGATCAATATGAGCTTTTTGAGGGGTGGCTGTCAGGCGGACTTGTAATGGAGTTGGGAGGTTTATATGTTTATCAGGGTTTTTAAGAGAGTCTATCCAACTTGTGTCATAGATAAACAAACCAATCCAACTTGTATCATAGTTAGGTTTTGTGACAAGGAAATAGTACCATAAGTGCTTATATGAATCAACAGAGTAGGATTGAATGTTCTTACCAGAGTTGTACAGAGTTGATTGAGTGATTGTTATACCCGCATACATGATCGAGCAATGATAGTACCTTTTTGAATCGGTCAGGTAGGATTTCAGGTAGCTTATGTTTATCCAAATCAATGAATTTCCTCTGGATTTCTGAGTAAAGACTGTCTGAAGCTTAGCAGGAGTAGAAATATCCAAATCAGAGCTGGGATTGAGATGAGTAGACTTGATATCCTTTATAGCTTGCAAAACATGTATATCCGAAACAACTCTAGTGTTGGTTAAGGGGATGGTAGTGAATTTAATGGGTGCTTTAATTGTGGGAAATGTTAGATTCAAAATCTTATAGGGTTCAAAGAGAGTGATGATTTTAGTAACTTGGGAGATTGGGTTTGTGTAATTGTGAGTTTCTAGGTCGGTGATTGTAAAATTGCAGGTAGGGATGTGATTGTGCTCAATGCAGTTGCATTGGCCGTTGAGGTGTTGAGAATTGCTGTCCATTAATGGATTCCGGTTAGAACATCCGGCAGAAAAGAGCCGTTGGGGCGACCGTTGCCAGAAGAAGACAGAGGATAATCGGGATGTTTATACGGACGGTGGTGAGAAATCAGGTGAGGTGAGAGGAGAGAGGGTAGAGCTCATAGTTTCAACGATAGTTCCATTTGGTGTAAACTGATGTACAGCTAGAACCTAGACGTCAAGTCATCTTGATATGATAACATGGTTAAAACACTTTCACGCTCGTTTATTTATAGGCTATATTTGAGCTCTGCACCTCCAAAAAATGCAAGATTTCACTGATTTATCAGGCAAATGAATAAATCCACTATTTCTCATGAACAACACTGTCAAAAGTATAACATTTCTATTTCATGATTCAATTACTTCAACATCTTCAAAGTAAGACAAAGGGATTTCTTAAAGGAGAAATCAATAGGGAAAAGCTAAAACACTTATCCCTGATTGCTGACAAAGAACCTACCTCCTACTCAATCCACCTCCGGAAGAGCTAAAACCCAGAAATAGTAAGACCATCGGCGGTGAACCTTCACTGTCTACACTACCAGGATAACTGAAATGTAAAGTGAGAGATGGCAAGTACTATTTAAAGAGCAACCCTGAAATTGCAGGTTCATGAGAATAATTATTATTTTCTTTGTTAATGCATACTATAACAATGCTGCTAATAACAAAAAAGGTTTTGTTATGTCACAAAACATAGACCCAACATTCAAGATAGGTTAAAAACATGAAACATCAGTGGAGTCCACAAATGTAATATTTGAAGTCCATTTTCAATTAGCAGCTCAAAGCAGGAGCTATAGTAGTGACTCAGAGGATTTTCGCAAAGTATGCGAAAATGATATAAATCCCCGACTCCTTTTCCCCATTATGTGTCAAGCATTTGTTGGTTAAATTCAATAATAATGGAATCCTCTGTTAATCTCAATCCAGGGATCAAGGGCTAAGAACGATGACACGTAATGAGGGAAGGGAGTAATGGGGGAAGTGTAACACTTCCGAAGCTGCATGATACTTTACTACATATTTGGGATCCACAATATAAATAACTCTCCTGACATATCAGAAAGGAAACATGAGTTTTTTTTTTTGTTGTTGTTAAAGTTGGCTTCAAAAGAAATTTCACAAATGAAATCACACAACACTTAGAATAATAACCAATCAATATATCGATTATATTATATTACCTGGCTAGAAGATCATAGGCATGGGTAACTTTTGCCATTCATGTTCGACATCTACCCTGTTAATTTTAGTTGATAAAGATTTGTACTTTACTCGTAAGGAAACACGCAATGTTAATAATTCTCTTGAATTACACACATACTAATGTTTATGCACTGCATATTACATATAACTCTAAATTAATGGTACAGACTCTTCAATAGAATCGTTTAAATGTAGATGTAGTAGGAAGTATTTCAAATATTCAGTAATATCAAACAATTTTCTAAATCTACAAAGAAAATTTTGCATTTGATAAATCCCTAAAATGTTTAAAAAGCAGTAATTACCTAGTTACCATGCAATATATCTCTTGCTTGTAAAACATGAAAAATTAAAAAAACTTGAGAAATATCTACAGTAGAAACTCTATAAATTAATGTTGTCGGGACCATCAAAATTTATTAATTAAGCGAGATATTAATTAACCGATAAATTAATAATTATTAATTTATATATTAATTAATACTTTATTAACTTATAGATAAATTTCATATCAAATAATTGGTTTCTATACAAACAAAATACCATATCATATCTTTTATATTTCCTATATAAATACAATATCAATATCAAATTATATTTTTATAAACACAATATCCAATCATATTTTTTATTTCCTATCTAAGCACAAGTTTAGACAATTTGGATGAACATATAGACAGTGAAATCACTCAGGACTTGCCAAATTTGATCATGAAGTTGGGCTATCACAGTTCAATGAATGTCGAAGATCTCCTAAATTATCCGGAAAAAAATGAAGTTACACAGTTGTTATCCGATGAAGAAATAATCGAGAACGTTATGAGAACCGATAAAGATGTGGAAGAAGATGATGAAAGTTCTACAATAGAGCCCCCTTCACCAAACGAGGCTATTAAAGCGGCAATCACATTGAATAATTTCTTGCTGAGCTACGAGAAAACAACACCAAAAATTCTTATAATGGTAAGAAAATTTAGAGATAAAATTCAATGCGATATTGATTTTAGCAAAAAAAAAAAACAAAAGACAATTAAATCATTTTTCAAAAAGTCTTTGTAAATCATTAATGTATTGAATATATATAATGCATCATTAATTTATATTTGATATGGGGCCTATATAGGTAATCAAAAAAGTATTATCTTATAATTTTAGCGAATTATTAATTTGACACGTTGTCCCCAACTCGGGACCGGCCAAAAATATTATTTAAGAGAGTTTATTAAATAATCGAGTATTAATTAAAAGAGTTTCTACTGTATTGTCTTCTCACTCCTGAGAGACCCACATACAAATGACCGTGGTTTCCCTTCCTCTATATTGGATGGTGGATTGAGACATTTTTGAAGGGAAGCATATAATATGGGATACCATCTTCCTTTCCTGCATTTGGATTGTTATAATTGTTTGGGATATATGACACCAAGCTACTTCAGAAAAATTAAACCTCTACTCAACATTAATTTGAAATGCCAATCAGATTTATGAGTAGAAAAGCTTACCTGTTGTGAGAGACCCAAAATTTCCAAACAATAAGTTATCTGTGACCTACCAAAAAAAATCAAAATCCCAAAAAAAAATTAGAAATACAGAAACTTATTATCAAACAGAAACAAAGATTATCGGTAAACTTCTGAAATTTCTACCTTGATTTTTCGAAGATGACGAAGATACACAATGATTAACAAAGGAAATGACATAGAAAAATGGTAGGAATTTTTTTAGCCTAACCCAAAACACTGAATATACTAAACTGGTGGGGAAAAGGATACTAAGATCTATGTGACATTCATAAATCAAGAGTAGTGGCTCCCCATTGACATTGATAGGAATTTTGGAAACGGTGACTGAGAGCTCCTAATGGGGAAGAGTGATGAGAATGGTTTGAAACGTCTGAAGCGAAATTCGAGTAACGCCTTTCACATTCAATGTCAAAATTATGAGGCGGACGTTTCAAGGAGCAGTGTAATTGCTCGATCTCTGCGGTCGTTTATTTCCCCAAAGTGTAGATGACTGTTCGATTTGGTTATAGTTTATTATATATAATTTTGATTTTTGTTTGTATCTCCGCGAAGTCTTATTTTCAAGATGAATTTTTTCCTAAATACCCTTATTTATTGTACATGGAAAAATGTACTCCTCCGTTTTGATTTTTGTTTTTCTCTTTACCACTAAATAGAAAAGTTTTAGTATTTTCCCCAAATCTTATTTTTGTTTTGAAATCATGAATTTTTACTCCAATTTTTAAATATTTTCCATGAAGGATATACACTTAATTTATTTGGTCCCAAGTAAATTACATGGGTAAAATCTAGAAACTAAAAACTAGGTCATTTAATTTTTAGGAAAATGGAAAAAATTAACTCTCTTTGATGTTCCTTAATCTGCGTGAAAAACTGTACAACATCAAGTAAAATGGAACGGAGGGAGTAGTAGGAATATGACAAAGGGTAAAACAAGAAAAGGTATGAAAAATTATGAATCCAAAGCACTTTTCTTAATCTAAGAGAATTGTCCCCCTCCGCCTATATATGTGGTACAGAGGGAGTATTAGTATAATGGCTCGTTACGGGCCTTCCTTTATGAGTCAAAAATGTAGATCACCTTTGTTGCTCAATCTGGATTGTCCTTTATATATCCAAACTATAGATATCCGTTGATTGGTAAAAACACCATTGTCCCTTATAATATATAGATATCGAAGGTTAATGATTGATTCTTAGATTGGTTTGGGTGTCCAACTAGATTAGTCTATTAATCATTCTAATGCTAGTAGAGAGTTGAGTCGATCCGTAATTGTCGCTTACCTCCTACATAAGTAGAAATCGCAAGACCTTGCGGAGGGATTCTATGGAGCAATTGTGAGTAAAGATAACACCAGTAAGTGGACCGAGCGTACCGAGTTTAACTATTGGGATCAAACCTAAATTCACAAACCTTAAAGCATTCGGTTGAGTTACACCTTGTAAGCGTACCTCAAGGCGGCTCAGTTGAATAGAATCCGGTAATCGAGCGCTTCCGTATCCGGTGATACAATGAGTTTTGGGGATAGCTAAGCGTACCTGCTATTCTACGGTTGGTGACAATTGATTCTAACAAGTGATAAACGGGTACAATGTTGAGTTAACGGTTAGTAACAGCGAAGGATTTCTTCATCATCTTTATCTTATTATCCTTTTTGTTCTTCTTTTATATTTTTGCTGATTTAGATAACATATCAATTGCATTACTTTTCGTGGGAACGATCCTTACTACCACTATATTATTATTTAATTAGTGGGAAATATCTTATTATTTTGTTGAGTAAACGACGCTCATAGTAGATATAAACACAATAGAGACAAATCATTACTTCGTTCCTTCAAACTCCATTTCTCAATTTAGTAGAAGATAAAATCCATATGCCTTTATAAAAGAAAGTTAGCAGTATATCACAAAATATGTTACACTGCTAAAATCGGGTATCAGTATTAGCAGGGGCGATACCATTTTATATAATGTACACAAAATATAAACGATCTTGAGCGTTGGATCACTCAAATGGTACTAACCCGGGTATTACATGCACCCACATTTAACAATCATGCAAAATTTGGCTTTGACCGTTTACCTCTGACTAGTTTAAATTCCTATCCTCTTTGATTTTGGTCGACATCCTTATCAGATAATCCAACCCCTCCAGTGTCCAAAGGAGCACAATTTTCGAGCTTCCTCATTTTCATCTATAGGTTTAGTGAACATGGTGATGTATAGTTAAGCTACTTAATTAGTTGTCTCCATACCTTAGTGGCCAAGTGGGACAGTGGGGTATGCAAAATTGTACGATACAAAAGTTCACCATGTTCAATCTAAGCGGCCAATAATTGGAAATGAAATGTTAAAAAACAAAACCGAAAATGATATACCTCTTGAAGAATGAAACTATATCCATCAAAATACTTGGATAAGATTTTAAGTAAGAAGATTGTTCTGAATAGTAGATTCAAATACTATGATTCACATTCTATTGTTCATCGTTAGATTGGGTATCTCTGTTGTTATTCTCCCGTCTCTCACAACTCTCAACCTGAATCTTGAGAATTGTGAGAAATGGGAGACATCAGCAAGTTTCCAAGTTGTTTCCCTTAAAAGGATCGAACTGTCCAGGGATCTGAGTTGCATCAGACGTGATAATAAGGTATGCCAATATCTTTCATTTTTGTTACTTCAATCTATTATAGTACGGAGTAAAAGGTATTCTTTTGGATGTGAAGGCAAGCATTTAAAGGTGGTCAAAATTGTAGTATTGAATGCACAGGGTGCATAACTTTTGGGATACTCTAATCATATTTTGGTACAGAAGTAAATTTTTGCAGTGATTTGATTTTGATGCATGACGCATAATAAGGAAATTAAGATGCCCAGTAAGATTTATTTTGGGGTTTTGGAAATTGTGGTACGGAGAATTTCCAATTTCCAATTTCCTTTATTTTTTTTTTTTTTTTTTTTGTTTACTAGCTAGTCAGGCTTATGACCTGAAAAGCATTTAGAGCATTGTTTGTGCATCTGGTGTTGGAGTTTAAACTGATTGAAGCGAGATGTTCTAGCCTTGGCAGCCAACCATGCCTTGAAGGAATACATATCAGCCTTGGCATGACTTTGTAGGTTGTTTCCACTTTGCCTTCAGTTGTTTAGTAAGCTTCTCGTCCTTCACTTCAATTCTGCAGTCCCTCCATCTCATATGTTTGTGCCAGTTCAATGCCTCTATTGCTCCCAGAGACCTGCTTTTCGCCAATTCTTTTACTCCGCATCTGAAGACTCTTAACAGGTCTTCGATTGTGCCATGTTCATCAGTCACTAACAGGTAGAATTTCACACTGTATACTAGAAGATCATTTAAACAAAACGAAGTCTGAAAACATTTAAGATAGAGCTAGCAAGAACAAACTCCACTGAAACAACCTGAAGAGGTCCTAAAAATAAGCAACGTCAGGGTATTCAAGATTATGCAAAAAAATGAACAAAAAAAAAAAATTTGAAATCGCTCTCGCAATGTAATTAAACCTTACAAACATACTAAACAGGAACCACTAATCAACGATGTAAGTCTCGCGTGCTGCTTTGAATACGAAACTGCAATAATCCTCGTCGCCTTTCACGCAAAAATTTCTCATAGCTTTTCAGGTCAACATCAAATAACCTACTACGAGATTTTGCAGGCACGAAGGTGCGTAAACAAAGAACATTTTCCAAGTGATTGTTCACATGATACTCCACATGGCTAGCTTGGGGCATTACCACCTTGACATATTTCATGTGCATGTCAAGCAACTGAAAATCTTTCCTGTCAAACCAGTCGAATTGAATCATCAGAGAAGCCCAGAAGACGAGCTGTGTCAGGGGAAGGAAATGGAAAGGGAAGAACAACAGGGAAGTGGAAACAAGAACTTATAGAGTTGCTGTGTCATGGAATCGGTGGGGCTGATGGGCCTGATCCTAGAGTTGTACTAGTCCGAGACAAACTCGGAATTTACCGACGCCTTTACAAATCAGATGGCATAGCTAGCAATTAAACATCAAAGGTAGTTAGTCGGGCCCTTAGACCCCGAAAGAATTCACAAAAATTAAAGTGACTCATGAGAATTAAAAAAAGTAACAAAAACAATCTATTGCTTTTCCCCCTCAAACAATGATTCCAGGTACCACACAAATTTAAAACAGAAACCAAAAATAATGACTCTCCCATCTTCTGTCCAACTCCTGGTTCTGATCGAACTCTTATTAATCTCTCTTATAAATAAGACTATAATATTTGATCTTTCAATTGTGCCAGTCTATTGAGTTTCTTCCCCATCAATGGAGTACGAGATTTTGTTAAGGAAAGGTCTGGATCTCTCTGTCAGAGCATTTGCTTTGTTGGTTCGTATTATATACAGCACGCCACCTTCTGTTCTAAGTATTGTATGTCTTGCGTTTTGTCTATATAAATGTTATCCTACAATCTTTTACTTGTTGGTATCTTTTTCTCCTGTTATTATTTGCACTGCTGTTTTTCTTGGATTTATATTGAGTTTTGGCGATCTCAATTTTGTACCTGAAATTGAAGAAGAAAAACAAGAAGAAGAATTAAACGAGAACACCGAAAAAGATAATCTGGGTGTAGATGTACCTGAAATTGAAGTAGAAAAACAAGAAGAAGAATTAAACAAGAACACTGAAAACGATGATCTGGGTATAGAAGAGGACAGGGAATGGATATTCGTATCAACTGAAACGGATGATAAGTTGGCTACAGTTGAGAATTCTTTGACGAATTACAGGAATGGTGATGTTGATGACAAGATATTGTTTCACGAAGGAGTAGGTGTATCTAGAACTTGCGAAGATGAGGCCGTGGTTCAAAGTTGTGAGGGTGGGAAGACGGAAATTGAGGCCGTTGAAGTGGAAGGCTCGGTGGACTCCTCTAAAGGTTCTTTTGAGTCTTGGGCTGACCACATGGAGGTACATTATGGTTCTAATTCATATTACAACAATGATAGCTCTTCTTCAGCGCCCTCTGATGAAGATTTCGCTACAATATTGCTGGAGGAATGTAAACCACTTCTGGAAGGTAATCCTTCTCAGCCTGCTCTTTTCGGTCTCAGCGACTCAGATAGTACACTAGAGCAGTCTACAGATGATGACACTAGTATCGATTCAGATTATATGGAAGAAGAATGGGGTGTTGTGGAGCGGAAAGATGGTAAAGTCTTAGTAGATTGGGGTGTCGATGATGTCGAGGAGAGTTTAATGGGACTACGATGTCCGCATCAAATCGGAGAAGATAGTGATTCATCCGAAGCAGAAGTCGAGAGATATAGCTATCTTGAACTGATTAGAGGTATATCACAACTAGAGGAATCTAAAGTTAAGGCTTTCAACTGTAAGCTACCAGAGCTTGATTTTTCAGTAGAAAATGGTCTGAAGCTGCCAATTGTAAAAACAAGACCCTTGGAAGACACTACTAATTCAGCATTTAATCTACTGCACGACCCTGGCTTAGTTTTTTTGGATGACGAAAATGTCGAGCCTACTGAACGTTGGCTGTCAAACGAAGATCATCTGATATTAGAACTTCCAGTTCATAACGCAAGGGCATCAGTTGAGCTTCTTGGAGGTGGCGTTCATGAGGAACCTATTAAGGTTGAATCACTGGTTGATAAACCAGAGATGCTGGAGCATGAATGTCAAATACCTAAGGAACCCGAGTCGCAAGTTCAGTCAGGAGATGTCAACTTGGTCCTAGAAAATCTTACCCAAGATGACACTGAAAACTTACATGAATCATCAAAATCCGAACATATGGTTATTGGACGCCTTGGAGAAACTAGACAGAATCCATGATGGAAGAAATGCATTCATGCTTTGACAAGTCCAATTTTGAACCCCAAGAGATTCATGATTGACACAAACTTGGGAATGAACCAAGCACAATGATGAATAATAGGTCTGATAAGCGCAGAGCTGATCAAGTTCCAACTCTGGACAATGAAGTTTCTTATTTTCTAAGTGTTGGTTTTTAAGTTATGAACTCTGCTTTAAGCATTAGACGCTTTGTTTTGTTGCAGTCTAAATTTTTGTTTCCTTCAATTTGATTTCTGTTTTTTCCATCCTTCAGTTTGATAACCAATATCTACTAACTAATTTTTGCTCCAAAATGCAATCCTCAGAGAATAATCATTCATATAAACATCACAACAAATATCTAAGAATGGCATATGGTTAAATTTCATTTTTCTAAAATCTGTAATTGTATTTGTATATACCCAATAAAATTGATTTATAACTCTCCTACAAGACCAAATCATAAAACCCTAATTCATCACGATACTAAAAGAAGAGGATCCTAATTCTTCCAAATCTTAGGATCAACAGAACACTTCTTTGAAACAATTTTAGAATCCACAGCTAATTTATCAACAATAACATCACAATGAACCCTAATGGTAAATTTCCAAGTTCTAATAGATCCAACCTTCACTCTAGCAGGTACTTTAATATCAACCCCAAGTGGAATTTGCCCTTTTTTCTGTTGATCATATAAAGCATCGCGAACAACTTGAGATAGCTTCAAGCTTGGACTCTTCAACACCGTCTCAAAAACTGTGACATTGTTTCTAGGTTGATAGAAATCAGGCAATACTCCTGAACAAAGATTAGTATCAGTGTGAGAAACAGAAACATTACTCCCTTTTTCATAGTATATACCAATTCTGCTATTAGGGTTTTGTGTTCTGACAGTAACATCAAATTCAGGAGAAAATGTTAGATCTGATTGTGAAGAAGAAACTCCTTGAAAATTGAATCCTTTGATAGACATATTCTCGACAGAGTAATTTGGTGGTTTCGGCTTGTAAATGAAGTAAAATGCAACAGCAGCAATAACTGTGAGGAGAATCAAAAGGGCAATTATACTGAGAATCCAACAGAAACAACAACAACATGGATTTCGACGAGTATTCTTCCGAGAAAGTTTTTCGTAACGACGAGCGTTTTCTGGTGGTGGGATTCTGTAGATTTGATCTTTAGGGATTTGAATAACATAAGTTCCTGTTGGTGGAGGAGGTGGTTTTCCTTGGTTTTGTACCATGTTGTTTTCTGATGTCAATTTTGTTGTTGTTTGATCTGGAGAATAATTTCCAGGATAAACTCGATCTGCCATTTCTTGATATGATTTCACTATTGAGTTCTTTCTCTCTGAATTTTGAATTTTGAAATTTGAGTGTTTAGTTAAGGATGAGAGATTGTGAGGGGTGAGGGTGGGATTTTATAGGAGATGAGGAAGTTGGTCACTGGAAAAAGAAAAGGTAATTTAATTAACGAAAGGCAGTGGATTACAGTGCATGCATGGCTGGTCGGAAGAATGAAGAAGAAGATTAAAGGGGAATTGGTCTATATTATAGGAATAGGAAGCCGAAGTAGTCAATTTAGTGATGGACGACAGACACCTGAAAGGGAATGATAGTGTGATGCGGAAAGTCTTGGCTTTTTCTTTTTCTCACTTGTTTAAGTTATCTCTCTCTGTTAAAACCGCGTCCTGGTTTGTTTGTTTGCCGTGTGTTCGTAGTTCCCCGGACGCATGTTGCTTGTTTGCTTGCACGCGTTTTTTAATGAGATTCTTCTTTTTGGCTTTGAGGTTTAAAAGGAAACATTTACTTTTTTTTTTGCCGTTGGTTATTGCAAACTATACCGGGAGCTACTGACCTTGGGATGGAAAGTTGTGGTGAACCATCGTATGTTGTCTCACTTCTTCTCGTGTCAAAATTTGTGACCCGAAGGTGAAGCCACAAGCATGAAATCGACGACGCATCATAATCATAATCTTATTACACGTTATAATACGCGGCAGTATAAGATTTAAATTAATCAATTACGCAAGAAATTATGCGGAATTGGCGGCTTAATAGGAGAAAGTCAGCAAGCATTTTGGTGTAGCTGCATGTAGCTAAATTGGCGGGGATTTTTTAAGAAGGAGATTGAAACAGGCCAAATGGCGAGGCCTTATTCTGCTGGTATTTTGTCTTGTTGGACCAACGAAAAAACTAAGAAAAAAACAAATGCGGTCTTCCAGTCGCCATCGCAATCGATCACATAAGACGGTGAACAGAGAACCAGCAAGATGGGGGTCACCACATGAGATTGCTTGATCAAGCAGTTTGGTGACTTTGGTCCTAATTTGGGCAAACAGGTTGAATTTGTGGCCCCGTAATCTGGTTCACGGGCTACCCTCTCGCTTAGACTTCTGTTAAACAAATTTTGGACATTGGAGCGACCCCACACGGTCCAGATCATAGAATAGAAGACGACGAGATATTTTTTGTTGCACTTACGTGCAAGTCACCGCGTATAGATCCTACCTGACTTGACAATCACAAGAAAAGGGTTTTAGATTGGAAAACGTACCAAAAAAAAAATCCTAGTATTAGGACCCGATTCACAAAAGCATACTACTATTACAAACTATTAACAAAATGATCATATTTCCGTTAAAAAGAGAGTTAAGTGGTGACTCACGGTTAAATATGTTAATAAAATTATCTATTTGTCCTTCATATTATCCCTCCATACACAATTTTAACTTTTGCCTTCATTATATTTTTTTTGCCGGTGGTACTATTTGTAGGTGGTGGTGGTGCCACTTATATATCGTTACACTGCATTCAGGATCGTAAACCACATTCAGGTTCGTTACACCGCATTCAGGATCGTTACACCGCATTCACCCAAAGGGTTCACCGCTTACCCTCCGGGGTTTAGCAGGTATTCTTAAGCTTTCACCGCTTCATCACCACCACTTCAACCAATTAGTTAACTAGGAAGGGTATTTTGAGAGAGGGTATTTTCGGAAAAGATAACACCGTTTTATTCAAAAGTGTTAAATCGAATGGAAAAAGACCATTTTGTAAATGAATTACAAAAGTATGATCATTTTGTGACCGAATTACAAAAAGTATGACCATTCTGTAATTGGCCCTTCTAGATTTAAGACCCGCAACCTTGTTACTTAGGGCAATTCCTATGGCAATGGCCAAATGAATTTTTTTGTTGAGCCAGGTGCAGTAAAACTTCGATAAATTAATCCGCGATAAATTAATAACTTCGCTAAGATAATATTTTTTGTCGGTCCCGACTTGGGCATGTGTATCAAATTAATAACCTCAATAAATTTATAAGATAATAAAAGTTTTAAGCATCCAATAGGGCCCAACTGAAATATAAATTAATAATCATTATAATAGATTCCAAAGTTGTTTGTTTCTTGTTCAATTGATTTTTCCTTGATCACTTGAGATGTATTCCGACGCACGCTTGATTGTATTTGATATCGTTTCTTGACTCACTTGTATGTTAAATTTTTCAAGAATCCATTTTTGTATTTCGCTTTGAGTCAAATTTGGATTAGAATGACTATACTCACATAATGCTTTTCGAATCTTTTTTGTCATTGTGGATTTTTGGACACCTTTGAGATGAGAAGTAAGAGCTATTGTTACACTTTTCTTTTGTGTTTTTTTCTTCTTCTTTTAACATCAAAAGATATACTCCCTCCGTCCCACTATTAGATGACCTACTTAGTTTAAAATTTTGTCCCACTATTAGTTGACCTATTTCATTAAACAAGAGGATACTTCAAAATTATCCTTTTGATTGATTATTGGTAATAAAAAAAATATGTATAATTTGATACCCATGTTTATATTCGTTGCGTAGGTGTTTTAAAATGCTATTCAATGATACAAAGTTTACGAAAATCCATGATATAGTTTGAGAGATAAATCATTTCTAAATTTTACAAGTTATTATCCATATGGGTATAATTGTAAAAAAAAATACTTAAAAATACTTCATGCCTTAAAAATTGTGCAAACTTGAACTAGGTCATCTAAAAGTGGGACGGAGGGAGTATAAATTTATGCACATAATATATACAATATACTATACTATATTATTCCAAAAATTTATTACACATTAATTTGAATTGAAAATAATATCTCATTATATTTTTTTATTATGGGAAACCTTTAAGTTTAACTTAAATATTTTATTTTATTTTATTTTATTTTTGAAACTTATATTTAGAATGTTTCGATAATTTAATAACTTATTAATTTATCGATAAATTAATACTTCGCTAAATTGATAGAATTTGGTAGTCCCGACATTATTAATTTATTGAAGTTTTACTGTGGATGGCCAAACTGGCTTTTCCACTATGGTAAAGGATTGGGCGTTAGACAACTAAGCGCGCGAGCATAAGTCAAACGCTAGCGCTTGTGGACTAATCGCTGGCGGTCGTTGCACAAACGCTGGCGTGTGTAAAAGACACACTGGCGTTTGAACCAAGGTCGCCAACGACTACTTTTCAACGGTCACCGGAACGGCTAGTTTCCACCTCCATTAATACGGCTCGAGTTTGATCTCACAAATTCACAACAATCTTTCATCTGATCAATCTCTTCTTAATTTCAATTTCTTTCAACTTTCAACCATGAATTCTGATTTTGATTCTTCTGAAGAAGATATGGAGATGAATGAAATGTTGTATGAAGAAGAGGAAGAAATGTGTACGGAGTTTTTACATCAAATGGATGAAGATGCAAATCAAGATAGAAGAAGGCGACATTTATGTTGCAATTACAATCCGGGATCATACCAAAGCCTTTAGAGCCATATGAAGTTGCAACTAGAAGATGGACGTGACGAGATCGACATTTTTACCACGAAAAGATGATGCATGATTATTTTGATCATGATTGTGTCTATTCCGATTAGGGCTGCACATGGGCGGGTATGGGCGGGTATAAGCTCAAACCAACCTCGCACCCATAGGCTGCGGGTTTTTTTTTTTCATAACCAACCCCGCACCCACAAACAGCGGGCGGGTTTTGTTACCCACCCGCCATGGTAGGGCGGGTTTGGGTTTAAACCCGCTTAAACCCGCAATAATTAGATATACTGATCAGGAGGAGGAGGAGTTCGATAATCTGCTGCACCACATTGAAATTTTCAAGATTACAATCCATGGAGTCCGCTTTAATATATTTCATGATGCGTGCAGCTAATTATAGTGATAGCAAATCGAATACGCTTCTGTTTTATTTTTGATGGTAAAGAAATCTCTGAACGTTAAGAAGGCCATCTCTTAAATTGGCACCTCTGTGGATATGTTCACACACAAGACACCAACAACCATTGAAAACGTGAAGTCTCTCGGAAAAAGGGACAAAAGAGGTGGTCTAGGGAGCGAGCTGAACTTCTCAAGGCCAGTGAAGGATTAGCTGTAATCAACGGTGTATATTGAGCGGGTTTTTCGGGCGGGTATGGGCGGGTATGACCTAAAACCAACCTCGCACCCACGGACAACGGTTTTTTTTTTAACCAACCCCGCACCCACAACGGGCGGGTATGGACAAAAAAACCACGGGTTTAGCGGGTACGGGCGGGTATGGGTATCGTGGGTGGGTCTTGTGCAGCCCCAATTCCGATGAGGATTTTCAGCGACGATTCCGCATGGGCCGCAACTTGACGCAAAGGATTATTGTCGAGCTTTGAAAGGTACAACCTTTATTTAATTATCAGTATGATGCACGACATGTACGAGGCTTTAATCCCGAACAAAAGGTCATTGCGGCCCTCCATATACTATGTTACGGGGGTACCAGCGGATTCCACGGATGATTACATCCGTATTGGGAAAACAACTGCCTTTAGGTATCTCAAATTGTTTTGCGAAACAATAGTCGAGCATTTTGGTCCAACCTTTTTAAGAAAGCCTACTCGGGAAGATGTTCAAAGAATAACTGCAGAAAAAACCGCAATGAGTTTTCCAGGAATGCTAGGTAGTCTAGATTGCATGCACTGGACGTGGCATGCGTGTCCGGTTGAATGGGCGGGCCAATATAAGGGTCATTATCCAAAACCAACTGTAATTTTAGAAGCTTCAGCTAGCTATGATTGTTGGTTTTGGCATGCCTTTTTTGGACTTCCGGGTTCAAATAACGATCTCAATGCTTTGTATTAGTCACCATTGTTTGAAGATCTTAAGAATGGGATCGCGCCACACTGTAATTTCACCATCAACGATCATCACTACACTCGGGGTTATTATCTAGCAGACGGAATCTATCCAGAATGGTCAACTATGGTTCAAGCTTATAAACATGTAGGTTTTGGACCACGTCTTCGAAGGATATGAAGTACTTTAACACCCAACAAATAAAACGCAGAAAGGATGTTGAACGCGCTTTTGACATTCTGAAAAGGAAGTTTGCCATCATAGCTGGGCCGGCACGCTTTTTTGATATTCAAGAAATGAACAAAATTATGCTGACTTGTATCATTCTACATAACATGGTCATTGAAGAAACAAGGCGTGACCCAACCAGGACTAAGTTTTCCAGATGAAGATTTGAGGCCGATTCTTGTGGTAGAGCATGGGCGCCCTTATTTTAATTAATATGTTTTGAATTTAATTTAAAGTTGTTTGTTTAAACGACTACATTTAAAATTAAAATTGAGGCAATTATATTAAAAGTAATTTTAAATAAACAAGCACAATTAAATTAAACTAAACTAAACTAAACAACAATTAAAATCAGTTAGCAAGACTGTATTCCTCTTCGTTTTCTTCAGAAGCATCATCTTTGTCTTCTTCCACATTGACATACTGACCAGTTTGTTGAGGGGGGACTACTTGTTCGGCCGCGGCTTGTTGTTGTTCGGCTTCGACCGCATCCATTCCCTTAGTCCATGCAGCAAGTTGTTGTTCATTCATTATTGAAGTGTTCAAGGAGAGTAACTTGTTTAGCTTACAATCCCTGTAGTATTATTCTCGCGAAAAACGAATTTTTTGTTGATTATTTATAGCAATGCCACGGTCCCTGGGTCTATCTGCATCTCGAATTCCTTGTGATCAGCATAGTTGTACTCGCTTGAACCTCCTTATAATGCTCGTTGGGCTGCGTCTCTCGCTGCTTTTGCAGATTTTTGACCCCCTCCTTCTTCTCTTGATGTTGGTGTTAGCGTCTAGATTAGTGTTGTATTGTTCCTGACTACTTGGAGTTCCATCAGGTGAGGAAGCAGGCCCTCTATTCTGAAAATCCTGTGAGACTGGACCATGTGGTGATCTTGCAGGCACTTGATGACCTTCCAGCAAGTATGGATTAAACTTGTTAAGCACCCTCAAAATGGTGAAACACTTTTCATGTTGGAAGCTGCAACTTTTGTGGGATCTTTGCCACTCTTCCCAACATCTTCGTTCCACATCCGGTTCGCCTTCACCACTTTTTTTGTTGTTACACATTTGAGTGATCAAAGCTACATATTCACTAACGGCTACTGAAATTGCGTGAAAACGATGAGACAACCCATCACCATCACCTCTATTGGGGGTTACCTGTTTCTTCACAAATTTTTTGAAAAATCTTATCATAAAAAGTTTTTTTTTCTTAAAAATGGGGTAGCGCGCGCTTGATGATCCAACTGTTTTTTTCTTAACATGTAACCCCAATAGACGTGATGGTGATGGGTTGTCTCATCGTTTTCACGTAATTTCAGCAGCCGTTAGTGAATGTGTAGCTTTGATCACTCAAATGTGTAACAACAAAAAAAGTGGTGAAGGCGAACCGGATGTGGAACGAAGATTTCGGGAAGAGTGGCAAAGATCCCACAAAAGTTGCAGCTTCCAACATGAAAAGTGTTTCACCATTTTGAGGGTGCTTAAGAAGTTTAATCCATACTTGTTGGAAGGTCATCAAGTGCCTGCAAGATCACCACATGGTCCAGTCTCGCAAGATTTTCAGAATGGAGGGCCTGCTTCCTCACCTGATGGAACTCCAAGTAGTCAGGAATAACACAACACTAATCTAGACGTTAACACCAACATCAAGAGAAGAAGATGAGGGGGTCAAAAAGCTGCAAAAGCAGCGAGAGACGCAGCCCAACGAGCATTATAAGGAGGTTCAAGCGAGTACAACTATGCTCATCACAAGGAATTCGAGATGCAGATAGATCCAAGGACCGTGGCATTGCTATAAATAATCAACAAAAAGTCGTCTTTCGCGAGAACAATACTAAAGGATTGTAAGATAAACAAATTACTCTCCTTGAACACTTCGATAATGAATGAACGACAACTTGCTGCATGGACTAAGGGAATGGATGCGGTCGAAGCCGAACAACAACAAGCCGCGTCCGAACAAGTAGCCCCCCTCAACAAACAGGTCAGTATATCAATGTGGAAGAAGACGAAGATGATGCTTCTGAAGAAAACGAAGAGGAATACAGTCTTGCTAATTGATTTTAATTGTTGTTTAGTTTAGTTTAATTTAATTATACTCATTTATTTAAAATTACTTTTAATATAATTGCCTCAATTTTAATTTTAAGTCCAGTCGTTTAAACAAACAACTTTAAATTAAATTAAAAAACATATTAATTAAAATAAACAACAATATTACAAGGATTGAAAATAACACTAAATTGAAAATAACATCTATCTCCCTCTCCCTCTCCCTTTGCCTCGCTCCCGCGCATCGTCTCTTGCTCCTTTTAAAGCCCAAAGGTGCTTGGTTAAATCTTGTCTTAGTTGTCCATAGATTCCCCGGTTTTGGAGTCTGTCAGTGGCAAGTCTATATTCTTTTGCCGGGCGCCCATGCTCTACCACAAGATTCGGCCTCAAATCTCCATCTGGAAAACTAGTCCTGGTTGGGTCACGCCTTGTTTCTTCAATGACCATGTTATGCAGAATGATACAAGTCAGCATAATTTTGTTCATTTCTTGAATATCAAAAAAGCGTCCCGGCCCAGCTATGATGGAAAACTTCCTTTTCCGAATGCCAAAAGCGCGTTCAACATCCTTTCTGCATTTCATTTGTTGGGTGTTAAAGTACTTCATATCCTTTAAAGACGTCAGTCCAAAACCTACCTGTTTATAAGATTGAACCATAGTTGACCATTCTTGATAGATTCCTTCTGCTAGATAATAACCCTGAGTGTAGTGATGATCGTTGATGGTGAATTTACAGTGTGGCGCGACCCCATTCTTAAGATCTTCAAACAATGGTGACTTATACAAAATATTGAGATCGTTATTTGAACCCGGGAGTCCAAAAAAACATGCCAAAACCAACAATCATAGCTAGCTGAAGCTTTTAAAATTACAGTTGGTTTTGGATAATGACTCTTATATTGGCCTGCCCATTCAACCGGACATGCATTCCACGTCCAGTGCATGCAGTCTAGACTACCTAGCATTCCTGGAAAACCCCTCACGGTGTTTTCTGCAGTTATTCTTTGAACATCTTCCTGAGTAGGCTTTCTTAAAAAGGTTAGACCAAAATGATCGACTATTGTTTCGCAAAATAATTTGAGATACCTAAAGGCAGTTGTTTTCCCAATACGGATGTAATCATCCATGGAATCCGCTGGTACCCCGTAACATAGTATACGGAGGGCCGCAATGACCTTTTGTTCGGGACTAAAGCCTCGTACATGTCGTGCATCATACTGATAATTAAATAAAGGTTGTACCTTACAAAGCTCGGCAATAATCCTTTGCGTCAAGTTGCGGCCCATGCGGAATCGTCGCTGAAAATCCTCATCGGAATAGACACAATCATGATCAAAATAATCATGCATCATCTTTTCGTGGTAAAAATATCGATCTCGCCACGTCCATCTTCTAGTTGCAACTTCATATGGCTCTAAAGGCTTTGGTGTGATCCCAGATTGTAATTGCAACATAAAATGTCGCCTTCTTCTATCTTTATTTGCATCTTCATACATTTGATGTAAAAACTCCATACACATTTCTTCCTCTTCTTCATACAACATTTCATTCATCTCCATATCTTCCTCAGAAGAATCAAAATCAGAATTCATGGTTGAAAGTTGAAAGAAATTGAAATTAAGAAGAGATCGATCAGATGAAATATTGTTGTGAATTTGTGAGATCAAACTCGAGCCGTATTTATGGAGGTAGAAACTAGCCGTTCCGGTGACCGTTGAAAAGTAGTCGTTGGCGAGCTTGGTTCAAATATCAGCGTGTCTTTTACACATGCCAGCGTTTGTGCAACGACCGCCAACGATTAGTCCACAAGCGTTATTGTTTGTCTTATGCTTGCGCGCTTAGTTGTCTAGCGCCCATTCCTTTACCATAGTGGAAAACCCAGTTTGTCCATCCACCTGGCTCAACAAAATTTTTCATTTGGCCATTGGTAGGCCTCGAAAGTGTATATATTTTATGGCCTACGGTAATACCGCAAGTGCACGGCGTCTATCGGAGACGCGGCAAGTACGGGTCGATCCCACAAGGACTAGGGTGTGCTTTGTGTGTGATCTAAGGCTTGCTAGACTGAATTCAAGTGAAGTAACAATGTGTAACACAGGGGTTTTTGGGTCGAAATGACTGAGGTGAAATGGTGAACTTGAAGCTAAAACAGTGACAAAATTGGAGAGCACCAGGATGGTGAATCCACCACCTGAACCTATGCTAAAGCATTTCCTAATCAAGTTCTATTCTTGGTTCATTCCAGGGAAGAACACCATGTTAATGTTTTGACTAATCTTATACACTCCCCCTAGTATGGAGTGTCTTCTTACAGAAGACACTTCATCACAGGTCATATACTCAACTAGCTAATTCAATCAAACAAGAAGCTTACAAGAGTAATAACAAGAAAGTAACTAACTTAGCATATTATCGGGGTTTCAACACACCTGGAAAATTAAACTAAAGCATTACAAGATAAATGAAATACAAATTAAAACTAAAGTGACTGCTCTGGCTAATCCAGGCGTGTTTTCTACACAAACCCCTCACTGCTATTTATACATGCACAGAAATCCCCAAAATACAAACCCTAATTAAATTGAAAATAGAAATTAAATGAATAATAACTCGAACCCATACTCTGTATCCGCTTCCCCTCTTGTCAATTCGTGCTCAGAGAACTCCCTTGATGGATTGATTGGACATAGTACTAACCCTAGGTTTGTTTATCTTTAACATAGCTTCTAGGGTTTTGAGAAGCTATTTTAGAGATAAACACACTTTGGGTGTGGCGGAAAAGGGTGGTAGTTGGCTCTGGTGTCAGTGGTGGAGATGGTGACAGAAGAGGAGATGGTGGTGATGGTGCGGCTCTGCAAAGGCATGGGGGTGGAGCTCTGCAGAGGGGAAGAGAAGAAAGAGAAAGTGAGGAGAAGACTAGGGTTGCTCGAGTGGGTATAGGGTATGGAGATTTTGTTGTGAGGCAGGGACAGCGAGATTTGATGGGGAAGCTGCAGCGAGCATTGGATCTAGCTGGAGAAGATCTGAACGGCCGAGGGAAGTAAGCGGTTTTGGCGTGATCTGGTGTAGCACGGGAGCAGCGATCTTCGATGCACGTGGAAGCAGCGACCGTTGGATAAGGGAGAAAGAAATCTCAACGTCTCAGAAGAGACGGGCTCGGATCCGGGTCGTGGGTAGCTCTAGCCCATGTCTTCCTTGTTGGTTTGTAACTAATTCGCGCGCGGGCTTTGGCTATCTACTCCATAGATGCTCGACTCCAATTCTTCGCTCTTTTGGCTCCTCAGATTCTCCGAGCTTTATTCATTACCTAAAAACACAAAATTAATTAATATAAATATTTATTCTTGAAAACAAAGAAAACACAGAATATGGGATAATATCTGATTTCTAAGCGCAAAAGATGAGTAAAATGCCAATAAAAAGGTGTATAAATATGCACTATTTGGCACTCATCAAATACCCCCAAACCTGAATGTAAGATCATAATATCGCAACGTACAAGGCTCGCGGGATTAATGAACGACGATGTCGCGAGGGAGTCGCAGGGAACTAAAATAAACGACGCAATGAATAACGATGGCAAAACATAAAGAAGACGTGAGACCTCGAGGATTAAGAGGTGTCGCGAGAGTGAATGTTTGTGCATCTGCGACACTTCGCGAGACATTCCCGAAAATAAAGGGGAGCTTAGCTGTCATCCACTATGTATTACCCTATATAAAGGGCTAAATGAGTCTGTAAGCAGGGGGATCTTTTTGGAGAAATGGTTGAGCAAGTCATTAGGAGAGAGAAAGTTTAAGAGTGTTTTAACTTCTAAGTATAATTCTATTTTCCTGTGTAAATATTTCATGAACTCAATCAATAAATATTCTTGATCTTACATCTTTCAATGGATTAATTAAGCAAAATTGAGTAAGGGGTGTAGTGTGGGATTTCCTGCTACTACATATGCGCTAGAAACAGGGACGATCATTTGTAAAAGAGAGAAGATTGCAATTAAAGTTTTTTGAATCAGGAAAATGAGAAAGGAAAATCTTAAATCGGATGAAAAAGATATGGCATGCAACACAGACACCAGAGTACTGATTAGCGAATTTCATGAAAATATCAAAGGAAGAATACACAAACGGGATTTCGAAGGAAAGAAGATTACGGATAGAGAAATGGCATCACCTTTGAAGGATTGGGAAAAGCAAGAGATAACATTCACTACGGGAAATATCCAAAGAAAATTTGGATCACACATCTCCACTGGTGATCACAATAAACACGTATAAGGAAGGAGAGAAATCGGAGAACACAGTGAAAACATGGATGGTGAATGGAGTTTTAATCGATACAGGGAGTCTGGTGAACATCATGTTTTATCACGCTTACAAAAAGATGGGATATAAAGACGAAGATATGATTTTCGCGGCTTACAATATTCAAGGTTTTGGTAATTCCATAACAAAAGTAAAAGGAGAGATAAAAATACGTATTCCGTTAGGAGGAATTGAAACACTGTGTGACATTAAGTGTAGTGGATATGGAATCACCATACAACATATTACTAGGAAGACCATGGATACATGCAATAAAAGTCAGCGTCAACGCTTCATCAATGTATCAAGTTTCCTACACCAACCTGGATCGGCGAGATCAAAGGGGACGCCAAAGGAAGAATATACTATCAAAATGAAGTAAAGTGTTGCGCGGAGCAAGTAAACAAGCGAAAGAATATATCAAAATACCGCAAAAAAGATGGCGAAGGCAACTAAGAAAGAAGAAGAATTCAGAGTTTACATGATAAGAGCAAAGGAAGGAAAAGGCATACCATGAGATCTCGGAGAAGAAGATGATCTTGCGAGAGAACCAAAAGGACCAACCCCTATGGGAGAACCGAAGGCCGATTACGTCGCGGCGAGAACAAACCAAAGAAGTGAACATTGGAACTAAGGAAAAACCCAAGATGCTAAAGATTGGAACTAGCATGGAAGCGATGAAGAGAAAAGAACTCGATCTGTTACGAGATTATAAAGACATTTTCGCGTGGGATATGGATGAAATGCCTGGTATAGATCCGTCAATCGCCTGTCACAAGTTAGAAATTGATAAAAATGTGAAGCCATTTAAACAAAGAATTAGAAAGATAGCAACAGCATACCACCCTCAGATAGAAGAAGAACTGCAGAAGATGCTTGGACGCGGAATTATTAGACAAGCAAAATATCCCGAATGGATAGCGAATATGGTTATAGTTCCAAAGAAGAACAAGGGAATACGGATCTGCATTGATTTCACCGATTTAAATAAAGCTTGCCCTAAAGACAGGTTTCCACTGCGCGGATATTCCACAACTAGTCGAATCAGCAAGGGGAATGAAAGAGTATCATCTCTGGATCAGGTATAAAGGTTACAACCAGATTCCTCTCGCCGAGGAAGATCAAGAGCATACTTTCTTTCTTCGCTCCAAGAGGATTATACTGCTATACTAAAATGCCGTTTGTCTGAAATGCTGGAGCAACGTATCAAAGGATGGTGGAAGAGGTATTCGCAGAATGGATACACAAAACACTAGAGGTATACGTGGATGACATGCTTCTGGTAAATAGTAAGAAGGCAGAGGATCACGTGCGAGACCTGAAAGAAATTTTTTGAGCAGATGAGGCGTTTTAACATCAAAGTAAATCCGAGAAAAATGTACCTTCGGAGTTGCGTCAGGGAAGTTCTTGGGTTACATTATATCAAAGGAAGGAATACATGTTGACCCGGAGAAAGTAAAAGCGAGTTCATGATATGCCGACACCTGCGACAGTAAAGGATGTTCAAAAGTCGAATGGGTTGTTAGCATCACTAGGAAGGTTCATCTCGCGGTCATCCGACAGTGTAAACACTTTTTCAGCTGCTTCGAAAAAGGATCGAAGTTTAAATGGACTACGAATGTGAAAAGGCTTTACAAGGGATCAAAGAACATTTAATGGATATATCCATTATGCGTATATGAACCGGAGAAGAATTATTAATATATCTCGCGACAACATCGCATGCCTTAAGTGCGCTTTTACTGCGAACGGACGCAGAGTAGAAAAACCAATCTATTATATCAAAAAACTTTTAATGCTGCAGAAAGAAATTATTCAAAGATTGAAAAATTAATCCTGGCGTTAGTCTATGCGTCGTTTAAACTTCGCATATATTTTCAGGCACATACTGTTAGAGTGGTAACAAAGGTACCAATTGAGTCAGTAATGAAAATTCAAAAAGATCAGGAAGAGTCGAAAGGTGGAATGCTCAAATAAGTCATTACAAACTGAAATATGAAATATTATCTTCAACAAAGTCACAGGTTGTCGCAGACTTTCTCGAATTTCCTTTGGAGGAAGATGAAGCAGTGGATGAAATGATGGATGTAGAAGAAGAGCATGGAGATCCAAAAGACTTGTTAACCGAGCCAGACCGGTGGGAAATATTAGTGGATGGATCATCAAATGGAGAAGGTAAAGGAGTGGGAATTGTTGTGATTTCGCCAGAAGGCAATAAGCTAGCTTTTGCTTTTAGATTGGAATTTGAGTCTACCAATAATGAAACGGAAATACGAAGCTATAATACATGCTCTACGATTTGCAATAGAAATGAAACTGGAGAATGTGAGGATTACCAAGTGACTCGCAATTGGCGATTTGTCGATAATGTAGAAGTATGCTACAAATGATCCATCCCTACAGAAATACAGGAAGCTTGTAGAAGTGTTGTCAGCACAAATACCAAAAATAAAATGGAGGCATATATCAAGGAGAGATAATAGACTCGCAGACGCTTTTGCCTTTATATCAAGTATGATGACAGACCCAATCAACCGCGAGGAATATCAAAATACGTAGCGCCATCGGCGCCATCAATTAATAAAGAGGAAGGACAAGAAGCAGATATAATGATGGTGGTAGATGAAATGCAATGTCGCGAGGAAGACTGGAGAGTAGAACTTCACGCGTACTTAATGAAAGGCGAGATACCAAGAAATAGATTGGAAGCACACAAGTTAAAGAGCCGGGCAACAAATTATGAATTACGAGATGGCGTGCTTTATCGGCGTTCTTTTGATGGACCTTCACTTCGATGTCTAACAAGGAAAGAAGGAGAAACCATATTGAAGATGCTGCATAGTGGGGATGCCGGAAATCATAGCGGCGGGAGATCTTTGGCATATAAGGCAAAGACACAAGGATATTATTGGCCATATATGCATGAGGACGCGAAAGCAATATCCAGACGTTGCGAAGATTGTCAAAGACATGGGAAGAAGATACATGCACCTGGAGCACCGTTAAATTCTTCGAAAAGTGTGTGGCCTTTCGGAAAATGGGGTTTAGATATTGTGGGACCATTTTTACCGGGAACAGGACAAAGAAGGTACTTAATTGTCGCAACGGATTATTTCACAAAATGGGCAGAGGTGAAAGCGGTCCAAAGACATTCGTGATAAGGATGTTTTTACTTTCATATTTGAAAATATTATATGCAGATTTGGGATCCCCGCATAATTGGTATCTGATAATGGGAAGCAGTTTGAAGGGCAAAATATAGAATTACTGCTTAATGCATTTCAGATAAGATGTGGAAAATCAACCCCATTATATCCACAAGCTAATGGCCAAGCGGAGGCAACAAACAAAACAATTGCTGATATATTGAAGAAAAAGTTGGAAGGACACAATAGGGGATGGTGCGAACAAGTACCCAATGCAGTATGGGCTTATAATACAACTAAAGAGAAGCCACAGGAATGTCCCCTTTTGCTTAACTTACGGAGTTGAAGCAGACTCCCAACAGAGGTCGTGATTCCGACAACCAAAAAGAGGTCTGGGATAAAAATCTTAGCGCCGCAACATTCTAATCAAGTTGGATGAATTGGAAGAAAAACGAGAGAAGGCACTGCGACACATGGAGAATTATCGCCAAGACACATGAGAATATAACAAGCGTGTAAAAATACGTGAGTTCCAACCAGGAGACTTGGTGTTGCGAGAAACCCCAATATATCAACGTGAAAGCGGAGGCAAGTTGGCGAGAAAATGGGATGGACCTTATATCATCAAAGAAGTAGTTGGTACAGGGGCATATAGATTGATAGATCCCGAAGGAAAAGATGTGGGACAAAATTGGATAGACCATGGAATAGATTATATCTAAAGAAGTATTACCCGTAAAAATGGGAGAGGAAAGATGAATGAAGATAAAGTACTTCTTCGCAAAATGTTTGCGACATTCAATAAAATGCAGAGAAAATCCGCGAAGATCTCGCGACAAGAATAACAAGAAGTCATGAATGGCTTAACAAAACAACAAGAGCTAATGAATGATTAAATGAATGAATCAGCGAATATCTCGCAAGCAAAATAGCAAATGATGAAGAATGATCGAATAAAAAAATGAATGAATGGGACGAACCTTTATGGCGTACACCCTAGTTCGCGAATAACATTTCGTAAGAGGCAAATGTAAGACCTAAAGTGCGTCATATAAGGGGGTATCTCTCGACATGGCTCAGGGGGAAGGTTACACCGCTCTCAAGCCCGAGTCATGAAAATTTGGGGCCCATGAAAGCCTATCCTAAGAGGTACCTTGGATTCCCAACTATATATATAAGGTTATACCGGGTTGGGCGACCGAGGGTCTCTTCTTAGGAGTCGATGTATGCTCAAGGCGCCGAGGTACACGGTTGAGCGAGTGCCCTGGATGGATGAACCTACCCGGCCATTCTTGGCAAGTCTTGGCATATGTTGCACTCGCCCAAGAAAACTCCACTTAGGGTGCAGTCTCGTAACCATAAACCATATAGGTATAAGGGATAAGAGGCTGCGAAAACAACCGGGTTGTTGTTAAGACCGGATGGGAGGAGCTAGTCTTGTATGGCCGATGTTTCGCCTCCTTGAAGGGGCAACCAGGGAGATGATAAGGGCGACGCTCTCCATTAGGGGGAGTGTCAAAACAGACGCAAATGTCATAAGGCTATGTTTTCGCAAGAGAATTTAGACTTGTCATATTTGTGCAATGATCCCGAGAGGCAATAATACTAACGCGAGGGTAAGGCGAGATCAATGGGTCTTTACACGAAAGTGTACGGACGTCCTGCGATTTCGTCGCAAGACGGCAATGTCATGGGGCTTTATGTTCGCAAGGATATTTAGACTTGTCATATTGTTGCAACTAAAACATCCTGCAGAGGCAAAAATACTTGGAAAATGATAAGGCAAGATCAATGGGTCTTTACATCCAAGTGTAAAGACGTCCTGCGATCTTGTCGCGATGAAAGGTGGCAGGGGAAGACCTCTAACTAGGGAGGTCTAACTTGGAAGACCACACAAAAATGATAAGGCAAGGTCAATGGGCCTCTGCATGAAAATGTAAAGGCGGCTTGCGACTTTGTCGCAGTGAGAATAATTAAAATCAAATCCCTGATTGGGATGGATTTACTTAATAAAAGATTCAATGAGCGAACATGCTCGCAAGGTGGTCTTAACTAAGAAAGGAAGAAAGAAATATGGAAATTACTCAATCAAAAGAGTTAAGTCACTCAAACAAAAAAGAATTCTAACAAATTACAAAGAGAATTTAACTCTCTACATCTGCATTATCAAATACAGAGGGTGGTTGAGGCTTTTCTGCGTCTTTGTTAGCTCCACATCCGCCAGTTGATGGATTTTCTTCAGAAATGTTTTCACCATCTTTGTTCTCGCCAGTTACTGGACTTTCATCAGAAATTTTTCTATTCGGATCTTCATCGACGACTTCCTTACTAGGGAGATCTTCGCCACTTTCATAGTCATAATCGCTATCAGGAGGATTAGGGACTTCATCGTCACTTACTTCCAGAGGATCAACATGTATAGGATCAAGAGACTTAGACAGTAAAATCTCATTCACGAGGATTTCAGCTTTGAGGGGGAATTGACGAAGCAGCGCTTTTTGTTGGTTTTTACTATCTATGTCTTTACAGTCAGACATGTAATCAAATCTACGTTCTGCACGATCGCGAGAACGAGCAAGGGAGGAAGCGAGTACTCCATTTTCTTTGCGAATTTTGGAATAATCTGATTTTAGAGTAGAAATGACGGCGCGAAGCTTCTTCTCAGAATCTGCATAATAAACCCGCAAGAAAAGGTTAAAAGAGATTCTTACAACAGATCTTTGGAACTTTCAGAATAATTAAAAATTTGTAAAATAAAAGAATTAAGGTAGTCAAATAATTTGACTACCTTCCTTTTGAAGAGTAAGTTGTTGAATTAATGCCGCGGGTTATTCCCCAGACATACCCATGGCATCATCAAATGAGTCTCCTACTAAACCTTTCAATCGAGATCGCAATTTCTTGTCATTAGAAACAAGTATGGAATTTTCTGTGGCGAGAGTAGAGTTGAATTTTTCTAATTTGGTGCATTGTTCCTGGAATTGCTTCGCTTTTACACTCAAAGTTATTCTACCTTGAATAAGTTTATCTCTCTCGGTGGAACTTTCTTCAAGTTGATTTTTCAAAGTATGAATGGCTTGTTCTTGTTCTTTGCATAGTTTTTGACAAGCATCATACTCAAGTGCGAGTAGATCGCCACCTTATTCAACAGAGAAACGTTTCTCTTGTGAAAGAGTTCGATTCTCATCCGATAAAGTTTCCAACTCCAAATTAGTTTTAGTCAAAGAATAAGAGAGGCGAGATAAGTCATTACTTAATGAGTCTTGCTTTTGCGATAAATCAAAATTCTCTTTAGACAAGTTATTTATTTGATCAGTTTGCATAGGTATGAAGATTATCTAAGAGATTATACTGCTCCATCCAAGCATCTCTTTCAACTCGAACTTCTTCAACGATAGACTCCGTCTGATATATCTCCATTATTCGTTTCTGGTTTAATTCTTGGAGGACGAGCAAGGGTTTGAGTTGTAAAAAAAAAAAAAAAAAAAAAAAAAAAGAAAGAAGGGGGTGGCGAGAGCATACCTTTTAATTCTTCATTCTTCTTGCGAAGATTATCACGATCTAGTGAGATACTGAGAAATTTTTGATTTTCAAGGTGGAGATTATTGCATTTCACAGCCATAACTTGGAGATCATCCTTCTCACTTATTAATCTCTTGAACTAAAGATGTTTGCGAGATCCTATCAGGACCAAGATGCTTACTCAAAATCTCGCAGACATTGGATTTGACAGGATCTGCAGAAGTCTTTTTGGCATCATTCACGAGATCAGAAAGGACCTTAAAGGCCACATCTATCCCCTCCAAATTCTCCGCAGTTAGAGGAATTTGTTCAAACAAAGAAGACGAGTCGTCTTTTGTCAAAGGAACCTCATGAGAAGAGGAGGTTTCAGGGAGAGAAGTGATTGGAGAAATAGCAGGGACATTGACAGCAGGAGGAGGTATAATATCGTTTGTAGTAGGACAATTGAAAGGAACTTGGTCTATGAGGAGTTGAGGTATAGAAATATTTTCGCCAGTAATGTTACCAGAAGAAAGAGGCACAAAATTATCTTGCGAAGATTTCGCAGCAGGAGACGAAGATGTGAATGGAGGAAATGGAACGTTGGGGGTAACAGGTTTAGAATGGCGGAGCCTTTTGGGAGTATTACCAGTAGTTTTATCATCATGCGAATGACAAATTAAATAAGAAACAGAGGCAACAATGCATTGTAAATAAAAACAAATGTTTCTTAGATACCTTGTCACTCACAGGCTGTCTTTTTGAAGCCATAGATTTTGCTCGCGAAGAGGGCTTTTGTTGTATGAGGGATTCTTGTTGCGAAGTAGGTTTCATTTGGCGAGCCCAAAGAAAGAAGAGGGTCTTTCACGGTAAACTTAGTTCGGATTGGTTCTTGCTAAACAACAATGGCGAAAGAGAACTACAAAGTTAATCATACCAGTGTGATTTCAACAAGAAAAGCTAATTTGATTAACCACAAAATCAGCCAGATATGGCAAAATTAACAAACCTGGACGCCATGAGAGTAACAACTGCTAGGGAATAACAAAAATGGTGAAGAAGACGGTAAGAGACAATAATAGGCAAACACTTGCAGAACAATGAAGAAGAAGAACACTTGCAGACGATGAAGAAGATGAAAAGGAAAAGGAAAATTCTTCACAGGGGATGCTCCTATAAATAGACGAGAAAAAATGTTATGACCGGTTAACATTAAATGCACCGGTAAAAAGAGGTAAATATGGACACGTGTAAACGGTCACTACTAAATCCAAGGAAGCCAGACGAAAAGAACTTTAGTAGAATCCAAATACACAAAATATTTCCTAATAGGCGAGAATAGCATGCGAAATTGATTATTTTCTGTAATTCATGAGGCAAGAAATGACACTTCGCATATGTATTACAAATAAGCTTCTAACTTCACAAAAGAATAGAGGCAAGTACGTACTTTTTAAGAAAAGTATTCTTTCGCTCGTTCCTTCACCAATTGAAACCAAGGAATATGACAACAATGAATTTTTCCTTCAAATCGCTCTTCAAGCAATATTCAAGGAAAAAGAGGCAAGATGTAGGATCATAATATCGCAACGTACAAGGCTCGCGGGATTAATGAACGACGGTGTCGCGAGGGAGTCGCAGGGAACTAAAATAAACGACGCAATGAATAACGACAGGCAAAACATAAAGAAGACGTGAGACCTGGCGAGGATTAAGAGGTGTCGCGAGAGTGAATGTTTGTGCATCTGCGACACTTCGCGAGACATTCCCGAAAATAAAGGGGAGCTTAGCTGTCATCCACTATGTATTACCCTATATAAAGGGCTAAATGAGTCTGTAAGGTGGGGATCTTTGGAGGGAAATGGTTGAGCAAGTCATTAGGAGAGAGAAAGTTTAAGAGTGTTTTAACTTCTAAGTATAATTCTATTTTCCCGTGTAAATATTTCATGAACTCAATCAATAAATATTCTTGATCTTACATCTTTCAATGGATTAATTAAGCAAAATTGAGTAAGGGGTGTAGTGTGGGATTTCCTGCTACTACACTGAATTTTACTTGTCCTCAAGTGAAACAGAAAATAAGAAATCCTAACTATACCCCTGTCGCAGGTCTCTCGAATGCATTTAGCGTATGCACTAAGCCTTTAAACCCCTAGGTGTCCCTAGTGGACGAGTTGTAGTCTCGTGAGGGTTTACAAGAGGTGTACCCACAAAACCTTCTCCAACTTCAGTGTAAAAGAGTCTCAAGCATCCAAGGAGCTATGAGTACATAGAGTTTCTGCGTGCTAGTAACGTGTTAGAACTATCGAAGAACGCATTCTCATCCTTAAGTGCTTTGAGCGAGAAGTAACCATACCATATGAAAGAATTCGGATTCGATTGTGATCATAAGTCTCAACTTCTGCCTCACCATTAGGGTTTTATGATAATTGCACTCAAAAAGATCGCTTTTTAGTCTCTCATGTGTGCGCAGCATGAATAAAGAGAGAAATCCTGCACACGTTGTAGGTAAGAAGGATAACCTTCCGAAATAATTTCTGGAGACTCCACAGAGGTGTGGACAAAAAGAATCTTTTTCTGATGATCTCTAAGAAAGGAAATCAACCATTAGCAAGGGGTGGGAGTACTCACCCACTTCTCACCCAATCGGCAATTAATATCACTCTCTCATAAGAACCATAGAAACGTCTTCAATCTTCGGTCTTCGGTCTTCACTTGTTGATGACGAACTTCTAAACTTCACAAAACTTGACAATTTTTTAACTTTTCTACTCAAATTCCTTGTTGTTTGGATTTTTCTTTTTCAATTCTTCCTTACCATGGTGGTATCAAAACTAAGAAAATAAACTACAATATTTTTTTTTTTTTTTTTTTTTTTTTTTTTTTTTTTTTTTTTATGTTAATAAGTGAAAATAAAAATACAAATAATGAAACAACTAACTCCATGGACAAAGGACTTTATCACTCAATTTTTCACAACTTGTATTGTCTTGATTTTATAAACTTCATTAATTCTCATCCTCTTTTTCTTTGTTGTATGTAAACCTTGGACTATATCAACTTTCTTCAAATATTCTGATGTTGCTCCGCTTGCTGACGATGATGTGTTTCTATGGGTCTTGCTGATTGAGAGAGAGAGAGATGCTAACTGCAAATCGATATTTAGAAGGAGTTTTCATCTTTAGACGTCACCCTCATGATTGACGGAATTAGCACTCAAGAGATCAAAAGTAGTCTTTGAAAGTGGTGCGAAGTTGGGTAGCTCACCATTCCTACCCTAATTAACGTACGGTGACACACACTCTAAAAGCTTTTCTAGAAAGTCACAAAGAGTGAAGGTCGGTACCTCGCTTGATGTAAAATGGGTAGTCTCCACTATGGTTGATCACAATTCTACCGCCGAATATCTAAACAAGACCTAATTCGCCCTCCGGTATGGTTAAATCCAACTTTAACGCTCTAATCAACTAAGAAACCCGATTGTGTTCTCCGGTACTTCCAAGTTCTCGTTATTTCGGTCGAATCTCTATGTAAACATAGCTAAAAGCATGCTAGTGACTCTAAAATCTCTAAAAGTTGGAGGTTTTTACAAAAAAAGTTTTGAATTGAATTTTTTTTTTTTTTTTTTTTTTTAAAATTGAAATAAAAGGTTAAAAAGACTAAAAACTCTAAATGCAAAAATATGCAAATGCACCCCCAAACCTAAATCAAACATTGTCCTCAATGTGTCTACATATAGAAAAAATTTAAACAGTCACATACCGAGAGAACTATGCTGATAAGAGAAAAAGGGAAGAGATTACCGGATGTCGGCAGGAGCAAGGTTGAGCTTCTTTAGTCAAGGCTAGAATCCAACATTCTCAACGGAGATCATATCGGATTAGCACAAAATATGCACAAGAAGACTCAACCGTTTCAAGAAAAGAAAATTTAACAAGACCTACTGGATATATACAATGAAAATTCACCATAAACCAACAATCTAAAGAGTTGAGGATCAACCCAAAAGACAATATGTACAAACATCAACAGTCTTACACAAATATAACATGAAAGTGCAAGTAAGACTGTAGATGTGAAGGAGTTTCCCCCAAACCTAAACTTGTCAACAGGTGTGTTTGAGAGCACAAAATCTTGCAATTTTAAAGGTACATCATGCAAAAGGTCTAACTCAAAATGAGTTTTACTAATAACAGGCAGACATACACATTCCAACTGTGGCTCCTTAAGAGTGTTATACTTTGATGCAAAATAGTCCAAGAGGACTTGGGAAGCACAAAGCTCTAGGCCTAAGTTAGGCATTTTTAGAAAAGTTGGTTTTGCAATTTTGTGACAAACTACACCTAGGTTTGGTGGAGGAGTTTCAATTTGTGACTCAGGAGAGAGGTTAGGTACATCTAAGTTGTGTTCATGTATAAAATCATTTGTACCCTCACACACTTTCCTAAAGTCAAAAGATGGTAAATCATGTTCATTTTCACAGGACAATTTATCAATTTCCATGTCAAGTTCATCAGAGGAGGCAACATATTGTGACATGGGCAGGGAATCAGACACAAAAATAATATTATGATCCAAAAGAACATTAGTGTCAACAGAAGATTCATCCTTTCTTAAGTCACAAACAAGTTGTGTAGCATGCTCACATTCACCGAAGAATTTCACAAAACTCGAGCTCATAGTTAAGATCACATGTATGAATGTTAGAAGAAGTATCATTCATAGGGTTCACGAAGAGACGCCTAACGTCTACGAACCAAAAGATTCCATCATATTTTCAAAGCATGCACATGCTCTTCTAACATATCATATTCATCATCATCATCATCATAGAAATGCATTTCCTTATTAAAAATCATAGTATTTCTAGTCCCATCATTTGAAACAGGTTCATATGCAATATCATTTGCACGAGTAAGACTAGGCATGCTATTTTCATTATGGGTGATAAACATTTCATTTTGAAAGTCCTCACTTTCCTCATTTAGTGCATCACAGATTTGACTCAATTTGAGTTCTAAGCTCGCAGCCCTTTGGTCAAGGTTTTGAATCAAATCTAGAATTTCATTATGTGGTTCAATGAAAGGAGAGTTTTCAAAAGTAGGAAATTCATAATCAATGCTATATGGTTTATCATGCAATACACTCCTAGCATTATTTTGTTCGATGAGTCTAAGATTTTCCTCCACAGATTGAGAAGTACAAAATTGTTCATCTCCCCACTGTGGTGAATGATGTATGTGATCATAATGATTAGGGTATGTGAGGTCAGGGCCCTGAGAAGGCCCATAAAATTCCCTAAAATCACTATGGTATGTGGGGTGTTCATCCTGTGAAAGGTGCCCGTAAGCAAGCTCTCTAAGGGATTTGTTTCCATCCCCAGATGCGGACCAAAATCCTGACATGATTTATCAACTCAAATTGAACTCAAAGCCCAGTTGTATTGGACTAAGTTTGGTTTTTAGTGGGATTGGTTTGGTTTATGTGGGTTTTGGTTTTGATGGGTTTCATTTGGTTTTGTTGGGAAAGTCTGGCCCAGCTTGGTTGCACAGCCCAGGTGTGTAGCTTAGTCTTTTGCACGGCCCAGTTAGATAGGCCAAGTTATGTGGGCTCAGGTGGGTGCAAAGCTCAGCTTTGGGGGCAGTTAGCCCAGCTATGATTGTGGGCTCCGGTTGTGCAGAGTGCAAGCCCAAATTTTATTAGCCCAGGTGAACTGAGTTTCAGTTTGGTTGCAGCCCAGGTTGGGTTCAGTGAGCCCAACTGGTGTGGTCAGTCAGCCCAGCTATGAAGGCTTCAGTTTTGGGTGTGGGCTCTAGGTTATGTTCAGCCCAGGTTGAGGGCTTCAGCTGAGCACACAGCTCACAGAGTTTTCACAAAAAATGACACAGCCTGAGCCTGGTTATGTGCAGCTTAGTTTATGCACAGCCTAGTGAGGCACAATTCACAACACAAATCACACACAATTTCTGAGCACTCAGGGGTGCTTGCACATCACAGCTTAGGATGGCAAAGAGCAACACAGCACAGCACAGAACTAGTGCAGCTCACAGAACAGTTCAGCTTGTGCAAACTCTCTGAATAGAAATGACACAACACAAGGGGTTCAAGCATGCAAAATTGGAAACTTCAGTTGTGGTTCAAACACACAAACTTCGGGGGCTGAGGTTGAGCACAACAGGTTTCACACAAGGCACGGGGTTGCAGCTATCACAACAGGTTGCACGAGATGCGGAGGTCCTGCAACACTCGGCTCAACAGCTGCAGGGGCTGGAGCTCAGAGTGATGAAAGCCAATGGTTCACAACACAGCACAGGAGGGCTTATGCACAGATCGTGTAGGAGTCAACTGGGGTAGTTGATATCAACCATCCCGGGTTGAGGTCTCACAAGCTTGCGGCTAATTGAATATCTCAATTGTTTCACAAGTTACGAGCATGCGCATACGGATATTTGGTTGACCAATTTGGTTAACTTATAAAGCTAATTGGTTGCTCATACAGCTTGGTTTCCAATTTGCATTTGCACACAGATCATCATACAAATATAAAACAACAACATTTTAGAATGACCAACCGGCTGCAGCCAAAATGGCTGTGTTATTCCACTCCCTGCCTCCCCTTTCTTTGGTTGCTCAGCAGCTCAGCCACTCAACAGCGCAGCAAGCACATCAAGCACCTGTTTGGAGCGCTCTGTTAACAATTGCGCTTCCTTGCCTCAGCTTTCCCAGCAACTTGCAGGTACCTGTGTGCTCAAGAAAAGAATTTAGTTCTCAGAAGTGCAAGTTCAAACCATAACAATATCAGTTTAAGCAAATGAGTTATGTAATTTGGTTTTTTAGGGTAGTCGAATGCAAGAAGCACTACACAGAGACAGCTAGCAAAGGTGAGGGTTTAACGATTAGGGTCACAGTGCAGCTGAAATGACACAAGTGTGATGAGCTAAGCAAGGCAAGCTCGAGCTCAGTCCAGCTCAGATGCTGACTGAGAGAGTAAGTGCAATGCAACAAATTAAGCTAAGTGGAGCTAAGAAGCAATGAAACACAAAGTGAAGCTAAGTTATACTAGCAGATGAAATGACAGGTGCTAACAGATGAATATGCAGCTAAGATTACTAAAATGCACTGATAAAATATGCAATACAGGGCTAAGTTATGAATGTAAAAACTCAGGGAATATGTACAGGTGAAATGGGAAAAACAGTTTGAACAGCAATGAAAGACTAAGAAAAACAAAGAAGGAAAAGTTACAACTAAGACAAAGAAAAGCTAAGACAACAATGCAATAAAAGCTAAGACAACAATGCAAAGCAATGCAAAGCAAAGGACTAAAAACAGGAAAGACAAGGTAAATATGTACAGGGTGAGGATGAAAAATAGTGAAGCGAGCCAATGAACACAGGGCATGCGCCAAGTCCCCGGCAGCGGCGCCAAAAACTTGGTAGGCCTCGAAAGTGTATATATTTTATGGCCTACGGTAATACCGCAAGTGCACGGCGTCTATCGGAGACGCGGCAAGTACGGGTCGATCCCACAAGGACTAGGGTGTGCTTTGTGTGTGATCTAAGGCTTGCTAGACTGAATTCAAGTGAAGTAACAATGTGTAACACAGGGGTTTTTGGGTCGAAATGACTGAGGTGAAATGGTGAACTTGAAGCTAAAACAGTGACAAAATTGGAGAGCACCAGGATGGTGAATCCACCACCTGAACCTATGCTAAGGCATTTCCTAATCAAGTTCTATTCTTGGTTCATTCCAGGGAAGAACACCATGTTAATGTTTTGACTAATCTTATACACTCCCCCTAGTATGGAGTGTCTTCTTACAGTACACTCCATCACAGGGTCATATACTCAACTAGCTAATTCAATCAAACAAGAAGCTTACAAGAGTAATAACAAGAAAGTAACTAACTTAGCATATTATCAGGGGTTTCAACACACCCTGGAAAATTAAACTAAAGCATTACAAGATAAATGAAATACAAATTAAAACTAAAGTGACTGCTCTGGCTAATCCAGGCGTGTTTTCTACACAAACCCCTCACTGCTATTTATACATGCACAGAAATCCCCAAAATACAAACCCTAATTAAATTGAAAATAGAAATTAAATGAATAATAACTCGAACCCATACTCTGTATCTGCTTCCCCTCTTGTCAATTCGTGCTCAGAGAACTCCCTTGATGGATTGATTGGACATAGTACTAACCCTAGGTTTGTTTATCTTTAACATAGCTTCTAGGGTTTTGAGAAGCTATTTTAGAGATAAACACACTTTGGGTGTGGCGGAAAAGGGTGGTAGTTGGCTCGTGTCGATGGTGGAGATGGTGACGAAGAAGAGGAGATGGTGGTGATGGTGCGGCTCTGCAAAGGCATGGGGGTGGAGCTGCAGAGGGAAGAGAAGAAAGAGAAAGTGAGGAGAAGACTAGGGTTGCTCGAGTGGGTATAGGGTATGGAGATTTTGTTGTGAGGCAGGGACAGCGAGATTTGATGGGGAAGCTGCAGCGAGCATTGGATCTAGCTGGAGAAGATCTGAACGGCCGAGGGAAGTAAGCGGTTTTGGCGTGATCTGGTGTAGCACGGGAGCAGCGATCTTCGATGCACGTGGAAGTAGCGACCGTTGGATAAGGGAGAAAGAAATCTCAACGTCTCAGAAGAGACGGGCTCGGATCCGGGTCGTGGGTAGCTCTAGCCCATGTCTTCCTTGTTGGTTTGTAACTAATTCGCGCGGGCTTTGGCTATCTACTCCATAGATGCTCGACTCCAATTCTTCGCTCTTTTGGCTCCTCAGATTCTCCGAGCTTTATTCATTACCTAAAAACACAAAATTAATTAATATAAATATTTATTCTTGAAAACAAAGAAAACATAGAATATGGGATAATATCTGATTTCTAAGCGCAAAAGATGAGTAAAATGCCAATAAAAAGGTGTATAAATATGCACTATTTGGCACTCATCAGCCATTGCCATAGGAATTTCCCTTAGTGGTTGGTTCATTTTAATTATGTTTCCCCATCAACCTTGTTACCAAACGAGTTATTCTGGTCAATGTTACAAAAACTAGCCTTGCGCTCTTACAATGTCATTGTTGCACCAAACGAGAGGGTGCAAACTCATTCTAGTTCAAAGTTATTTGGAAGGTGCAAATCTACCACCATTTTTGGTTAGTCCAATTGATCAGGAGTCTGATTCTCAAATAGGAGGTCAGAGGATCGAGTTTCCACTCAAGAGTTTGGAGATATTCTCGGGAAATACTTATCCTCATGTACCTAAATACTTATATGGGTTATGGCGGATTGGATATAGCAGTTTGGATGGTCTGACTTACTGGGTTCGGGTAGGGACCTGGGCTCGGCTTTCGTGAAAAAAATACTTATATGAGTTATAGCTGATTGGGTATGGCAATGGGGATGGTCTGACTGGCTGGGTTCGGGTAGCGGCTTGGGCTCGGCTTTCGTAAAAAAATGCTGCAAATCTACCAATTATTTACGTTCCTTTCATACCCTTTTTCACATAATGTTTATACCTTGTTCCTTTCTGAAAGGTCTAATTTTTTCTTTAGAAATTAACTTTTTTGGAGAAATATTGAGTTTACATACCTCAAACGAATTCGACTTCTGAACAAGTTTGAGCTTGTTTGCTACTCGTTTTGCTCTCCGTTGTAGTTTGTTGACATATCTTATTTTATGTTTGTACTTGTAACACTTAAAGAGTTCATGACCTTTAAAAGAACAATAAGATATGTCAATGTGGAGGACGGTTCATAAACCATAGCTGAGCATGTTGATAAACAGATTGAGGTACCTGAAACATGTGACATAGAATTGTCAGTAGACATGGAAAATCCATTTTTATCCTTTAAGCTGGTTGAAGAAGTTTCTCCAGGAAGAATATCAAGATTGATGTACGTATTGCTACAGTAATCAAAATTAATATTTTCACCAAGGAGCGTAACACTTGACTTTTCATCTTCCTCTGAATCATAGTGATCATACAACTCATCAAGAGTTACAGCAAGATCTGTTCCCAGTGTATTTTCTACGATTTGGACACTCATTAGCAAAATGACCACAACCTTTACACTTAAAGCATTGTGGCATATCCTCATAATCAGTATCGACGGTGTCCCTATTTTTAGGAGGAGCACGGTCATGAGGTTTGACTGATGACCTAGGTTTATCTCCGATGAACTGTTTACTTCTCTTCAAAAGAAGATCTCTAAACTGTCTCGTGATCAGTGAAACTGAGTTGTTAAGATCTTCATCTGATGAGTCAGTTTCAATAGGATCAACGACAGAGTTTCCAACACTTTTGCATTTGTGAAGCAATTTAGTATTCTTTTGTGCTTTAAAAGCAATATCCTTTCCATATTTGGATGTATGCTCATGATCAAAGATCTTTAAATTCCCCACAATAGTGTTCATGGAAAGAGTATTAAGGTTATTTCCTTCAGCGATGGCATGTTTTTTAGAATCGTATTTAGATGGCAATGATCTGAAAATTTTCATCACACTGTCCTTTTCAGAAATAGTCTTACCCAATGCAATAGATGCATTAACAATTTCAGACACTTTGTGATTAAATTCATCAAATGAATCTTCATCATCATGCGAAGGTTTTCCTAATCAGAATTTAGGTTTTGAAGCCTAGCTTCTTTCTCAGAGGAATTTACTTAGAATACATTTTCTAAGATATCTCAGGCTTCTTTAGACTTAGTGCACGTAGTCACATGGTGCTCAAGATCTGGGGTAATGGCATGGATGATGTCATCTAATCCGTCAGAATTTTGCTTTGCAGCGAGAATCTCAACAGAACATATGCACCAATATCCTTTGGAACAGTTACATCGCCTTCTGTAGCAACCGGAGGATTATAGCCATTAACTACACGAACCCATGATTGAAAATCACGTGCTTGGAGAAAGGCACGTGATGCGTGTCGTAAGTGAAACAAATTAATCAAGATATTTCCCACTAATTAACTGGTAATATAGTGGTAGTAAGGATCGTTCCCACATAGAGTTGTGTAATTGATATGTTATTTAGTTCAACAAAATAATATAAAACACAAAGGGGGATTGTTTTAAAGTGAAATAAAAAGAATAACAAATAAAAGAAAGAGATGATCAAGGAGTCCTTCGCCGTTACCAAACGTTTACTCTCATAGCATACTTATCTATCTTTCGCCAGAACCATTCATCACCAACCATAGGATTGCAGGTACGCTTAGCTATCCCCAAAACTCCTCATATCACCGGATAACAGGTATGCTTATCCACCGGATTCTATCCAACTGAGCCGCCTTGAGGTACGCTTACAAGGTGTAACTCAACCGAATGCTTAGGCTTTGTGAATTTAGGTTTGATCCCAGCAGTTAAACTCAGTACGCTCGGTTCACTTCTTCGGTGTTGTCTTCACACATGATTGCTTCACGTAATCCCTCTCGCAAGGTCTCACGTTCTCTACTTGTGTAGGAGATGCACGACAATTACGGATCGCTCCAAATATCCACTAGCAATAGAACAATCAATAGACTAATCTAGTATGCATCCCAAATCAATCTAAGAATCATTCATAAACCCTAAATATAGAAAAGACAATCGATGATGATTAAAACTTCGAATAGATTTATATAACTAATAAAGTTTCACGCTAGCACATTGAATTCATCCTTAATCAATGGAAATTAGTTACACATGGATTTACTAAAACCCACAAAAATATAAGAAGAAAGAAGAAGAAAATAGCTTGGTTTCCCCCTAAAGGGGTAAACCCTAGTGTAGAATATAACCTCTCCTCTCTCTTTCTTTTCTCTATTTTTTTCTCTCTCTACCAAAAGTTGTATATCTTTGGTCTTGCACCTGACGCCTATTTATATAGGATTAGCCAACCTAACACTCCTCCAAATTCGTACTTGATATGGATCACCAAGTCGGCTAAGAAGATTTTCTTTGTTTGGGAAATCAAATGATATTGCTATTGTGCGACATGGAGTACCCTAATAATTTGGGTACAGCTCCTGATTGGCTTGGGATTTCAGCCAGATCCATATGGGCCAGTTTACTTCTCCAGCACTCATGATAAATCTGGCTTGGTACTCCATGCTGTAGCAGATTCCTATTCTCCCCATTACGCGTCAAATCTTTTCTCTTGCTCGGAATCTTCACATATCTATCATCAACGGCAACTAGTTTCTCGGTCACGAAAAATGGTTCCCAACTACATCTTAACTCCAACAAAAGTCGTACCCATCAGTTCCTTTTTCATCGTAACTTCCCTGAACTATCGAGTTCAAAATCTCTTCATTATCTTCTTTTCTCGGTCTTCAGTTACCTGCAACGAATATCTTCTTCATGGCAGCAATATCAACTCCGAGAATTTATACCTTCGTCTCATCATTGCCATCGATTAACTCCATCCCCGATAATCATTATCACACTGCCATTAATATCATCGTATATTTCTCGGTCCCATAAGCACCATTGATACAACAACTCTTCTTTATCCTGAGAATATCCAATGGCCTCAGCACAACTCCTATCTGTTCATCTTCATCGAGTTTCTTCGGTCAGTGCCATCAACAGCAACGGAAACTCAACACCATCAACACCGAGAACAGCTCACTGATTTCTCTCGAGCTTTTCAACACCGTAATCTCTCATCCAGTCACCATCGTTCACGAGCTGAACTGCCAGTCTCCCTACAAGTAGTCACCATCGTCAATGGAAGTAGCGACCTGTTTTGCTACTCGAAAATTTACAGTAGCAGAAGTAGAAGTTACGGAGGAGAATTGAAGAAAAATTGCAGAGAGAAAGTAAAAAAGAAGAAGAGGAAGATGAGAAAACTATATATAGAGAAGAATTCTCGAGAAGATAAACGCATTTAATATTAGAAGAGACGTGAATGGTTGAGAAGTAATGGTTGAAAGAGACGTGTCAAAAAATGGGTGGAGAAGAGACACGTATTATAGATTTAGTGTAAAAGTATGAAGTCAAATCGCCAAACAGATAAGAATGAACAGTTGCGGCAGTTTTAAAATAATAATTCTCATGACATTCTCTCCTTCGCAGAGAAGACATGAGAAGAGGCAAGATGTAGGATCAGAATATCGCAACACCAATACCTCTGCGAAATTCATCAACGTTACGTAGCGAAGGCGTCACAGACGAGTAAAATAAGTGACGCAATGGATGATGACAGCCAGAACACGAGAAAGGTGTGAAGGCCTAGTGAGAACTAGGAGTGTCGCGGGATTATGCATTTGTACACTTGCGACACTTTGCAAGTCGTTCTCGAAAATAAAGGACAGCTTAGCTGTCATCCATTATATAATACCCTATATAAAGAGCCGAACATGCCTATTGGGAGGGGGATCTTTTTCGAGTGTTGAGCAAGTCATTAAGAGAGAGAAAGTTTATAGTGATTGAAATTTCTTTAGCTCTTTTCCGTATTATCTTGTAAACATTCAAGAAATTAATCAACAAAAATTATAATTGTTGAAAGACAATCTAACGGTTGAAAGATATTGGATTGAATCTAATCAGGTTTTCATCTAACAATGAATATTGATTGCTTTGTCCCAAAGTTATCAAACCCTGATTTGAAGACTAAACAAGGGAGAACTCTAGCAACTGGGAAACCTAATCCCCACACCTCCTGTGTGATATTAGTTGCAACTAGAGTCGATTCTCCTTTAACCTAGGTTTTTCCTAAACCATTATAGGTTAACGATTTAAAGACTTCATTGGGATTGTGAAGCCAGACCCAACTATTTTCTCCGTAGTTGTGTTTTGTGATCTTACTTTGTTCTATCGTATTGAGTACTATCTTCTCTAAGATTTGCTCGAGATTTAATCTCCGAGTGGCAGACTCAAGCTCCATCGATATCGGCAGCATCATCTCCTGTTCTCATCTCGAGCATCTCTTCGACCTTCACCACTTCCAAGCTCTCCTTCGTATACTGCCAAACACGTTCACAGCAAACCACCTATTCTATTAGGTTCACAGCAACCATCTCCATTACCTACGTCAACTGCCAACGGCAGCAACGTACTTTCTTAATGATGATGATGACCACGACGACATCACCTGCCAGCATCCATTCTTTTCTGCCAAGCTCTTATGATCGGTCCCTGTTTAGCAACTCAAAACCTGACAGCATCCATTGAGACTTTGTACTTCTTCTCCACCTCACTAGCTGCTCGTGGTCTCCATCATGATCATCACTATGACTGCCATTAACATGAGCCGAGCCGAGCCATCGCTAACCGTATCAAACACCACCAGTCATTGGCACGACCACGTTCCCTGTTCAAGTCCAATCACCGAGAATCACCACAACTCTCATTCGTCTGCAACAATGGTTCCCAGAAACCAAACCTCTGTCGAGTTCCTAACATTTGAATTCCAGCTTCCCCTCATTAAATGACATGACTGCCTTTAGCAGTTCCCTTGAAACAGTCCACCCCTTAACAGAATGAATGTCCCTTAACGTACAGTGGGGGTGCCGATATCAATTGTCCTGGAAATGACCACTCTGCCCTTTTAGTCTTCCAAGTTCTTAGTTTGCTCATAAATTCTTCATACGAACTCAGAATGACTTCGTTCTTTCGCCGTTGACTTTGTCTTCTCACCATCTACAAAATGATAACTAGAAATCCTCCATTTGAACGAGTTCCACTGGGTCCTTGGCCCTTCTTCACTTTTATCTTCACTTTTGTAGCTATTTCCACTTCTTTTGGATGATTCATCTAATAAAAGACATAAACTAGAAAACAAGCGTAATATACAATAATTTGCAAGAAACCAACAAATACTAGCATGGAATTAACACCAAATATATGTGAAATATGCACTTATCAGCACGCATTACAATTTTCCACCATAAGTAATTCGAGCCATCGAAGACTGGTGGTAAGTTTATGGAGATAGTGTTTCTGTCCGTAGAGTCAGATTGCTATAAACACAGACTTATGAGGTCTTAAACGTGTTTGCCTGTTCTGATACCAATTGAAAAAGAGGGGGTATAAAAACCACACCCAATATTCCAAGAGAATCAATTAGACAGTCAGACTCAATCAAGGAAAATATATCCAAGAGTTATATTTCTGTTTCTCAATATAATCATTAAATCAAACAGATATAAATCCGCGAGCCTGATTATTATGAGAACAACTTGAACGTTACCAAAGACCAATGTTCAAGTGACAATCAATTTCAATCAACAACAAAAGGTTGGATTTAATAATTGATTGAACTACGCACAACCTGTGATATTTCAATTATATAGAAAATATAATGCGGAAAACCGCAATTGCAGAAAAATCCCGGGACCTAGTCCAGATTTGAACACCATATTGTATTAAGCCGCTACAGACTCTAGCCTACTACAAGTTAACTTCGGACTGGAATCTAGTTTAGCCCTAACCAATCTCACACTGATTAAGGTACAGTCACGTTCCTTACGTCTCTGAATCCCAGCAGGACTCTACGCACTTTATTCCCTTAGCTGATCTCACCCACAACTAAGAGTTGCTACGACCCAAAGTCGAATACTTGATAAACAAATTTGTCTCCTATAGAAAAGTCTATTGAATAGATAAATCTGTCTCCCACAGAAATACCTACGAGTTTTTGTTCTGTCTTTTGATAAATCAAGGTGAACATGAACCAATTGATACACCGGTCTTATATTCCCGAAGAACAACCTAGTAATATAAATCACCTCACAATAACTTAACTATATGGTAGTAGAACAAGTTATTGTGGAATCACAAAGAATGAGACGAAGAACTTTATGATTACTATTTATATCTTACCTATCGGAGATAAATCTCGAGCAAATCTTAGAGAAGATAGTACTCAATACGATAGAACAAAGTAAGATATGAACACGCAACTACAGAGAAAATAGTTGGGTCTGGCTTCAAAATCATAATGAAGTCTTTAAGTCGTTAACCTATAATGATTTTAGGAAAAACCTAGGTTAAAGGAGAATCGATGCTAGTCACAACTAGTATCACACAGGAGTTATGGGGATTAGGTTTCCCAGTTGCTAGAGTTATTTGTTATATAGTCTTCAAATCAGGGTTTGATAGCTTTGGAACAAAGCAATCAATATTCACCGTTAGATGAAACCTGGTTTAAGATTCAAGATAATATATTTCCACCGTTAGATGGTCTTAGCTTGTTAGACAAAAATGAAATATATTTTTATTTAGATATGGGTAACCGTACCTAAACGTGTATATTGAGTTGGCTCAATAACAGTTAACCGAAGTTAGCCATATGAACACTTTTGTCTTAACCATGTTCATCTTAACACTTCTAGATCAATTGATAATCAAATGAATCTAATTGTGTTACTCATAAAGTTGTTCAATTGTTTATATTCTCACAGAAGTATACAAGACACAATTGAAGCAAAATCGTTTTGATTCAAAAGAATCAGTTCATGAACATTTTAGCCACGGTTTACCAAGATTGCATTCCATAATTTATAAACGTATTTGTTCATGAGTATGAAATCATACTTAACCGATTTAAGAACTTGAACCACTTAAGTTTGCGAACGGGTATGCGAACTTAAGTTTCGGACATTGGTCACAAGCTGATAGTTTGCAAATGGGTACACAAACTTTAGCTCCGGACCGAACTCAGTTGAAACCGTTTACGAACGGGTATGCAAACTTAAGTACCCTGACTAAAACAGTTGAATAAGTTTGCGAACGGGTATGCAAACTTCTGGTCCTGAATTCCTACAAAACAGTTCGTACACTAAGTACAAAAACCGTAATGTATCCAGACATGGGTTTCAGCTCTTAACTCTTATTTCAATCATTGAAACATTCTTAGAAGACGACAATAGCTGTCTCACACAAACTGTTAGCTTATAAGTAATTTTCAAGTGATCGAATGATCAATACGAAACATTCTGAGGCTACATTAAATGATTGTCTCACACAAATCATGTAAGATGTTACAATGTGATTTTCACATGATCATATTTTGACTTTCATCAAGAATAATGATGAATACAGTAAAAGCAAAAAGCTTTCCAACACATATTTCAAGAAAGATATAAGCGAGTTAAACTCAACTCGAAATCTCAAATGTGTATAATGTAAAGTCTATATAGCTATACGACTTTTGTCTCAATAGGAGATAGAATAAAAATAAACTTCTGAGTGATAGATGAGTTCAAGTCTCCACATACCTTTTGTTGATGAAGTTCCACAAGCTCCCCTTAGTAGTTCTTCGTCTTCAATCGATGAACGCCGTGAAGTCTAAAGCTCAACTACACATTCTATCCTAATCCGAGACATAGCTATAAGTAGACTAGATATAGTTTTGATAACTAAACTTGACAAACAAGCTTGAGATAGCAACGTTTGCAAGTTCGACTGAGCAGTTTTCTAACATCCAGAAAACTTGAATAAATTAACCATAATAGAACCTTAGTGATTATTTTAATCGGAATGCTCAACCTAAGAAAACTTACGGAACCATACAATACTTTCACATAGAAGTGGATCAGGGAAAGATCAATACTGCAGAATATTCAAAAGTTTATTCTATCTTTTATCAATATTTGCATAATGACATAATAGACTTAACTTTTGACATATATGAGACAATCATAGTTCACGGACATAAAAACACATATCCCATAATTTTTTGCAATATATAAAACCAATAAAGATTAATACTGCAAAATCATCTTCCAAATAACTTAGAATTTGAATAAATAAATCTAAAACATTGCAAGATGGAAATCGTTGGCAATAGCTATGTGTAATCACAATATTTTCTATTCCAAACCCTAGTTATCCTTCATAAAAAACAAGAATAAATTCTCATAAGAAGTTTCCTAGACAAAACAAAATCAGGCTTCTTTGATAACTTCATACCTCTCCATGACACTATCATAAAAGGTATTATCGATATCCTTAATCCTTTTGACCGTAGAAACTCCATGTTCATGAGTTAGAACATTCACCTTTCGATCAACAATGCGAGCAAGTTGCCTAGCTTTGATGCAATCAGATATGAGCTTCTTCTGTTTCCGTATCAAGACCTTTTGATTTTCAAGGATTTTGGTCTGACCATCAAAGAGATGATTTATTTGCAATTCAAGATTTGCAAATTCGACCTTTGAGTTATTCCGAGGCTGAATTAAATCCTTGACAGATTCACCAATCCAAGAGTTGTACTATTTTCTTGCAATCATCTTTTTCAAGACAAGTTCTTGAACCGTGCATCCTTTAATGTCTTCTTCCATATCAAGATTCACGACGTCTTGGGGTCTTGAAGAGTTCTCCATATATATTTTTTTATTATTCGGGATGGAAGAAACAATATAATATATATTCGAGAACAAGAAAGGAAACCCTTGTTATGTAAACCCTAAAAACTCTCAAGAAGAAGACACAGACGTACGCGGACCAGTTAAAGAAAATCCATCATAAAATACACTTTGTTTTTCAAATATCTCATATCTTTTTACGGCTCAATAATTTAAAGGATACTTTAATTTAGAGCACAAAAAAATAGTTACTAGGAGTCAAGATATGACTCAACTTTTTTGGATGAAGAAAATAACATTAACACAAACATTCGATCAGACGATAATATACAACAAACTTGAGCATCCCGCAATTATCATCCTTGCAACTCTCAAGTTAGATACAAGGATGAAATTACCTAAACCTAGGTAGCAGAGTGGGAAGTAATCCCACTACAAATATTGAGGGAGGAGTTGTAAATGCCTTCTGAGTGTTTGTGCTGTGTAATCCTTACTTTCCTTCGATTATGTCTTATTCCAGAAGAATTTGACATAGACCCTTTTAAGTATCCATCAGAAGGATTTTTCAGAGGATTAAATCTAGGAACTTTAGAGATTGGTTACACAGAACCAGAATTGTGAGAATTCCATCTCCTAGACTTAGGTCTACCAGACTTATTCTGATAAACACTGGGAATGTGTACATTTGTGGCGTATAAATTTGCACCATTAGGAGGGACACGATTCATGTAGAGATTTATAAAAGAGTGATCTTGGAAACCTCGTGCGTGAGAGTTCTGGTTTCCTGCAGGAATGAAATCCACTGTATATGTCGTCGGACAATTTACTCTGCTGATAGTAAAAAAAAGTAGATTTTGAAGATCAGAAATCTGTTTTTTTCTAGCAAAACAATGTGAATCATAATGATTTCTTTTCCTGCAGAAGGAACAAGTTCGTGGAAGAGAGATATCGGAAGGAATCTGTCTTAGACTCGTAGCCCTTTTAGAAGACTGCAACTTATGTAAACATTTCTTAGCAAACACTTCATTTGGAGTAATTTTATTCATGCACGGTAATCCCACATGAGTATTAGAGATAGGCAAAGAAGATGGTTTACTCATTAAAACAAAGTTTTCCTTTTTCAAGGATTTGTAATGTTCCTGGGCTAGTAGAAGTGATGCAACCAGTTTCTCTTTTTCAACACGAAGGCTGTTCAGGTCTAATGAATGAATCTAGATCAAACATTTTTCTCTAATTGAATCTTATTTAACAATATCTTCAAGAACACTAATCTTTTCACGTTGTAGAGTAGTTTTTTAAACAAGGTTTTCGATATTGTTATAGAAAGACTCAACGATACTGTAGAGTTTCCGTTCTCGATCAAGAGACTTCTCTAGTTCATCAATGAGCTGAGCATGTTTTTCTTCAAGAGACTTAATTTTAGAATCTTGAATATCAATAATCTCAGCAGATTTTTTTAATATTCTGGTGAGTTCCATTTCAGCTTCTGACATAGTGTGAAATTCACTTTAGTGGGAATGTTATCAGAATCTGATAGCAAAAATTTTCTACCTCGGGATTCGGAAGAATAAACTAAGGAGTTATCCTTCGAGGTAACTCCAAGACATTTGGCATAATAAAAAACTTTGGAAGACATTTTTATGTGTGTAAAAATGAGGCAGACTTCTATCTACAGAAATCAGATTGCAACAAACACAGACTTTTGAGGTCTTAGCATGTTTGCCTGCTCTGATACCAATTGAAAAAGCGGGGGAACAATAACCACACCCAATATTTCGTTCGGCAATCTGTATGGACTAACTCCAATATAATTCCAAGAGATTCAACTAGACAGTCAGACTCAATCAAGGAAATATATCCAAGAGTTATATCTTTGTTTCTCAATGTAATCAGCAAATCAAACAGATAGGAATCCATGAGCCTGATTATTATGAGAAACAACTTGAACAGTACCAAAGACCAATGTTCAAGTGTCAATCAATTTCAATGAACAACCAAAGGTTGGATTTACCAATTGATTGAACTACACACAACCTGTGATATTTCAATTATATAAATAAATATAACGTGTGTTGATGGTGGTTTTTAGTTCAAGGGCTAAAATCGTAAACCCAGTATTTAATGCGATGTCATCCTGCAAAGGAACAGAAGCCATTTAAAAGCAATGAGTGCTTAAGCCTCTTCGCTCACATATGTATTGAGCAATTCAATATATCTGTATATATGAAATTTACTCAGAATGGTGCGTGCAACAACAATCTCAAAATATTCTGTGAATTTTATCTTCCACCAGCATTATTCAATAATGCATGACTTGCCTAGTATTTTCCTACGCTATGTTCCCAGCCGAACTCTCAATATTGACATGACATGACGATTAAATATTCACTCTCAGCAGAGTAGTATGAATCTCCCGAAGTATCAGTATTGAGATCTGCATGGAAGTACTCACACAGGCTGCATCGCTCTCTGACAAAGAGATTAACGCGTTCACACACTTTTTTAATTAAAGTTAGCGTGATCGAACACATATTTATTCCTTAAAGGAAAACCTGGATAGTTCGTATCAGTCTCAAAAAATAATCACGGCCACACGATTTGGCCACGTGATTTAACAAGCTTAGACTACTCCTAGCAGAACTAGGCAATCACCATAGTGACCACCGACGGGCCCACTAATGCCCTAGTCGGTCGAGTTATATCTTGCTCATACGCAAGCGGTTCAAAAAACCAACCCAAACATGGGTATTTGCGCTATATAAAAAACGATCTCAAACGAGCTAAGACTGTCAAAAAGGGTCTTAAATATATCATGGCCGTCCAACTTTTATAGCCTAGTTGGATGGCTTGGATCTTCCTACGAACGATTAAGGAAGTGCCAACATATTCATTGGCGGCCCAACTTCCCCCTTTGTCAATCGACTTGCCTGCGGCAAGCCTATAGGGCGCTCAACCGTTTGCCCAAACTCGAGCAAACACGCTGTGTTCAAAACCCTAATTTGGGTCGCGGCAGTACACAACTGTCGCAGATCGATCGTGTCCGTCCAACTTAGCCGGCCTAGTTGGACGGCTTGGATCGCATTTCGAGCGATCAAAGAGATACCGATGTGTTCACCGTCGTCCCGAGCTCTCCCTTGGTCGATCGACCTGTCCCCAGCAAGACCAGAGAGCATTAAACCGCTTGCCCAAAGTAGCGTGAACACGCTGTTTTAAGAACCCTAAAATTGCTTTGCGGCAACACATTACTGCCGTAAAACGATCACGACCATCCATCTTCTCCAGCCAAATTAAGTGGCTTAGATCTAATTTTAGGTGGCCCGGGAGATGTCAGCATGCTCACCGGCAACCCACCTTTGTACATGGGCGATCGACCTGGTCGAGCGAACGCTCAACACTTCGAATCGCTCACCCAAAAGGGGTTGGTCGCGCGGCCCCTAAACCCTAAGGTGCGTCAACAGCTTTATGAAACTACCCCAAATCATCTCGTCCATTAAACTTTGCTAGCCTAGTTGGATGGTGTAGATTTATTTTCAGAAAACCAACAAGGTAGCATCGTGGTTACCGGCTTCCCCTCCTCCACAAGGAGTGATCGACCAAGTGATGGCGTGTCCCTAGAGCCACCAAACGATCACCCAAAGGTGGTCGATCATGCTACCTCCTTTAAGACACTTATCCACGACTTATTCAATCAAGCTCTAAAACAACGATGCTTCATACACATCGATTAATTTGAGATGCTTAAATGCGATGCTGCACATGCATCAAATACATACGATATTTTATGTCGGCTTCATAAACAACTTAGTTGTTTCACCTAATAACACCATATGCTATTCTCCGCGGCAAGTCCCACGACTTGACCCACTTATTCGAGACATCAAACATGTCACAAACTGGGATACTTACTGGGGTATTGGTCTGGCGGTTTACAGCGTGCGGCATGCAACGCGTCCATTATGAGAACGTGTCAGGAAAAGACGAACGATTAACAACAGTGAAAGTAGTGAGTGAATATGTGACCACGTAATGATCACCACCTCTTACACAACTCCACTACTCCACTACTTAATCTTCTCTATTTTCCTACGAGATCAGGGTTGCGCTCAAATGACTTGTATAAATAGGTTTTCGACCTATTTCAACAAAAGACAGAGAATACAAGTGTTATCAACACAAGTAACCAAAAACCATTTTCTGATACAAGTCATAAATAGTCACACCTTCATAATTCAACATTCTGATCTCAAACACCTTCTCTGCTTTCCTCCCTAAGATCAACCCTTCTTTTTCACCTTGTGACCGAATTGAATCTGGAACGACCATTTCTTGGTTTAGGCCAGAGTCTCACAGATTGATCTCTCGAAATAAAAGTACTCCCGTGCAGTGCATTTGTTTAGGGTTTAAATTCGTTTCTCATCAACACACCCCAAATTTACCAAAAACCGCAAAATCAGTTTTTACCCTCAAACAACTGGCGACCAAAGTGGGAGATTGATCTCTCGGTTGCAAAATCAATATTTTAATATTCATTCCAGTTTTCTCAATTTCAAAAGGGTGGATCTTAGATCCAATTCAATCATTAAATTTAATTTAGGTTCAATAACCAATTTCAATTTCGGTGTTCCATTCGCTAAGAAGCTTCACAAAAATGCTTTTTCAAGCAATGCTACAGGAAATGCCTTGGATAGCTGAATACCAGTAAATATCCTAGATGAAAGGACCCGAAAGCCGCGTGAAGACACAAGAAGACGTGGCTACTACCTAAAAGAGCACAACGGCATCTCTCTAAGGTCCGGATGGAGAAACTGCCTTCTCTGTAACACCACGAGTGTTATATGGAGCAAACCAGAAATGCCTCAAAGTTATCATTGATATTAACATCACCAGGATCTACACCCAGATAGAGAAAGGGAGGATTCGCATAGCCGTTGTTTCAGTATGGAGATAGACGACAACAAATCTCAACACCAATGGATACCTAGAAAGACACCTGCAGAGATCACACAAGAAAATGTCTATCTCTATTCCACCACTGCTACCAATTTATGGTTAGGAGTATCCGCTATCACTTTATCAAAAAAACGTTTAGATCCAGAACATGGCGTAATTCTGAGGGTTCGTACATCTATAATAACAAAGGAGGCTTGACACATCTTCAAATCATCATAAAGGGTTCGCCTATTATTTCAACCCGGACAACAACGAGACACTCCCTTAGGCGTGACACCTCCAATCACCAGAGCCAGATCTGCTGCCGCCACCAATATTTCTTCGAGCGTAACGCCCCCAGTCATTACTAGAGCTACTGCCACTTCCCCATCAGGACGAGAGACCGGATGAGCTAGAGGAGGCCAACCCCTATCACCATTGTTGATTTGATGGAAAGACGAGAAGTTCTCGCTAAGGCTCAGACGGACATGGTTACAACTTAGAAAGAGGTACTCACTTTCCTCAAGACGCTAATAGAGCGACTACCACAAGAGCCGCATCATCCCATACAACCAACGAGGAGTACTTTCAACACTTTTGGCGCAAGCACTTCAATAGGGCGTGCATTCATAGATGAAGAAGTTCGTGTTGCTCCTGAGCGCTCAAGGGAAAGGAATCATCCGTCCAATTTCATCACGCGTGAGGATATAGAACTACTTCTCCAGCATCGAGGCAAGGAAAACCCGGTAGACCTGCACCAGCATCAGCCTCCTTATCCTCCTGATGTGCAAAGAGTTCCTCTTCTGAGAGGATACTCCTCTCCTCAATTTTCCCTTTATGACGGAACTGGTAATGCTCGTGAACACATCTGTCATTTTCTGGAGTCATTAGGAGAGCACGAATACAATCATGTCCTCCGCCTGAAAGAGTTCTCAAAGTCACTTACTGGGAGAGCGTACATCTGGTACAACAACATTGCACCAAATAGCGTATCCAACTGGTGTGAGATGGTAACCGCTTTCTACAAGAAGTATTTCTTCGTATCCGAGCAAATCACCTTTTCAGATTTGGGGAGAATGTTCCAACGAAACAATGAGCATCCAAATGATTATGTCAAGAGGTTCAAAAATCCAGGCACTGGATTGTCACGATCCAAATATGATTGAACAACGATCGGTGGAATTATGCATTAATAGGATGGTACCCATCTATCTTGCTATGCTGGAGAATCTGCAATTTCAGACATCCTCTGAACTTCGTGAAGTTGTTAAGCGCTCGGCTTCAACGGCACCTGCCTTGCTAGAAAGAACCAGGCCTGCCATTAATGAAGAGCTTCATGATATTTGTGGAAGCATACATCCCACCAATATGCAATACAACCTTCATCCTTCTGTAAGCAGTTTCATTGAAGCAGCAAGAGGAAAACCACCGAGATACAACATCATGCGCGTCCAAAACCGCCAACTCCAATTCCAGTACCACATGCACGACTGTCACAATTATAAAACAACGTCCAAGATATACCATATTTGGCTTGTCAACAACAACATCAGTGAGAGACGCTTTTAGAATTTTTGTCTCCAGTAGAAGGAGTAGTTGCATTACCGAAGGAGGTCGCACCCGAGACCTAATAGGTACATACAGACTCTCCATGTCAAGAGCTTCATCATATTTGCACAACATGTTAGTTAAGTCACTCGCATGAGGGAACTTCCCTACTCCTCAAAGTCACGATCCAAAGATGATAAAGACAAAGGAGTGTAGCTGGGGACTGCTCAACACTATCCATCTCAAAGATGCTGAATTTAGAAAGACGCAAGCACACTATCATTAGGATTCCAGGATGTCCAAAGACGAGGACATACTCAAGAGAGCAGATGTATTGTCAAAAACCAGCGATATGCCTGGACGTCTATGAAACGGAACGTAGACGCAAAGAAGGCCTCATGATCAGCAACTCGTACGATCTTCATCAACATTGGGTTCAACTCCAAATATCTCCTAAATTATTTCTTCAGAGACCCAGTGTGACAACATCTATCAAGTTGAAAGCTCAATAGATACCCGTGGGCAGGGGACTGTCTCCCCCTTCTCCATTCCATGAGGAAACATCAAGGAAGCTATAGGTTCCATCATCAGCTTCTCCCTCTAATAACGAGACGATCTCTACCATTATATGAAGACTGCCAAGTTTATGCAAGTAGCTACCATGCCTCTCCCTACCAGTCTTTTCTGATCACAGTTGTTGCCAAGAATCGTTGTTGCTCGCCAGAGCTTCACCATAGCAACAACGACTATGGACAGAGGTAATCCGAACTTCTACATATTTTGCTTTCCCATGGAGAAGTAATAGAGTCACCAGTACGGAGGCGAGATGGTTAAATCTTTATTATGGTAAACCCACCGACCATACAAGATAGAGCCATGTAACTCACGCTTGGGGACTGAGACTCAGCATGCAATTCCTTCACCATCAGTCAAGGACTTCTTCAACACAAGAGAGACGGTCGATCAAAGAGCATGTAATTTACAAGGGAAAATCAAACTGAAGGAGAAGTCGTTTCAACTCTCTCTCCAGAAGAAGCCGCTTCAAACGCTCTCTCCTGAAGCCGCTTCAACGCTCTCCCCAGAAAAAGCCGCTTCAACGCTCTCTCCTGAAGCCGCTTCAAAGCTCTCTCCATAAGAAGCCGCTTCAACGCACGCTCTCTCCTGAAGCCGCTTCAACGCTCTCCCCAGAAGAAGCCGCTTTAGCTCTCTCTCCTGAAGCCGCTTCAACGCTCTTTCCAGAAGAAGCCGCTTCAACGCACGCTCCAGAAGCCGCTTCAACGCTTTCTCCATAAGAAACCGCTTTAACGCACGCTCCAGAAACCGCTTCAACGCACGCTCTCTCCTAAAGCCGCTTAAACGCTCTCTCCAGAAGAAGTCGCTTCAGCACTCTCTCCCGAAGTCACTTCAGCGCTCTCTTCAGAGAAGCCGCTTCAAAACATTACCAGCAAATGCAATGGAAGTACGTTTTTTAAGAGAAAATGAGCTCGGGATAATTACACCTGGGGACTGCCAGCACAGGATACCTTCACGTCCCTCAACCAGTTTATTTCTAATATCAGCATCATCACTGTTGAAGTTTTACGAGCCGCATGAAATTCTCAACATGAAGACGTACATGTGCATCAAAGACTCCAAAAGTACAAATCGGAGATGTTTTCACGTATCCAGCCACGCCATCGAATATGAAGTGTAACTGGGGACTGCTCATCGCAACCCATTCCATACAACCATCCAACATTCAGAAGACGGTTCAAAAGATGTCGCTTGAAACGAAGTCCTTAAAGATTCGCGACACAGCGTCCATCTTTCTACCTACCTATCCGGCACGCTACAAATCTTCAAGAAGCGCGTAGTATGCAAGGGTAATATCAAACAAAAGAATGGGAGAGCTCAGATTGCAAAATCATGTACACAGGCTCTACTCTAACCTTTCGGGGAGCGCTACGTCTAAGGTTTCAAGGTATTGCGAGATCTTTCTAAGAATTTGGATTTCTTAGTCGGGAGATTTCATTCATTCATCATGGAAACATAAAATCATAAAAGCAACATGAATAAGGAATTATTATTTGATCAAGCCCTGGCTCTAGCCACATGAAACAAAGACTACTAAGAAGTGCCATCAATGCCAGGGCCAATGGCGCCTTCACTAGAGTCCTCTCCAGAAGCTGCTTCAACATCCTCTCCGGAAGCCGCTTCAACATCCTCTCAAGCCGCTTCAATATCCTCTCGAGCTGCTTCAACATCTTTTTCAGAAATTGCTTCAGCAGCCTTTTAAGGATATTCCTCATGATATGGCTCGTCCACATCAGAGTCGAGGATTATGACGTCGTCATGGAAAGGGTATTCATGTTTATCCAGGAGTTCATGTTATGATCCACCCTCCTTCACTTTAGCCGGGAAGCAAACCTTTCATCCCTAGTACTTTTTAGCTGAGATGCTTCATCGCGCCTCCACTTTTCCTCCATGCTAACCGAAGCCAGAAAAGCTTGGACACGCTCTCGAACAATACTCAGATGTACAAGGGACTTGGAATGCAGTTTGAGATCCCAACGAACAGTATACCTAATCTACATGGGCCAACCGACATCATGATAGGGGAACGCTTACCTGGACGCCTCTTGAATGTGACATGTTCCAAGGACAGGCCGACCCATCTCTCCTGATAACATCTAACTTTGTCTCATAAGTTTTACCTTTATTATCACCATCTAGTGCTTACCCCGCAACAATGTCACTTTTACGTACTAAGCAGGGAACTTAATGTTGATGGTGGTTTTTAGTTGAAGGGCTAAAATCGTAAACTCTGTATTTAATGAGATGCCATCCTGCAAAGGAACAGAAGCCATTTAAAAGCAATGAGTGCTCAAGTCTCTTCGCTCACATATGTATTGAGCAATTCAATATATCTGTATATATGAAATTTACTCACCCAAAATATTCGGTGAATTTTATCTTCCACCAGCATTATTCACTAATGCATGACTTGCCTAGTATTTTCCTACGCTATGTTCCCAGCCGAACTCTCAATATTGACATGACATGACGATTAAATTTTCACTCTCAGCAAAGTAGCATGAATCTCCCAAAGTATCAGTATTGAGATCTGCATGGAAGTACTCACACAGGCTGCATCGCTCTCTGACAAAGAGATCAACGCGTTCACACACTTTTTAAATTAAAGTTAGAGTGATCGAACACATATTTATTCCTTAAAGGAAAATCTGGACTGTTCGTATCAGTCTCAAAAAAGAATCACGGCCACACGATTTGGCCACGTGATTTAACAAGTTTAGACTACTCCTAGCAGAACTAGGAAATCACCATAGTGACCATCGACGGGCCCACTAATGCCCTAGTCGATCGAGTTCTATCTTTCTCATCCGCAAGCGCTTCAAAACACCGACCCAAACATGGGTGTTTGCGCTATATAAAAAACGAGCTCAACGAGCTAAGACTGTCAAAAATGGTCTTAAATACATCATGGTCGTCCAACTTTGCCAGCCTAGTTGGACGGCTTGGATATTCCTACGAACGATTAAGGAAGTGCCAACGTATTCATTGGCGGCCCAACTTCCCCCTTTGTCAATCGACTTGCCTGCGGCAAGCGTATAGGGCGCTCAACCGTTTGCCCAAACTTGAGCAAACACGCTGTGTTCAAAACCCTAATTTGGGTCGCGGCAGTACACAACTATCGCAGATCGATCGTGTCCGTCCAACTTAGCCGGCCTAGTTGGACGGCTTGGATCGCATTTCGAGCGATCAAAGAGATACTGATGTGTTCACCGTCGGCCCGAGCTCTCCCTTGGTCTATCGACCTGTCCCCGGCAAGACCAGAGAGCATTAAACTGCTTTCCCAAAGTAGCGTGAACACGCTGTTTTAAAAACCCTAAAATTTCTTTGCGACAACACATTACTGCCGCAAAACGATCACGACCATCCATCTTCGCCAGACAAATTGAGTGGCTTAGATCTAATTTTAGGTGGCCCAGGAGATGTCAGCATGCTTACCGGCAACCCACCTTTGTACATGGGTGATCGACCTGGTAGAACGAACGCTCAACGCTTCAAATCGCTCACCCAAAAGGGGTTGGTCGCGCGACCCCTAAACCCTAAGTTGCGTCAACAGCATTATGAAACTGCCGCAAATCATCTCGTCCATTCAACTTTGCTAGCCTAGTTGGATGGTGTAGATTTATTTTCAGAAAACCAACAAGGTAGCATCGTGGTCACCGGCCGCCCCTCCTCCACATGGAGTGATCGACCAAGTGATGGCGTGTCCCTAGAGCCACCAAACGATCACCCAAAGGTGGTCGATCATGCTACCTCCTTTAAGACACTTATCCGCGACTTATTCAATCAAGCTCTAAAACAACGATGCTTCATACACATCGATTAATTTGAGTTGCTTAAATGCGATGCTTCACATGCATCAAATACATACGATATTTTATGTCGGCTTCATAAACAACTTAGTTGTTTCACCTAATAGCACCATATGCTATTCTCCGCGGCAAGTCCCACGACTTGATCCACTTATTCGAGACATCAAACATGTCACAAACTGGGGGATACTTACTGGGGTATTGGTCTGGCGGTTTACAGCGTGCGGCGTGCAACGCGTCCATTATGAGAACGTGTCAGGAAAAGACGAACGATTAACAACGGTGAAAGTAGTGGGTGAAGATGTGACCACGTAATGATCACCACCTCTTACACAACTCCACTACTCCACTACTTAATCTTCTCTATTTTCCTACGAGATCAGGTTTGCGCTCAAATGACTTGTATAAATAGGTTTTCGACCTATTTCAACAAAAGACAGAGAATACAAGTGTTATCAACACAAGTAACCAAAAACCATTTTCTGATACAAGTCATAAACAACCACACCTTCATAATTCAACATTCTGATCTCAAACACCTTCTCTGCTTCCCTCCCTAAGATCAACCCTTCTCCTTCACCTTGTGACCAAATTGAATCTGGAATGGCCATTTCTTGGTTTAGGCCAGAGTCTCACAGATTGATCTCTTGAACTAAAAAGTACTCCCGTGCAGTGCATTTGTTTAGGGTTTAAATTCGTTTCTCATCAACACACCCCAAATTTACCAAAAAACGCAAAATCAGTTTTTACCCTCAAACAATGTGGAAAACAAATAACCAGACACCAGAAGTTTTGTTAACGAGGAAACCACAAATGCAGAAAAACCACGTGACCTAGTCCAGATTTGAACTCCATACTGTATTAAGCCGCTACAGACTCTATCCTACTACAAGTTAACTTCGGACTGGAATGTAGTTGAGCCCTAACCAAGTCTCATACCGATTAAGGTGCAACTGTGTTTCTTACGCCTCTGAATCCCAGCAGGATTCTACGCACTTGAATCCCTTAGCTGATCTCACCCACAACTAAGAGTTTCTAGGACCCAAAGTCGAAGACTTTATAAACAAATCTACCTCCCACAGAAAAGTCTATTCTGATAGATAAATCTGTCTCCCACATAAATACCTATGAAGTTTTTGTTCCGTCTTTTGATAAATCAACGTGAATAGGAACCAATTGATAATCCGGTCTTATATTCCCGAAGAACAGCCTAGAAATATCAATCACCTCACAATAACTTAACTATATGGTATTAGAACTAGTTATTGTGGAATCACAAAGAATGAGACGAAGAGCTTTGTGATTACTTTTTATATCTTACCTATCCGAGAAATCTAGAGCAAATCTTAGAGAAGATAGTACTCAATACGATAGAACAAGTAAAATAGTTGGGTCTGGCTTCAGAATCCCAATGAAGTCGTTAACCTATAATGGTTTTAGGAAAAACCTAGGTTAAAGGAGAATCGACTCTAGTCGCAACTAGTATCACACCGGAGGTGTGGGGATTAGGTTTTCCAGTTGCTAGAGTTCTCCCATATATAGTCTCTCAAATCAGGGTTTGCATTATAAGTTAGCTTACTAACAAAGAAATCATTATTTACCGTTGGATGAAAACCTGATTTAAGACTCAAGCTAAGTTTGTTTAAAACCAAAGCAATATCTCTCTAATGTTAGATGGTCTTAGCTTGTTACACTCAAATGAAATATACCTTCATTTAGATATGGGTAACCGTACCTAAACGTGTATATTGAGTTGGCTCAACAATAGTTAACCGAAGTTATCCATATGAACACTTTTGTATTAACCACATTACTCTAACACTTATACATCAAATAATAATCAAATGAATCTAATTGTATTACTCATATAGTTGTTCAATTGTTTATATTCTCATAGAAGTATACAAGACACAATTGAAGCAAAATTGGATTTGATTCAAAAGAATCAATTCATGAACATTTAGCCACGGTTTGCAAAGATTGCATTCCTTAATATATAAATATATTTTTTCATGAGTATGAAATCATACTTAACCAATTTTAGAACTTAAACTAACTCAGTTTGCAAGCGGGTACACAAACTTAAGTTCCGGACTTTGGTCACGTCCGATAGTTCGCAAACGGGTACGCATAATATCGTTCCGGACCTAACTCAGGTAGAACCGTTCACAAACGGGTATGCAAACTTGGTTCCCGGACTTTAACAGTTAAAACCGTTCGCATACTAGTACGCAAACTTGGTTCCCGGACCTGAATCATACTACAACAGTTTGCATATTACAAATATCGATCATACCATCTCAGGTGTTTACTTAGGATTGGTTACACTAAAAAAGTCATACCAAATCATAAGTCAGGCACTGTGATTAGTTATACCAAGATACATAACAAGTTATGATCGGTTCTACTAACTCATACATATTTGTAATCCAAAGATATGCAATGAAGAACAATACCAATAAGCCTAGCGATTTCCCTTTCGATTCATAAAACAAGTTCATGAATGTACTTCCTTTAAACAAATGTAAACATTATTTCCTAGGATGAAATCTTCACCTTTACCCATACACATACTGTGCTTTATCCGGAAAATGGTTTGTCGTTCTAAACTCCCATTTCAATCATTGAAACATCCTTAGAAGACGACAATAGCTGTCTCACACAAACTATTAGCTTATAAGTGATTTTCAAGTGATTGAATGATCAATACGAAATATTCTGAGTATACATCAAATGACTATCTCACACAAATCTTGTAAGATGTTTCAAGGAAATTTTCACAAGATCATCTTTTGACTTACTATTTAGTTTCCAACAAAAAAATTGTTTCCAACTAAACTCGTCAAGAATAATGATGAACGTAGTTAAAGCAAAATGCTTTCCAACACATATTTCGAGAAAGATATAAGTGAGTTAAACTCAGCTCGAAATATCAAATGTGTATATTTGAAGTCTATATAGCTATACTACTTAGTTTCAATAGGAGATAGAATAGAATAGACATCTGAGTGATAGATAAGTTTTAGTCTCCACATACCTTTTGTTGAAGAAGTTCCTCAAAGCTCTCCTCGGTAGATCTTCGTCTTCAATCGATGAACGCCGTGAAGTCTAAAGCTCAACTATACATACATTCTATTTTAATCCGAGACATAGCTATAAGTAGACTAGAAATCAAGACTTATAGTTTTGATCACCTAAACTTGACAACTAAGCTTGAGATAGCAACGCTTGCAAGTTCGACCGAGCAGTGCTCTAACAATCTCCCCCTTTGCCAATTTTAGTGACAAAACTATCAATACATATGGTTTACAAAATAAATAAACTTTGTAGCTTCTAACCCAACATGCTTGAATTCCTAGGTGAAAAAGCGGGGGTCTAACAACCACACCAAATATTTCGCTTAGCAATATGTATGGACTAACTCTAATATACTTTCAAGAGAATCAACTAGACTGTCAGTCTCAATCTTAAGAAAAGTACATCAAAGAGTTATATTTCTATGTCTAAATTCAATCTGCAATCAAACAAATAGGAATTTGCGAGCCCGATTAAATATAAGAAATAACTTGGACGGTATCAAAAGCCAATATCCAAGTGTCAATCAATTTAATCAACAACCAAAGGTTATCTTCACAATTGATTGAACTTACGCACAACCTGTGATATTTCAATTATATAGAAAATATAATGCGGAAAAGAAATAACACAGACACCAGAATTTTTGTTAACGAGGAAACCACAAATGCAGAAAAACCCCGGGACCTAGTCCAGCTTTGAACACCACACTGTATTAAGCCGCTACAGACACTAGCCTACTCCAAGTTAACTTCGGACTGGAATGTAGTTGAGCCCTAACCAATCTCACGTTGATCAAGGTACAGTCGCGTTCATTACGCCTCTAGAACCACGCTGGATTCAGCGCACTTGATTCCCTTAGCTGATCTCACCCACAACTAAGAGTTACTACGACCCAAAGTCGAAGACTTGATAAACCAGTCTGTCTCACACAGAAAAGTCTATTGAATAGATAATTCTGTCTCCCACAGATATACCTATGAATTTTGTTCTATCTTTTGATAAATAAAGGTGAATAGGAACCAATTGATATACCAGACTTATATTTCCGAAGAATAGCCTACAAATATCAATCACCTCACAATAATCTTAATCGTTTGGTAGCGAAACAAGATATTGTGAAATCACAAACGATGAGACGAAGATGTTCGTGACTACTTTTTATCTTGCCAATTGGAGATTTATCTACTGAGAAAATAGTTGGGTCTGGCTTCACAATCCCAATGAAATCTTCAAGTCGTTAACCTACTGGGTTTTAGAAAAACCTAAGGTTAAAGGAGAATCGACTCTAGTCGCAACTAGTATCACACATGAGGTGTGGGGATTAGGTTTCCCAATTTTTAGAGTTCTCCTTTATATAGTCTTCAGGGTTTGCAATCAATGTTACCTTGGTAACAAAGCATTCAATATTTACCGTTAGATGAAAACCTGATTAAACTCAAGCTAATATCTTTCAACCGTTAGATCGAACTTAGCTTGTTACACACAAATGAAAAGTGACTTCCTTTAGATATGAGTAACCGTACCTAAACGTGTACACCTTTGTTGGCTTAACAATAGTTAACCGAAGTTAGCCATATGAAAACTTTCATATCAACCATATTCCTCTTAACCATAACTAGTTCAAATGACTTAAATGAAACTAGTTTTAGAGTTGTTCAATTGTTCATATTCTCATAGAAGTATACAAGACACAATTGAAGAAAAATCGATTTTATTCACTCGAATCAATTCATGAATATTATATCCACGGTTTGCAAAAGATTGAATTCCTTATTATATAAATATATTAGTTCATGAACAAACCTATTTTAGAACATAACCCACTCAACTATGCAGATGGGTACGCATACCTAAGTAGCCGGACTTGGACTGTGATCGCCAATATGCAAACTATTAGCTTCAAAGCAATTTTCAAGTGATCGATGATCAATATGAAATATTCTAAGTCTACATCAAGTGAATGTCTCACACAAATCATGTAAGATATTACAAGGCGATTTTCATATGATCATCTTTTGACTTTCGTCAAGTATATAAGATGAACTTGGTTAAAGCGAAAGCTTACCAACACATATTTCGAGAAATATGTAGGTGAGTTAAACTTAGCTCGAAATATCAAATGTGTATAATTGAAGTCTATATAGCTATACGACTTTTGTCTCAAATAAGAGATAGAGTAGATAGAATTTTGAGTGATAGATGAGTTCAAGTCTCCACATACCTTTTGTTGATGAAGTTCCACAAGCTCCCCTTAGTAGTTCTTCGTCTTCAATCGATGAACGCCGTGAAGTCTAATGCTCAACTACACTTTCTATCCTAATCCGAGACTTAGCTATAAGTAAACTAGAAATCAAGACTTATAGTTTTGGCAACTAAACTTGACAACAAGCTTGAGATAGCAACGCTTGCGAGTTTGACCGAGCAGTGCTCTAACACTAGGTTCTTCAACATTCTTTATATTATTTGTCACTACAAATACTCCGGTGATTCTGAACGTGTTCAACTCAGCATCATAGTTGTTGAAGATCCGTAACCATAACAATAAGAAAACAGATGTTCTCAATTATACAGTGTCATAGTATTATTACACAACATCAAAGTTCAATTGTATCACAACTTTGACAATAATACTACGACAATATGTATCACTCCCCCTTAGTCAATACTTCATCTCACAATGAAAACCACCTCCCCTTACATAATTATCCGTAAACCATATGTATGTAGTGTGAACTACAAAATAATTCTCCCCCTTTTTGTCAATATAAATTGTCAAAGGTACGAAAACTAACGGGATCATATTGGAATTTTCAAAGAGATTATTCATGACTAAAAGAGAACATATCAACTTTGTTTCGATGATTTCACATAGTCGAAACTTAGTGTATTCATCAAGGAGTTTATAAAGATACAATATTCCACAACTGCACTCCCCACAAAGATTTGGAAATTAATCACAACTTCAGTTAAGAACTCTCCCCCATAAAATGTTATTCCCAAAAGAACAACAAGAGCGACCTTAGTTTTACGAGAAAAGAATGATTTCTTTGGACATTAACAAATCACATTAATTTGTATCCAGAAAACTTGAATAAATTAACCACAAGAGAACCTTAATGATTAATTTAATCAGACATGCTCAACATTATAAAACTTACGAATCCATACATTACCTTCACATAGAAGTGGATCAGGGAAAGATCAATACTGCGGAATATTCAAAAGTTCATTCTATCTTTTATCAATATTTGCATAATGACATAATAGACTTAAGTTTTGACATATATGAGACAATCATAGTTCACGGACGTAAACACACATATCCCATAACTTTTTTGCAATATATCTATATTATAAGGGACAATGGTGTTTTTCTATATGGACGGCCACCTACATTTTGGATGTATAAAGAACGATTTAGATTAAGCCATAGATATGTGCTTTCAATCTTCTCTTCGGTTTTTCTCTTTGGACTGAGATCTACATATTCAATACATAAATGATGGTCGTGATTTATCTTTCTTTAAGTTTTAAGTTACTCCTCCCCACCTTTCTCGGTCATGGTTTGCACTGCGAACCCTTATCTCATTTATTTCACCGAGTTAATATTCCGTCCATTACTGCAATCCGTTTCTCTTCTTCTCACTTATGAATTGATACGTTTCTGTGAAATTAAAGCTAAGTTAATGGGTTGATAATTGTATATAAACCAGTGAACAAAGTCGTTTCTATTCTGACGCAGATCCCAGGTATTCACTGACTTTTCAATTTTTATTTTATTTGTTCGGCCTTGCTGGATTATTTGGTGCATCTCATCAGAATCATGCAAGTTTTTTATTTTTAATTGTTTTTCCCTTTCATACGGTATTTTCCTATCTAGGGTGTTTGTTTTGAAGCTCTAATAGGCTATTAGGAACTTCATGTATTTGAATTACGCTGGGTTTTTTTAATGTTGATTTTGAAGATGTTTTTAAATTATGAAAGTTTCTCACTTATTTGTGTTAATTCTGATTTCGATAGACACAGGGTTTCTCAATTCTGGAAGAAAAAAATTATGAAGTTGGATATCTATATCATAAGGGACAATGGTGTTTTTCTATACGGACGGCCATCTACATTTTGGATGTATAAAGAATGGTTTAGATTGAGCCATAGATATGTGTTTTCAGTCTTCTCTTCGTTTTTTCTCTTTTGACGGAGATCTACATATTCGATACATAAAGGATTGGCGTGATTCATCTTTCTTTAAGTTTTAAGATACTCCTCCCTACCTTTCTAGGTCGTGGTTTGCACTGCAAACCCTTATCTCATTTATTTCACCGAGTTAATATTCTGTCCATAATTGCAATCCGTTTCTCTTCTTCTCACTTATGAATTGAAACGTTTCTGTGAAATTAAAGCTAAGTTAATGGGTTGATAATCGTATATAAACCAATGAACAAATTCGTTTCCATTCAGACACAGATCCCAGGTACTCACTGACTTTTCAATTTTTATTTTATTTGTTCGGCCTTGCTGAATTTATTTGGTGCATCTCACCAGAGTCATGCAAGTTATTATTTTTTTTGTATTGTTTTTCCCTTTTATACGGTATTTTCCTATGTAGGGTATTTTTTTGAAGCTCTAATAGGTTATTAGGAACTTCATCTGTTTGAATTACGCTGGGTTTTTTTAATGTTGATTTTGAAGATGTTTTTAAATTATAAAAGTTTCTCACAGTTTTGTGTTAATTCTAATTTCGATAGACACAGGGTTTCTCAGTTCTGTAAGAAAAAAATTATGAAGTTGGATATCTATAATATAAGGGACAATGGTGTTTTTCTATATGGACGGCCATCTACATTTTGGATGTATAAAGAACGGTTTAGATTGAGCCATAGATATGTGCTTTCAGTCTTCTCTTCGGTTTTTCTCTTTGGACGGAGATCTACATATTCGATACATAAAGGATGGGCATGATTCATCTCTCTTTAAGTTTTAAGCTACTCCTCCCCACCTTTCTCGGTCGTGGTTTGCACTGCAAAACCTTATCTCATTTATTTCACCGAGTTAATATTATATCCATTATGGAAATCCTTTTCTTTTCTTCTCACTTATGAATTGAAACGTTTCTGTGAAAGTAAAGATAAGTTAATGGGTTGATAATTGTATATAAACCAGTGAACAAAGTCGTTTCTATTCAGACGCAGATCCTAGGTATTCACCGACTTTTCAATTTTTATTTTATTTGTTCGGCCTTTGCTGGATTATTTGGTGCATCTCACCAGAGTCATGCAAGTTCATTTTTTTTTTATTGTTTTTCCCTTTCATACGGTATTTTCCCATCTAGGGTATTTGCTTTGAAGCTCTAATAGGTTATTAGGAATGTTGATTTTGAAGATGTTTTTAAATTATGAAAGTTTCTCACTGTTTGTGTTAATTCTAATTTCGATAGACACAGGGTTTCTCAGTTCTGGAAGAAAAAAATTATGAAGTTGGATATTTTTATTATAAGGGACAATGGTGTTTTTCTATATGGATGGCCATCTACATTTTGGATGTATAAAGAACGATTTAGATTGAGCCATACATATGTGCTTTCAATCTTCTCTTCGGTTTTTCTCTTTGGACGGAGATCTACATATTCGATACTTAAAGGATGGTCGTGATTTATCTTTCTTTAAGTTTTAAGCTACTCCTCCCCACCTTTCTCGGTCGTGGTTTGGACTGCAAACCCTTATCTCATTTATTTCACAGAGTTAATATTTTGTTCATTATTGCAATCCGTTTCTCTTCTTCTCTCTTGTGAATTGAAACGTATCTGTAAAATTAAAGCTAAGTTAATGGGTTGATAATTGTATTCACTGACTTTTCAATTTTTACTTTATTTGTTCGGCCTTGCTGGATTATTTGGTGCATCTCACCAGAATCATGCAAGTTCATTCTTTTTTTTATTGTTTTTCCCTTTCATACGGTATTTTCCTATCTAGGGTATTTGTTTTGAAGCTTTAATAGGTTATTAGGAACTTCATGTGTTTGAATTACGTTGGGTCTTTTTAATGTTGATTTTGAAGATGTTTTAAATTATGAAAGTTTCTCACTGTTTTGTGTTAATTTTGATTTCGATAGACACAGGGTTTCTCAGTTCTGGAAGAAAAAAATTATGAAGTTGAATATTTTTTAATCGCCATCCACAAAGCAGATGTAGAAATTCTACAAATTTCGGGAATACACAATCCCCTAATTACTACGTGTCTATTTTCTCTCTGTCTCTGTAATCTTCTATGGTATCATGAATATAACATGTTCCCTTGGTCAGGGGCGGAGCCTCCCCATTGCAAGGGTGTACACTTGCACTTCTTGCCCAGCTGGCTCCAAAGCTAATTTTGGCCCAGTAACAAATTTTACTACATTCACAAAGCCCAATCTCGTTTATTTGCACCCCTAAAAAAATTGTATACCTCAAAGCAATTTTTTGCACCCCTACCTGAAATCTTGGCTCCGCCCCTGCCCTTGGTCATGTTTAAAGTTTTTGAGTAGTGTCAACATATATTTTGCAAGTTTATGGTCAATATAAGTGCGATAGGAATTCAATATAAAAAATTATCCTCAATGCGATATAAATTCAATGTAAGAGATTTTGGTGTTAATGGTTATTTGGAGGTTGTACGACTTAAGGTTTAATACGATATATCGGATGTATTAACAATACGGAAAATTAGTCATTTGTCCAAATATTTTTAAAACCTGGTTCAAATGGACGAGTAAAAATTAGTATGGGTGAAATGGACAAAAAAAAAAATAGTAAGGATGAAACTGGATACATCCTGACTTAAACTTAAAAAATAGGAAGGATGAAACTGGATGCATCCTGATGTAAATTAAAAAAAGAAAAAGTATTTGAAAATGGGTAGGCTGAAACTGTTTACATCCTGGCTATTTTTGTATTTTTGTCCATTTAAACAGTATCAAAATCTAAATGTCTTTTTCACCCAGGATTTGTTGATTTTGGTCTTTTTAACCAATTTTGTGTTAACAATACTGCAACCATCAGGGGTTAGCCCAGTTGATCAGGAGCCTGACTCTCAAATAAGAGGTCAGCGGATCGAGTCTCCACTCAAGAGTTTGGAGATCTCATGAAATACTCCCCTTATGTAAAATCTAGGTTAGAGTTTAAGTTCATAATGTATCATTTCCTATTAAAAAGAAAAGAAAAGAAAAGAAAAGAAAAAAAAAAAACAATACTGCAAAAGGGTATTACATTAACTAGTCGGAAGCCTAACAAGCTAGGCTCCAACAACATACTACTACATTAATTGAACAGGTTGCTGTGCTAACCTACCAGCGAGCCTCATGGATAACCTAACCAAGGGAGCCGAAGCGGATGGGGGGCTGAGATTGTGTCACAAGGGGGGCAAACTAACACTACCTTCCATGTTAATTCCTGCAATATTACGCCATTGGGGACTCGAACTTGGGACCTCCTGGAACGCATGAAACTTTGGGGAACGGGGATGACCAGCTGAACGGGGATGACCTCCTGGAACGCATGAATACTGCAAAGGTGAGCAATATTCAACATGGAATAACCTGAGTTTTCCACCAAACTGATCTTGCTATTAGCCGAAAGACCCGTCTGTTCGTAACAAGATCTTTGCAGGTTGCGATTTTTCTCTATGAGTAAAAATACGTCCTTCTTTTTTCTGCACGGGAATATAAGTTCAGGGACGGAGTTAGGATTTAATGTTTGGGGGACAAATATATATAGGTATAGTAGTTTTGCCGTAAAACAGGCGGCCGAAGGCCGCAAATTTTTTTTAGCCTTTGTATTTTCCTTCAAATGATGTCACCAAGATATCCAATAAGTTGTAAGATGTTTAGATTGATGGTTGGATTTAATATTTTGATATTTTTCACTTCTTTCCTACATAATTTTGATATTTAAGCCAAGCTTTATACGATAAATACCTAATACCAGTAGTTTTTGAAGTGTATAGTAGAGGATTCAAGGCTCTCTAAGTAATATATAAAGATAAGGGGGACAAATTTATAAATACTTAAAATTTTCAAGCCTAAAATGATAATTATGTAAAGCTTAAGTATGTAATTAGGAAATTCTAGGGGGACTGCTGTCCCCACTAGACCTGGTGCAGCTCCGCGCCTGTATAAGTTGTTTTACTGATGGTTTAGCCCCGTAGAACTGATGTGAATTTTGATTTCTATATAGCTTAAACCCTGTATTTTAAAATTTTGGTTTTTTTTTCTGGGAGTTCAGTTCAGAGTAATGAGTTTCCAATTTCGGTTTTATTAGCAGCCAATGTATATGATGTACATGGAAGGTTCAAAACGAAATAAAATGAAGTTGGTCTCGCATAAGTTCCTCTCTCTTTTTATGGTCAAAACCTATCGATGAGTCATAAACCCGAGCTCAATGGAAAATTTATCATTTCAATCTCATTGAAAACTATATATGTGTGCTTTTGGTTTTGCAATGGTTCGGTTTTGCTGAGAAATAGTTCGGCTTCACATAACTTCCATATGGATGACAAGTTTACAGCTTTTACCGGTCAACAGAAGTTCGTAACGGCATTTCAACCCTTAAAATTCAACAAAAAAATGCATAACAGTTGTGAAGAATTACTAATCATGCAATCCATATTCTAGCCTGTTACTGGATAGTTCTTGATAAATCATCCACCCAGAAGAGTTAAACCATGTATCACGATAACACACTCTTTTCTTCCATTACTAATTATTTCCCTAATTTTCTTTAAAATTCTGGATCATATTTAGGTTTATAAATTTACATTTATGGTTTTTGATTCCTGGGTGTTTTTCATGAGGTTTGGTCCATGATTTAGTCGATTTATATTTTTTAGCAGGTTGTGAGTATTTTGGGATCAAACTGGATTGCAATTTCTTGGGAGTATAAAACTATTTTTTTCCTTTGGTAGAAGTGGTATTAGGACATTCAATAATCACGAATGCTATAAGTTATCCTACAATGGTATATATACAATTTCAAAATATTTTTTTTTTGACGTTCACTGGGGAAATTGCTATCCCAAATATGGGCAGTGTTTTAAACATTTTTTCAAATGTGGGTAGCGGTGTTTTAAACACTTTTTCAAATATGAGCGGTGTTTAAAACACCTCCTCAAATATTTTATCCAATAAGCCATGGTTCAGATTAGATATATGATTTAAACACCATGTCAGGATTAATTCATCGCTTGCTAAATTTGAAAATCATTATGATTTTTTTTGTGTATATCATTCGAATTTAGCATATACGGTAAATACACCATTACCATACTCATTATCACCCACAACATGGTATCTAAAGACTTAAAGGCCTAGACAAATAAAGCTCCCATGTTGAACGGTGAGGAAATCCTCGCTTCTTATTGGTCGAAATAGATCTTTTTTGAGTTTTGTAAAACGAGCGTTTTGGTGAGGATATTTGGCAACGTATGATTGGTTTAAAAAGAATAGGAAAAAAAGAAAAGAAAAAAAGGAAACCAAATTCAATTTGGAATTCATTACGTGACATTATTTAGGTGAGGACACTTGGCAACGTGTAATTGGATTAAAAATTTGGAAATCGAGTACCTACCATATTAGGACTCTTTTTTCTCCAAATTAACATATAAAAGGAAAAAAATCCACATATTTCACCCATATTTTCTACGAAAATAAAATGAGTAAATAAATAAAATCTACACATATTTAATGTATTTGCCTCGCCACAACAAATAAAAATATATCGCCACGTTCGAACTAATGACCTATTGGTCATAAGAGTGGCCTCTAACCATTGTTCCACCTTGGTTGGAATTGATAAAAAAGATAAATCCCAACACACCAAATAAAAATATATCGTCACATCATAAATATCCCTTAATTAATATTAATACATATCTCCATCAATAAGTAATAATTTTGACAAAAATTATTTCAATAGATATTAGTGGTGGTGGTGGTAGTAGAGGAAGAAGTAAGTGGTGGAGAGGTGGAATGTGTTACAAAGTGGTGGAGGCCATTAGTTTTGGTGGAAGAAATAGTGGTATTGGATGGTTTTAATGGCGGTGGTATTAGTTTTTTCTTTTGAATCAAAAATAATAAAAATTTTACATGGAAAACCCCGTTAAAAGTTATAAGTATACCATAAAAAATGGCTCGCCTTCTAAAAATAATCAATCGAACAACACTTAGATGGAACGCATCACCACCAGTGTAAACTTCTCTCCGAATTGCTACATATCCAAAGGAAATTTCTACAAATTAATCTGTGATTTCCTCCTACTGAAATGCGCCGTGATTTTAAAGGTATTTAATACATAAAAAGTAAATAAAAATGCATTGCATTGAAGGCAAACTAATAATTTTTCTTCTCTAAGGTTAGTTGAATTTATGTAGATACAAATATCAATATGACTATGCTCTTTAAAACTCCAAATTACTTGAGTAACACTAGATGTGAAACGTCATTCATGCACTACTTAGCATAGTTGGTGAAATCTTTTTATCCACGGATTGAGAAAGAATCGAAACCACTCTCATGTGTATATCTCACCTTCCAATAGCGCCATCAAATCAAAAATGCATGGCCCGCCTTTTTTCAAAATTAACATATAAGGGAAAAAAATCCACATATTCTCTACGAAAATAAAAGGAATAAATAAATAAAAATCAACTCATATGTAATGTATTTGCCCCGGCACAACAAATAAAAAATACATCGACACGGGGCGGGGCGAATCCCTACGCACACCAAATAGAAAATGTATCGTCACAGAGCGGGGCAAAGCCCCGTGTATACCAAATTAAAATGGCTCGCCATAGGGTGGGCATACTAAATAAGAAATCCATTGCCACGGAGCGGGGCGAAGCACCGCACACACCAAATTAAAAATACATGGTCACGAGGCGGGGCGAAGTCCGGCGCACACCAAATCAAAAATGTATGATCACGGGGAGGGAAAGCCCCGTACACACCAAGTTAAAAGAAAAAATGCCTGGTGCGTAGCACGGGCACAAATCTAGTATATAATAGTTTCTTTACGGCTTCTGTGGATGCTCTTTTATGCACATGTACAAGTACAAATTATGTACAGCCGGTATGAAACAGATTATGAATTTAGTCCGCGAGTTACAACACCAAAGGTGTCACTATCCATGCACAAAAACTCCAACAAAACAAATTGTTCACAAAAATCCAATTTAACATAAACTGTCAATATTACCCTTCTAGTTTAAATCACCCCAAAATCAACCCCACCTTTAATTTATATTATATTATTATCACCACCAACAACCCACCACCAGCAACTAGCAATACCACCGACCACCACTTGCTGCCGACCACCACCAGCACCACCACCACCGCGCCACCACTACCACTGCCGCCAACCACCACATCCGCCGATGCCGACCACCACCGCCAACCACTACCGCCGACAACAACCACCACCACCGCCGCCAACCGCCGCCACCAACCACCACCGTGCCACCACCACCACCACCGACGCCAACCACCATCAACTACCACAACCACCACCGCGCCACCACTGCCGACGCCCATCGCCACCACCGCACTACCATCGTTAATGCCAACCACCACCACAGACCACCGCCGACGACGACCACCATTGTCGCCAAGCAACACCACCATTATCGCCGACCACCACAACCAACCAGCCGCCACCGCCACAAAAAATGAATTTCATTGATCAATATTCAACAAAATAAGAAAAAATGATGAAACCAAACAGAAAAAATGATGAAACCAAAATTGGTTTCACCAAAACTAGATGAAACCGAAATTGGTTTCATCATTTTTCCACATATTTTCATTTCACCAACACAAACTTCAATGATGAAACCAAACACACCGACTTCCAAGTCAGGGCGAATAAACTAGGAAAAAATCAGGTGCAACCAAAATTTGGTTTCATCATAAAATAAACACAATAAGATGAAACCTACCCCCATCGTCAATATAAAATCTGGAAAAAAAAACACATATTAAATGAAACCAAAACTGGTTTCAACAAAAAAAAATATTATTATATCACCAACAAATTGGTTTCATCGACAAAAATTAGCAAAAATTAGATGAAACAAATTTTGGTTTCATCATAAATACGATGAAACCAATTTTGGTTTCATCATAAATAAGATGAAACCATAATTGGTTTCGTGCAAATGTATTCAACTGCAAGAAAAATTACTGGAGGTATATACATGTCCATTGATAAAAAGTCAACTTCTTTATGTCCGCCTTTGTTCATTAAATTCTCTTGTATCTCAGGTCTGCAACAAAACATGAAAGAACTAGAAATGCATGAGATTAGATTATAGAAATTTAAAAGGAGAATCTAGAAGATAAACTGGGATCAATAATACACTTCAAAAAGGTCCTTGAGATCAACAAAATCATGAATGGCATCTAACAGCTTGAAAAATATTTCCGTCTATTCAAGATGTTACTCCATCTAGTCAGATTAGCATGGAAAGAAGTATTGAATAGTACTATTCATTTATGAGTATCTTACAGGGAACTTAATCACTGCTTTAAAGTCATAAAGATCGACCATATGGTATTGCATTTACATCTCCACATTTCACATGCAAGGGTCTTCCTTTTTTTCCGTATAGTTTCTGTACGAGGTAGATTTTATACCACAAACAGTCACTTAATGTTGACATAACTTATACCTAAGCATATTATAATACCTAAAAATCAGTGACATCATAAATTACTGCTAAATGTAATAACACATGATCAAATAAATAATAGAGGCATCTACTTGCAGCATTTAACACTTGTTTTAGTGAGGGAAGTGGATGCTGCACAAGCCTCGTATTATTGTTGTTCAGGTGCTAGGATTGAGATAAAACATATGCAAGCCTATCATAATAACTGATACCATGCTACGTTAACCAGGACGGTAGATACTAGATAGTGCCTTTAGCAATCCAGATGTATATAAAAACATGCTTTCATTACATTTGTTCTACTATCTATCACACAAACCAATATTGGAGAATTAATTTCAGGAATAAGAAACAAAAGCAATGAAGATATCACCACTACGTATTGATAAACTGTAGATGAATCTATTGCTAAAATTTATGGTTCATTTCTTCACCTGTAAACTGTACTAATACCATTTACCAATATCTAACTGTTTAACAAGATAGAATTCAAGTCACTCAAATCGGCTTACCTTTTTTTATTGAAGAATAAGCAACATTGCTTTGTCGAAGGATCTGTCGGATTCCCAATATCTTCATAAATATTCTCTCTCTGCAAGAACACGAGACACAGGGAGTTCAAAGGCTAGATATTTATAAGTTTGTTAAACAAGTACAAAACTACTTCTAATGATTTAAAAAAAAAATAACATGAGTAAATTATACATCTTTCGAGAAGTATCATGATTCATAAACATAAGAAAATGATCGGCCGTCACTATTAAAAGGGACATGACTTTTGAGTCATCAGACAAGTTGATTGTACCAACAGAAAACATAGAATTTCGTAAATTTTGCAGTACAACAGCAAAATATTACCAATCTTTTTTGTCTCTTTTTCTTCTCCAGTTGTACGGTTATTTGTAATCACTACCATAGCTTGTCTAACACAAACAGAGATGAATGAAAGAAACAAAAAGAAAAAGCTATGGACCTGATGACATTTGAGGTCACATGTGACCATGCATTCTTTAACATTGATATTGATAATAAGAAAATGACTCTGCATATATGCCAACTACATAAAATGAAAAAATAGAATACATCCCAGGTAACAATTCAAATTGTGCGAGAGATTCAAGTACCTTAGCTGGTGCAATCCAGCCAATGCACCAGATGAATTCCCACTTAAGCTTCCATTTCCAAGATCCAAACCCACAAACCTCTTGTCCCATATACTAGAACCATTCACTCCCAACTTGATGGAAGACTCACATAGAACGCCAACCCAATTATAACAGTTTGAATTCTGACCCCATGCGCTAATATGAGATTCCAAACCGCTTGAGAAATCATCCAAAGCTCTCAAGTATTCAGAATTGCAATTCAGGTTTTGAGAATTCAAGACCCGAACATGAATAGAAATTACCAAAAAGGAAAACAACTTCCAAAAGTCTACGACATCCAAATTATTTCTCAAGTCCCCTAAATTATTTCAACACCAAACCTTCTATTCATCAATTTAAACTCATAGATTATGCAATTAAAAAGAAAAAAAGATCAACAAAAACTCACAATTCAACACTAAAATTTTCTTAAAATTGAACAAAATTTCGATAAACAAAGATCTAATAAAACCCAAAATTACCTGAACAGTTTCATCATCACCAAACTGATTCAACGAATCCTCACCAATCTCCACCTCACTTTCATCATCATCTTCACCATCAACATCATCAACTTCACCACTATTAATCAAATCTAAAGCCTGAAGGCTAATTCCGAATTTTGTTTTTATAATCAACAGAATAATTGAAGTTCTTCTGTGTATATCCGCAAATTTTGGTGTTGCTGTCAGAGTATAAAGATGAGGTGCTTCTAGTGATGATGGTGGGGAAGGAAGAGATGGAGGTGTTGTTGATGTCAGATCTGAACATCGGGTTTGGTCGCGACGGAGGTGATGATGTTGGCGGCGATCTAAAATTGTAGTAGGAAAAAAACAAAAAAGAAGTGTTGGTGAGGGAGGACAGGAAGAGGCAGAGGTGATCGTGGAAGATCTGGAAGTTACAGTGGCTTAGTGGTGGTGTTGCGGTCGGAGGAGTTGCTGGTGGTGGTAGGGGAGAAGAAAAAAGAAATGAAACTATTAAACGAGAGGAGAAGAAGGATCGATAAGGATATATACAGTAAAGGGTATGATTGAGATTATAAAAATTAAGAAAAACTAAATTTAAATATTTTAAATAGAAATAGAGTTTTTGTGTCAATTTTACATGATATGGTTTTTATGTGTCCCAAATAATATGGCTAGTGTTTTTATAGCTCTACTAGTATCACCTTGGTTTTTTATAGCTTATTATGTTATGAATTTGTTATATAATTTGGATTCATCCAAGATGCATATATCGAGTCTCATTACATATATGCAGTCTTTTATAAATTAATAAACTAATTCGGCAGTGACAACAAGAAACACCGAATCAAAGACCGTGCCGTGACGTCACGGGCATATCTTAGTAAAACCAATAATGATTAATACTGCAAAATCATCTTTCAAATAACTTAGAATTTAAATAAATAAATCTAAAAGATTGCAAGATGAAAATCGTTAGTAATAGTTATGTGTAATCACAATATTTGCTATTCCAAGCCCTAGTTATCCTTCTTAATACACAAGAATAAATTCTCATAAGAAGTTTCCTAGGCGAAACAAAATCAGGCTTCTTTGATAACTCATACCTCTCCATGACCCAATCATAAAAGGTATTATCGATATCCTTAATCCTTTTGTTAGAACATTCACCTTTGGACAACAACGCGAGCAAGTTGCCTATCTTTGATGCAATCAGATATGAGATTCTTCTGGTTCCGTATCAAGACCTTTTGATTTTCAAGGATTTTGGTCAGTCCATCAAAGAGATGATTTATTTGCAGTTCAATATTTGCAAATTCGACCTTTGAGTTATTCTGAAACTGAAATAAATCCTTGACAGATTCACCAATCCAGGAGTTGTACTCTTTCCTTGCAATCATCTTTTTCAAGACAAGTTCTTGAACCGTGTATTCTTGAATGTCTTCTTCCATATCAAGATTCACAACTTCTTGAGGTCTTGAAGAGTTCTCCATATTTTTTTTTTTATTATTAGGTATGGAAGAAAAAATATAGTATATATATATGTTCGAGAACAAGAGAGGAACCCCTTGTTATGTAAATCCTAAAAACACGGACGTACTCGGACTAGTTAAAGAAAATCCATCATAAGGAAATACACTTTGTTTTTCAAATATCTCGTATCTTTTTATGGCTCAATAATTTAGAGGATACTTTAAATTAGAGCACAAAAAAATAGTTACTAGGAGTCAAGATATGACTCAAATTTTGTCCATGAATAAAACAACATTAACAAAAACATTCGATGAGACGATAATATACAACAAACTTGAGCATCCCGCAATTATCATCCTTGCAACTCTCAAGTTAGATACAAGGATTAAATTACCTATACCTAGGTAGCAGAGTGGAAAATAATTGGTAGGTCGTGAAACCCACAATAATAAAACTGCAAGTGCACAACGTCTAACTAGTAGAACAATGGCAAGTATAGGTCGTTCCCACGAGGATTGTGAAAATACTACTACCAACTAATACCAAAAGCTAAGTAATCAACAAATGATGTTTAACGATTTTTCAGATATTCGGAACAAAATGAAATAATAAATAAATTTAACGATAAACAAAATGGGAATGGGTTATTAGGGTTTTCGGTTTCCACCAATTAACTATGCAAACTCTACTAGTCTTTAAAAATATATTCCATGCTTTTTCAAATAGTGTTTCTCCGCTATAGTTTTCTTCGCTTCATAGGTAGTGATTCTAAAGCATTATTTATCAATCCTAAAGCATATCACGTCAAAGAATTCACCCAAGCACGCCATATCAGTTGAAAAGCATAAATAATCAAGAAAATCACATGAGCAATTAGATACCAAGCTATATGAAGAAAAACTACTAATCAATCAACTCATTATTAAGCATATAAATGTAGAGTTTTCATAATAAAATTGGTTTCTACCTAAACCCTAACAAGACTTTAGCTAGACATGGCTTTCTCAAAAGCCATAAACATATTAAAATCTAACTCTAGCTAATCAATAGAGAAAAGATAATCAAAACTCTCAAACCCTTCTTCTCTGTAAACCGCTATGTGGCCGCCTCCTCGGCCTCCACCCTATTTCTGTTCGTCTCTGTATAAGTAGTTGCTGCGAGTATTCTGACTAAAACCTAGCAGAATAGCCTAGGCCCAGTCCAATACTCCAAATCCAACTCCGGCCCAAGGTGAAGCACAACACCACTTTCCATCAGCCAATCTCCAATTGCATGCATCCACTACGACCATCTAATCAAAGACCACTTGTGTGAACGGCGACAAAATCTGGTCTTCGTTTATCTTCCGGCATACAACTCAGGCCAAGTATGACCCAGTACCATCTGAGAATAAACTCATCTTCATCACCTGTATCTCTCCCTGGAATTTTGATCTCCATCTTCACTCCCGTCCAGCTCTCCATTCAGCAGCCCTGATAAACTCAGGCAATATTCAACTCCACTGACTGCACATTCTTCTCCATCTCAGATTCACATCAAAGACCAATTTCAACCATCATCTGAACCTTGACTTCTCAGCACTTTCACTTCCCATCTCGGCTACAACACTTTCAATTCCCCGGTCTTTCCATTCATCCACCATTTCCTCCACCGTTGTCGATCACCGAGACAACACTACTCGACCAACCAACAGCACCTTCTACCACTGTCCGGCAAAACCAACTGCAACCACATCATTTCACATCGAACCATCTCAATTTCCTTCCACCAGTAGCCACAATTCAACCATCTTCCATTGATGTAGCCATTCGGCACCTTCATGTTCACTGGCAGCAACATCAAATTACCCCGACCGACCAAACCTTATAGGTATGAGAGAATACCCACCGTTACTTCTCTGACAGCTATTGCACACCACTCCATCGCCAGAAACTCTTGTTTCACCAACTGCTTATCTCATCGCTGAAATTCATATGTTTACATTCCTCCATGTACTGATCTTGAACACCACTGACCACTTTCCATTCTTCGACCCAATTGGCAGCAGCAACAGCAACTATCCAGCTCGTTGTTCCTTGGCTGCTGTAGCTTCTAATACATTTCCTATTCTTCTCACGAACCAGCAGTTAACCGTGGCACTAATATAAGCACTAGCTGGCTGCAGTACGTGCAACAGTGGGGGTTCTTTATATTCTCAAACTGGTGGTACCTATATGGGACTGTTTGATTGAATGGAGGGAAGTCACTGGCGTTTACATGGCAAGATGGACAGAAGATGGACGTTCAAACGAAGAGAACGGAAGCAGTGGTGATGAGAAACTTCAGGGTGCATGGTTGAACTCTGGTGGAGATGTCTTGGATGTGAACTGAAATGGGGTCCGTTGATGGTGCTGTGTTTGAGTTTTGAGCTCGAGTGGTGGATGGAAACATCAGCTAGTGCTTCTCACAACCGCTCAGTAAAGCCAACACACACACCATCTGTACTGCAATCAATCTCTTTCGGTTCACGTCCACCATTTAATCCATACCACCGTCGTCAGTCGAGTTCAAAAGCCCTTGAGCATCACCAGTCGCAACAACAGTTCAGCTGAACTCCCAGCCAACAAGACATCACCGGCTCTCACCCCACTCTCCACTTATTTCTGAAATGAAGTACCAAGGGTTTCACGTACAGCTTCACCATGAATAATCGAGTACATCTGCTGCTTGAGGAGAGAAGAGAAAATATATTCTGTGTTTGATAAAGAAATGAGATGTGGTTGGGAAACAAGACACATCTCCCACTGATCATTTAACTTCACTACTGGATTAGACATCTCTCTTTCACCGAATTGATATCTCTGGCCATAGTGGTGCACACAAGATGTTGACTTGGCAATCTAGAAACTCATCAATTAAGCTCCCACTCTTATGATGCTGCCTCGAGCAGCAGCATTTTGCCGCAAATGCCAGTTTAGCTTTTAATTTAGCCATTTATCTTCGTATGACGGGATTTACTTGTACTTTCTACAAAAGCAATAAAATAGTGTTATTAGTCAAAATGTCGAGTACTAGCTAATATAAATATGGGTATAAAATATAGTATTTATGTGCTTATCACACCCCCACACTTATATTTTGCTAGTCCTCGAGCAAAAACAAATAATATATCCGCTAAACAGCTGGATAAAGAGTGATGTCCGCTAAACAGCAAGACGAAACCACTAAACAGTGGTTTAGAAATGTCTGCTAAACAGCTAGACGGATCCACTAAACAGTGGATAGAGATGTCTGCTAAATAGCTAGACAGAAAGACCCGCTAAACAGCTGATCATATCATGTAATTTTTTTTTTAAGACCCGCTAAACAGTTGGTCATATTATGCATATTTTTTTTTTTAAAATGCGAAAATCTGAACCACTCCCCCACACTTAAACATTACATTGTCCTCAATGTAATTGAGTCATCCAACATAGAAATTAAGGTGGGAAATTCTAAAATGCGATATGTAAAAACTAAAATAAAATAAAAATAAAAGATAGAGTGAAGGGAATAAATCTGATGGGTTGACTCTCATGAAGCGAAATGTATTTGTTTCCCTCCTTCAGTAGCACGTAATCTAAAACAAGGTGAGGTTGGTACCCCAAAATAACCAGCCAATCATATATATATAGTCTGAAAAGTTGGGGATCAATCCAACTAATCCAGTCAATCGAAAAGACGATTCTGCAACAAGAATTATTAGTATCCAGAGAGATAAAACTTGATTCAATCTTATTCAAAACATAATTCGAACCTTGAATATGAAGGAAATCAGGTTCGCAGATAATTAGTAAAGATTGTTTAAAGAATTGAACAGTTATTGTACTCCCTAAATCTAGTTCTAAGTCCGACGAAATAATTTGAGCCACATATATTGGTTCAAATGCACTCGCTGAACAAGGGCTCAATTGAGCAATAATATCTAGACTCATAGACCCACTATCATCTACATCGGTTTCAATATTAATATCTTCAAGATGAGAAAAATCAGAACTTGATAGGTCAGAAAATAGCTTAAGGGTCAAGGTCGGAGCTTTATCGACTGATGGAACTAGTCCAGACTCAGGCAGAACTAGAGGTTCTAGTTTGGGCTTCCATTTATTAGTGTCTAGCAGCGGTGTGGAGTCTAACAAAGCATTGACTTCACAAATAACACTATCATCATCAAAATCATACCCAAAATGAGCTAAGCAAACCTCTAATGGATCTTCCAAGTGGCTCTTGCAAAAGCTTTACGAGTGCATCTTCTCGCCTATAGCACTTCAGACTAAGGTACCTGGAAAATATTCAAACAAACTGCGTAAAAAGAACTAAAAGAAAAAGAAAAATAAATTATGTACAAAAAATAAAAATAAAAATAAACTATATACAAGAAATAATGATATCAACAAGAGAGTATTTTGCAACCACTCCCCGGCAGCGGCGCCAAAAATTTAGTAGGTCGTGAAACCCACAATAATAAAACTGCAAGTGCACAGCGTCTAACTAGTAGAACAATGGCAAGTACAGGTCGTTCCCATGAGGAGTGTGAAAATACTACTACCAACTAATACCAAAAGCTAAGTAATCAACAAATTATGTTTAACGATTTTTCAGATATTCGGAACAAAATGAAATAATAAACAAATTTAACGATAAACAAAATGGGAATGGGTTATTAGGGTTTTCGGTTTCCACCAATTAACTATGCAAACTCTACTAGTCTTTAAAAATATATTCCATGCTTTTTCAAATACTGTTTCTCCGCTATAGTTTTCTTTGCTTCATAGGTAGTGATTCTAAAGCATTATTTATCAATCCTAAAGCATATCACGTCAAAGAATTTACCCAAGCACGCCATATCAATTGAAAAGCATAAATAATCAAGAAAATCACATGAGCAATTAGATACCCAGCTATATGAAGAAAAACTACTAATTAATCAACTAATTATTAAGCATATAAATGTAGAGTTTTCATAATAAAATTGGTTTCTACCTAAACCCTAACAAGACTTTAGCTAGACATGGCTTTCTCAAAAGCCATAAACATATTAAAATCTAACTCTAGCTAATCAATAGAGAAAATGATAATCAAAACTCTCAAACCCTTCTTCTCTGTAAACCGCTATGTGGCCGCCTCCTCAGCCTCCACCCTATTTCTGTTCGTCTCTGTATAAGTAGTTGTTGCGAGTATTCCGAATAAAACCTAGCGAGAATAGCCTAGGCCCACCCAATACTCCAAATCCAACTCCGCCCAAGGTGAAGCACAACACCACTTTCCATCATCCAATCTCCAATTGCATGCATCCACTACGACCATCTAATCAAAGATCACTTGTGTGAACGACGACAAAATCTGGTCTTCGTTTATCTTCCGGCATACAAATCAGGCCAAGTATGACCCAGTACCATCGGAGAATAAACTCATCTTCATCACCTGTATCTCTCCCCTGGAATTTTGATCTCCATCTTCACTCCCGTCCCAGCCTCTCCATTCAAGCGACCCCGATAAACTCGAGCAATATTCAACTCCACCGATCGCACATTCTTCTCCATCTCAGATTCACATCAAAGACCAATTTCAGCCATCATCCGAACCTTGACTTCTCTGCACTTTCACTTCCCATCTCGGCTACAACACTTTCAATTCCCCGATCTTTCCATTCATCCATAATTTCCTCCACCGTTATCGATCACCGAGACAACACTACTCGACCAACCAACATCACCTTCTACCACTGTCCGGCAAAACCAACTGCAACCACAACATTTCACATCGAACCATCTCCATTTCCTTCCACCAGTAGCCACAATTCAACCATCTTCCATTGCTGTAGCCATTCGGCACCTTCCTGTTCACTGACAGCAACATCCAATTACCCCGACCGACCAAACCTTGTAGGTATGATAGAATACCCACCGTTACTTCTCTGACAGCTATATCACACCACTCCATCGCCAGAAACTCTTGTTTCACCAGCTGCTTATCTCATCGCTGAAATTCATATGTTTACATTCCTCCATGTACTGATATTGAACACCACTGACCACTTTCCATTCTTCGACCCAATTGGCAGCAGCAGCAATAAAGAACTATCCAAATTTCGTTGTTCCTTGGTCAGCTGTGAGATTCTAATACATTTCCTATTCTTCTCACGAACTAGCGTTAACCGTGGAACTAATATAAGCACTAGCTGGCTGCGATGACGTGCAATAGTGGGGTTCTTTATATTCTCAACCGGTGGTACCTATCTCAATGTGTTTGATTGAATGGAGGGAAGTCACTGGCGTTTACATGGCAAGATGGACAGAAGATGGGCGTGCAAACGAAGAGAACGGAAACAATGGTGATGAGAAACTTCAGGGTGCATGGTTGAACTCTGGTGGAGATGTCTTGGATGTGAACTGAAATGGGGTCCGTTGATGTGTTTTTAAAAATTATTGTAGAAAGTGGTAACAAAAGTTCGTTTCTCAGACTTGTAGAGATTCGATTTTAGACTCAAATTAAAATAGAAAACTTAAGAAGTTGTCGTTATCAAGATTATTAAAAGCACCGAGACTCAGGATTCCACCAATCACCAATTTTTTTTGTGATTTAATCTAATCAATATTCATGCAACTCTTTACGTTTAAAGTGATTCTAATATTTTTGCCTAGACAAGTAGATTCTCAAAACAATAGTTGTAAATCGAAAGCATGGAACATCAAAAGACTTAACCTAAGCATGACCCATCAATTGAGAACACAACCACTTAATCAGAATTATATATTCGATTTCAGTTTAGTGCAAATAATCATAAAAGAAATTGCAAAAATCATTAAAAATAGAGATTACCACATAAATATTGGAAAAATGGCTTCATTTGTCACCTCAGCAATGGGGTTTAGCTCCTCATATTAATCACATGCTCAAAATAGGTGTTCATAGCTCAAAAGTGTGAAAAACAATAGAAAGCTAATAACTCAGACAGTTTGCAACGCTGAAGAGGCGTTACAAAAAGACTGTTACAGAAGAAATAAGACTGCCTTTTAAACGATACTTCTTTTCTGCAGTAGTTTTGCCACAGTCCTCTGTGACAGACTTTGGTTGTCTGTTCTTCGTCTTCTTCTTCTCCTCCACCTGCTGCTGCTGCAACTCTGCAATTCACCTCTGCAGATTTTCTTTCTCCTCTATAGCGTACCCGAACTCTACCCTAAGTCTCGATATATTTTTCTGTGTCTCAAACCACCATATTTATACACTTCAGGCCCTTGTAACTCGATTAAACCTCTCTCTTTTCCTTCCCCTCAAGTCTCGGACTTTCCTTCCTCTGTCATTTTCTTACACGTATTCCAGGCGTCCAAACCTTCTTAAAATCTCTCCAGTTGAGCATATAATAATCCAGAGGATATACCTTCCTTTTCTACGCGTAACTTCCCCAATCCGCAACCAAGAAATCCCGATATATCTCTCTGCCCCTGTTTTAGAAAATCTTCGTGTAAATCTCCTCTTCCTTCGAAGTTACGCATACTACCAAGCCTGTTTTGATGTAATAGGCCGGTCCAAATTCAAATCCAACAAATTCTCCGTTTAAATCTCAGCAAAAATACAGCCAAACAATCCCGTGATAAACTACTCCATGTTTCGTTGAGAAACGATTATCCAACCCAAATGAATCCGTTGAATCACTTATAACAGTCTTTTTTATCCCACCAGAGTCCATTCCAACCAGTATGTGCGATTGAGTCTCGTTAGAATACTTGCAGATTCGATCCAGAAATATAGCAGGTAAAACCAAATATTTTCCCGCCAAAACATTTTTGAATTGTTGAAGATGACCTCCCCTTATCCTCTGATGGGGTGCGAATAGCATGTGCCCTGAGGTTGCCCCTTATCTAAACTGAAAGTCCGAATAGTAATTTTCTCCCACGAGCGCAAATACCACTTTTCGAGCCAATTTTCCCGCACAAGTGTATTTCTTCAAAAACACCTACAAAGACATAAAAAGCCATAATAAATACAAAATCGAGTACTAACAATATATACAATTGAGATTATATCAGATACAAAAATGTGTCTATCAAATACCCCCAAACTTATTATTTGCTAGTCCTCGAGCAAATCAAATCTAAAAGAAATAAAATAAAATCCTAACTCACTGTCGCAGGCATCGTCGGTTGCATTTAGCATATGCAACAAGCCTTTAAACCCCTAGGTGGCCCTAGTGGCCGAGTTATAGTCTCGGGAGGGCTTACAAGAGAAATACCCACAAAACCTTTACACTCCAGACCCTAGCTATCTACGCAGAACCTTGGAAGCACTAAAAAGTCTCCTTGGTTGGCATACTTATTGATTACAGGAGGAAGTACCCTGATGCGAAATTCCAATTGTTGTACACGAGTTTGCACTCAAGCATACTAAAATTCATATAAGTGACAGAGCTCTACTCAGATAGTTTCTGGACATCATAACCGGAGTCAACCAATCACATGGATAGATTATGAGATGGATATAGAAAAACATAGATGGTTTTGATGTTGACTAAGGTGAACGGTGTTTCCCATATCTGTCTGAAGGCCACTGCCAAAATGAACCTATCCTAATGGACTGAGATACTGGTCTGGACTAATATCAACACACAGGCATATACAAGGGAACCAGTGGTCGATAATCCTAACTCTAGGTCAACTCAACTGGCATATACAAGGGTTCCAGTGGTCGACTTTATTGAATTTATTCCGGTTGGTCTAGTGGTCTGGTCACTATTTTTTTTTTTTTTTTATAATATATATATATATATATATATATATTTTTTTTTTTTTTATTTTTTATTTTTTCACATTTTTTTTTTTGGTATCTCAATTACTCTATTTCACCCTAGCAGTGGTAACAACTTAATTCGTGAGCCCCACCTAATCACTTAGAGAAACATATTTTAAAGAAAACAAAATAAAAATAGAAGTGAAAAGGATTCAGCGAGATATGGCGAAACTACCATGTTTTTTCTTTAATTCTAACACCTGAGCTATGTGCTTTTATGAATAGACTCTTTAGATGTTTCCATCTAATCAGATTGGTTCCTCAACTCCTACAACCAAAATGCTTCCATCCACTTAGATTGGTTAGTGCCATCCTTAATAAGCATAAATTTCTAGGCTCTGGAGTTTAACAATGCAACTAAAAAGTTTCTCCCATACCCCCAAACTTAAATCTAACATTGTCCTCAATGTTCTAAAGATGAAATTAAAAGCATGAACAAGGAGAAACTGTTACCATTTAAAGCAAAAAGAGATAAGGAAAGTTATTACCGTGTCGCATGGATGTTGGGTTACCTCCCAAGAAGTGCTAAGTTTAAAGTCTTCAGCCAGACGTTAAATACCACAAATGGCTAATTACCTTTTCAAATCATATATCAATAGTCGAAACAATTGTGGGTCAACCAAATCAAATAAAACTTCCACAAGTATGAGACAACTGCACCAAATCAGAAAAATGAACAGACAGAGCACATCCTCATCCAAGGTTTCCAGCAAGATAACTGGGTTTTTCTCTGTGGTGCCCACTTGGGATTCATATGAGTGTCTTGACAAACAGATTCTTCTGAACTATGGGTTTCTAATTCCTGGATTTCCTTCCGGATAATATCAGGAGGATCAGGTTGTGGAGTCGAAAGAGACTCAACTAATACCTCAGGCACACTAGGCTCAAGTCTCAAGTTAGGGACTTCAAATAGGGATACTTGACGATTACTACCCCCAAACTTAGAATTTTGGGTGTCTCTAGATAGACTAGTCACAATATTCCTAATTTCTAGACCATTAGGTTCCTGAAAAAGGTCAATTGCTTTCTCTAAGTTAGGTTCATCCTCGAAATGCATTTGAGGCACACAAACTGTAAGACTTATATGTTTCATATCCTCTATGGGCAACCCTAAAGTTTCCTTATTGTCTTGAAGTACGGTCACTGGCCTACTCTCATGATCACTATCCAAATCGGAAGCTATAGGCAAAATCTCAGATGGGCCTAAAAATGCATAATTAGGGTCCAACTTAGGAGGATCTCTAGGCTCTTCGAAATAAGGGCTTAAAGTAGATTCGGTAGCTAGTAATGGTTCGAACCTAACTTTCCATCTATCGGTCTAACATAGGAATAGAATCCAATAGAGCATTTACTTGTTCAATGTTGCTATCATCGTCGAAATCCATGCTAAAATGGGCTAGACAACTCTCGAATGGATCTTCCGATAAGGTGTTTGGTAATGACTCCTGAACTAAGGTTCCTATCATGTTCACCTCTTCAATGCATGTGTCATCTAGCTCAGGATGTAGCTTATTGACATTAAAAATATTCAACTCAATAGTCATATTACCAAAAGATAGATTCATAATACTATTTCGACAGTTTATGATCGCATTAGACGTAGCTAAAAATGGGCGATCTAAAATCATAGGTATCTGGTTCTCTGGGTCAGGGACAGGTTGGGTATCTAAGACCACGAAATCCACAGGATAAATAAACTTGTCGACCTCAATAAGAACATCTTCTATCACACCACGAGGAATTTTTAACAGACCTATCAGCTAACTGCAGTGTTATCTTGGTAGGCTTCAATTCACCAAGTCCTAGCTGTAAGTACACATGGTAAGGCAGTAAGTTCACTCTAGCTCCTAAGTCCAGTAAAGCTTTTTCTACCCGATGTTATCGTGCAAGCAATGGTAGGTGCACATGGGTCTTTATACTTAGGAGTTGTGGGGTTCTGAATGATCGAACTTACATGACTAGCTAAAAAGGCTTTTTTAGGGACACTAAGCTTTCGCTTTCGCGTACACATATCTTTAAGTAACTTGGCATATGCCGGCAGTTGCCTAATTTCTTCTAGTAACAGAAGGTTTATGGTAACTTTCTTAAAAACCTCAATTATGTCATTGAAATTGGATTCACTCTTTGTTGGTACTAATAGCTGGAGAAATGGGGCTCTAGGCATAAAATAGGGCCTCTCAGGAACCAAATTGGCATCATCGGAGATTTTATCAGTCCCCTCAGCTATGGATGGTCCTGAGGGGTGAACTATAGTATGCTCACTATCGGGCATGGTTACCTGATTGTCTACTACTCTGCCACTCCTAAGGGTTCTAACTGAATTCAACTGATGTGATGGTTTTGCACCTATTTCATGAACTCCTCTAGGGTTGGGATTAGTTTGACTAGGGAACCTTCTGTTATTTCTTTCACTTAAAGTCTTAGCTATTTGACCTATTTGAAGTTCTAACTTAGCAAGAGTCTGAGCATTAGTTTGAAAGTTATGCTTGGTTTCCTGTTCAAAACTAACTTGGCTCTTTACTAACATTTCCTGGCTCTGTGCTAACATATCCTGGCTATTTCTTAATATACTAACAGATTCCTCTAAGCTAGTCATTTTATTCTCTGAAGGGTTCTGAAACTGAGCTTGACCTGGAGAGTTCTTATTATAACCAAAACCTGGGTGAACATTCGAATTACTAAGCTGACCTTGACTCTGGCCCTTAGACCACGAAAGGTTCGGATGGTTTTTCCAACCAGGATTATAGGTTTCTGAATATGGGTCAAATTTCTGACGGTTGTCGAATCTAGTGTTATTATACAGAGCATTGGCTTGCTCTTCATTATTCTGGCCTTCCCAAAAAGGCTCCACTCTACCACTAGTGTGACCCAATTCTAAAGCTTCTAAACTTTTAGCTATTGCTGCAATTTTGGCATCTGATTCAAAGCCTCCTTCTAGCCTATTAACGTGTCCTCTTCCTAGAAGAATTGTTTTCATGGGTTCCCTACTATTTTCCCATTGCTGGGTCTTTTCGGCGATTTCACTCAAATATGTCATCGCATCATCAACTGTTTGGTTTTCAAACCCACCTGTACACATAGATTCTATTGTGGTTGTAGTGGGATAATCTAAACCCTCATAAAGGATCTGAACTAACCTAAACTTTTCTAAACCATGATGAGGACATTGGGCTAATAGATCATTGAACCTTTCCAAATACCTATACAAAGATTCCCCCTCCTGTTGAGAAAATGTGCAGATTTGCGTCCTAATAGACGATGTTTTGTGCCTAGGGAAAAACTTGTTCAAAAAGGCAGATGTAAGTTGTTCATATGTTTCAATGGACCCGGAAGCCAAACTATATAGCCACGATTTAGTTATCTTTCAGGGAAAAGGGGAATAACCTAAGTTTCAAAGCATCATCATCAAGGTTTCTAATCTTTAGGGTACTATAAATTTCCTCAAAGTCCCTAACATGGAAATATGGGTTCTAATTTTCTTTCCCTAAAAAGATTGGGAGCATCTGTAACATCCCAGGTTTAAGTTCATAATTTGCTTCCGCGTCAGCTAACCTGATACATGAGGGATGAGTAGTCTGATAGGTGTCTAAAACACCTAATTTACTATCTAGTAGTTACGCTTTCTTTGCTATTTTTCTTGTGAATTACGTACTTCACGCGAGCTTTTGATTTTATCAGGTACTCTGGAGTCGCACGGAGGAAAAGAAGCGAAAATCATTCAATTTGAGCAAGAAGGGCGGAAGCGTCATTTTGTATGCATATGCTATCGAGAGCACAATAGAGGATGAGGGGTTGTCATTTTTTGGTGGCTCGTATCAGCTCATGGGGTGCCGTAAGTCATCCTGGATATCCCTTATCTCCTCTACCTGGGCGGCTATATCCACCCCCTTTCTAACAGAGACCTATTATCTAATCATTTTGTCTCTCCCTCATTTCACCTGAAATCAAGAAAGGAGTCTCTTCTAGGCGGCACCATTCATGGAAGCTGCTGAAATCCAGAGAAGATGATGATGTTAACTCAAGATGATGAAACCTGTGAAATTAGCTTAGGGTCTGAGACAAATTCGTTGTTTGAGATGTGAATGGAAAGCAGATGGGTTCAGGGATGAATTAGGATTTGATGAACAAGAAATCATTTGAAGTTGGTCTGTGTCGATTTAGTGAATGGATCTGTCGAATTGAGAAGGAAGTTAGGGTATTGGAAGTTGATTATCTGCTGTTGAATCAAGGGGTGAATCTGAGATAGAGACGATGTTCTCTGAGATGGATTTAGGGTTCTTAAATTTGTTTGTCCTGGGGTTGAAGTTTAAGTGATGAATTAGAGATGGGTTTCGAGATTGGCTGCGTCTGTGATAGTTTGAACCAGAAATTGGAGAGGGTTTGATGTGGAAGACGATAATGGTTGCTTTCTTTGTGATTGGAGTTGAAGTTACAACATCAAGAGAAGATGGTGTTGACTTGTCTTGTTCTTAAGCTCACAATGAATGAGATTATGAATGATTTGCGATTCTGATGGAATTGGAGTGATGGGTTTTTGCATTGTGCGGGTCCATTGTAAAAGGGTTATTGGTGATGGCCATGGCTCGAGCATGCTGTGCAGTGAGCTGCAGAGTATGACTCTGTGGTTGGCAGATGAAGTGGTATTGACAGAGTTGTTGGCTAGTTGATGTTGCCTGCCAGGGATTTCAGGGCAGTTGCAGTCCAGTGGTGGCAATGGAAATGGAGATTGCAGATGCAACTATGGCTCTGCTATAACTGATGTTGGCTAGGGAGGTGATGAAAGAATGAAGAATGGTGGCCTGATTGAGATAGAGTGAGATTGAGTCTGGCAATGCAGTAGAGAATGGCAGCTGTTGGTGGATAAAGTGCAGGTGTTATGAGCTGTAATGGGAGTTAGCGCTTCAGCTGGTGGAATCAATGGTCTTTGTGTTGTCTTTGAGATGTAATTGCAGGCAATGCAGGTGTGTGTGGTGCTGGGATGGACCTAGTAATGGTTGTGGATGAGCTGAGCAAGGAATTACAGCTGGTGCTACAAAAGACATGTACTGCACTATGATAGTATATGTGGCTCAGTGACAATGAAATGGTAACAGATGGAGTTGGGTGTGGTGCTGATCCATGGAAAATGGCAGGACAAGGTGAGCTAATGGGTTCCGAGTGTTGGTTGTTGGCGGCTGACATTGCATACAAGTGTGTGTGGCTCTGGTACAAGGGTGGTGGCTGGAGATAATGGTCGTTGTGTGGTGGAGGTAAATCGGATTGTAGGTTGTGGCTCGCGGGATTAATGTTCGCGAGGGAGTCGATGAATAACGCTGGAGATAATGATGCGAATAGGAAGAAAGAAGGAGTAGCTACCAACAAAAGTAACGATGAAAACACAAATCCGGTGCAGGCTATATAAGAGGAAATCTTTCCCAAATGAGTTAATAAGGAAAATCAAGGAAACATGCAACTCCAAGAACCGAATGACCACACGTTGCACGGAGAGTCGAGGACGAGAGACACTACATTGAACAAGTGTCAAAGGACGTGGAAGAGGCAATGCTAATGTCATGCAGCGAGGCGAGAGACAACAAGGTTATATAACAACCGGATATAATGTATGCATGACCGATTTAAAGGAATGAAGAAAGGCGTCGCGGGGAAAGAAAGAGGAGAAAATGAAGGTGGGCACGAGCGAAGAAGGAGAGGCAAGAGCTAAAAAGACCGGTAGAATCAAATTCTCGAGGCAAATGAACAAATCTCTGTTGAGAATGGGAGGGGATTGCAATAAGGGAAGGAAGACACCAGGTTATGGGAGGAATAATGGATGGAACAATCTGCCAGGGCCATGAGACGATAGGAAACAGGAGAATCATGATGCCCATATCGGTGAGAAGCACTAAAATGGTTTGAAAGTCTGCAAGGAACACAATCACATCATTTAACCATTTTGATGGTACATAAGTAACAAATCTAATCTGCGCAAGCTTGTTGCCTCAATTCATAAATACTGATGGCATCAGTTACAACGTGCTCGCAGTAGTCTTGGTGCTAATGTAAAGAAATAATGTTTAGAAAAGTCGGTAGAAGACTTCTTTCTGAGCGCAAAGGAAGAGAACACACATGATAGCCCGTTGGTTGTGAACTAAGATTAACCCGAGGAGAAGACGAATGTTGGGCGATCAACCTAATCCTAATCGACACCATTCGGTGAATATTCTCTTCTACCATACTTACAAGACGATGGAGGAAAAGATGAAGTTTGATCCTCCACATACAAGATATATGAATGGTCGCAAACAAACCAAAGGGGAGAGGTTCGCATGAGAATACCTCTACAAAGTTATCAACCGATATTTTATTCGAAGGAATCTCCATATAATGAAGGAGGCCATGGCTTCATGATCTTGGGAGTCGTCAACATATCATTAATGTATAAAATTTCCAACGTCCAAATGGCATTTGGTGGCAAGATGAAAAGTCATGAATGAAAGGAAAGAAAAATTGATGGCAAAGTACTATAGAAGTAAGGATTGAACATACCTCGCCCAGCCTGAGACAGGCGCATATTAAGGTAATAAAAACAAAGGATACTAGAGAACAAAAGGCATAAGAAGTGAATAATTGAAGTAGCAATTGAAATAATGATATAGAATCTCACCCAAGAGCATAGGGGAATTCGTTAAGAAAGAAAATGAAAATACGAATACTTATGCAAGTATCATAAACAACGAAATGTATGAATGAGAAAAAGAATGAGTGCGAGTAAATCGGGATTGTAGGTTGGTTGTGGAGTTCTGTCTTTGTTGCAGAAGTGGCTTGAACTGAGGTGTTGCGGTCGAGTTGAAGTTGAAAAGGAGATTATATATGGATTACGGGTGCAAGGGTGATGATGGTGGCTGTGCGGAGCTGCAGTGCTGTGGTGCGTGTGAAGCTACGACTCTGGCATTGGAGGATGAAGTGCAAGCTGAAGTTATAGAAAGTCGTGGGTACCAGATTTGAGCTAAACAAGAAGGTGCAGCTGATGCTAAGAGATGGCTGCAATGCAACTGGGTTGAGGAGATGCAGATGGTGCTAATGTCATGGCTTGGTGGTAATGAAGTGGTTGTCTGAGAAATGCTGTTGCAGGGAGAAGGAATTGAAATAGTGATGCAATTGGAAAGCCGGGGCCATGATGGCTGGCGGTGAAGTAATGAAGACAATGATGGTGCATCGGTGGCTTGGCAAGCAAGATGGCTCAAGATGGCTTTGGCCAAAACCAGTCAGGCTGAGTTAGACTTTGACTCAACTCACTCAGCCTCTGATTCACACAACTCGGTCTGACTTGAGTTGACTCGACCGATTCGTCTTGACCTGGTTGACTCGCCCGAGTTGACCCGTTGACCGGTGACCGGACGGACTTTGCCGGTCACCGGAGCCGATTTCTGACGACTTCTCCGGCCGATTTCCGGCCACAATACCAGTTTTCCGGCGACGACTTTTTGGACTTATTTTCTACACGGGTTTCTCTCTATTATGGGCTTGGTGGATTTTCATCTAATGGACTTTGAAGACTTGACCTAATTTTGGAAGGAAGGAAAAGCTATAAAAGAAGAATTCTACAACTTTTGAAAGACATTATCTTATTCTTGGGAACTTGGAGAGCCGCTTTTGTTTACGCTACTAGGGTTTGCTTTTGTTCATCTTCTTCTTTATTCAACTTATATTTTTGTGATGAACTCCATAGCTATGAGTAGCTAAATTCTCTATTATTGGTTAAGGATGTAGTCCGATTTCTAAAACTTGTGTTTGCTTTATGTATTAGTTTTCTCTCTTGATTATCGTTCAATTCTCTACTGTTTTTATGATCACATGATTGAAGTATTGTGATAGGATTTTGATGTTTGATTAGTTAAGTGGCCAATTAATTGAACTTGCATCCTAGTCCATAGCTATTTTAGGGTTTTTCATCAAGCGATAACCTTGAATACAAGTAGCATGATATGTTTACGGTTTGTAGTGATACACTCTCGTAATCATATGTAGAGTTTGACCATTGTCCGAATTGTTATGTGCAACGCATGACAATTGCATTGATTAGCCTATTTCTGAAACTTAATGCTCCTAGGAATTGAACTTGATTAGCGCAAGGCGTTAGGTTATTCTTTAGGTAGAATTCACATACACATCTCTAATGTGTGTGTTGATGAACTTAGGAAATTAATAGATTATCTTGCTCTCTTGATTCTCTAGGCTTTTGATAACACAAGAGATTAAATCGTAATTCTAATCATATATGCAAGCACATGTCTAAGATTGAAGATGAATTCCTTGACCAATATCTCTCTCCACTGATTATTTTCTACAAATTACTTTGCTTTTAATTTACTTTTATTGCTTACATAAAATTCAGAAATCCCCCCAATTGGTTACTTTAAGAAATTGATTACGAAATAACTACAATTGCCTCTCTGTGGATACGAACTCTTTCTTATCATATACTTTAGGAAAGTGAAATTATTTTTGACGCATACGACAGCGATCAAATTTTGGCGCCGTTGCCGGGGAGGCACACGGCTAGTTATTAAGTTTTTAGTTTCTTTTTACAATTTCTGCTTTCATCGTTGCTTCTTGTTTTTTTGTCTTGTTTCTCACTTGTTTGCGAGAATTGTTTGCAGGTACCTAATCTCTGGCTTCTAAGGATTGGAATTATCCAAGGTGCGGGATAGCTACTCGACGAGGCACAATACTCCAACCAAGTCAAGACACAACGGACGAGCACGAGTTGGAAGTAGGAGAAGAGATTTTCCAACAACAAAAAGAAGAAAAAGAGGTTCCATTCGTAGACGAACCACAAGTTGAAGAAGAAGAAGCTATGGGTGATGCAAATCGTTCACTCAAGGAGTTGGCTTCTCATAGGCTAGATACACAACAGGGGTGTATTCAAACGGACTCTACTTTTGAGATAAAGCCGGGGTTGCTTAGAGAATTACCAAAGTTCCATGGCATGGTGAATGAAGATCCAAACAAACATCTTATGGACTTCCACACCATTGTCACGGCCATGCTTCCATTGTCACGGATGTTGCGGCGGATGGTGCAATGTTGTTGAAAGTTTTCCGTTTCTCTTTAATGGATAGTGCTAAGGATTGGTTGTTCTATTTACCTCCCGGAAGTGCCACAACATGGAATGGGTTGAAGAAACTCTTTTTAGAGAGATATTTTCCTGCATCAAAGGCTACTCAAATTCGCAAGGAGATTTGTGGGATGAAGCAAAATGTGGGGGAATCCTTATATGAATGTTGGGAACGATACAAGAGATTGGTGGCAAGTTGTCCTCACCACCAATTCAGTGACGCTATGATCATCCAATACTTCTATGAAGGACTCCAATCAAGTGATAGGAATCTCCTCGACGCTGCGGGTGGTGGTGCATTAGTGAACAAGACGGTGGCACAAGCTAGAGAGTTGATTGAAAACATGGCAGCGAACTCACAACAATTCTTGAGTCGTGGGTCGGATGTGATTCTAAGAAGGGTTAGTGAGGTGAGCGAGGTTGAAGAGCTTCGTCAACAAATGGGTAACATGAACGCAATGCTTCAACAAGTTGCAGCCGCGGTGATACCAAGTTCCTCTCAATCTTATGAAGACGAGCAAGCTAATGCGATCTTTCCAAATCAACAAAGACGGTATGATCCCTACTCCAACACTTACAATCCGGGATGGAGAGATCACCCAAACTTTAGCTATGCCAATAAGCAAGGAGCGATTCAACAATCTAGTTTCAACAACCCGAGTGGATTTCAACCTCAACAACAACAATTCCAGCCGAGACAACAATTTCAACAACAACAACAACCTCAAATGGGGTCCAATATGGAGGAGTTGCTGAAATCTTTTATGCAAAGAACGGAGAGTTCGGTTAAGGAGTTGCAAACTCAAGTTGGTTCTATGGATATGGAGTTGAATCAATTGAAGGCACAAAATGGTGGGAAACTCCCTTCTCAACCTATCAACCCAAAAGAGGGTGTCAATGCAATTACGTTGAGAAGTGGTACACAACTTGTGCAACCCGAAGTCACCGATTCGGGCGCGGTGGAAACACCAAAGGAACCTGTTTTGGAGGAGAAAACCGAGGATTCTCCCCAAACTTCTGAGGTACCTATTTCTAACTCTAAAACTCCGGTTTCTACTTATGTTCCTCCTTTACCTTTCCCTCGCAGATTTGCAAATTCCAAGAAGGCGGAACTAGAAAAGGAGATTTTAGACATTCTTAAGAAGATCCATGTGAACATACCACTCATAGATGCAATCAAGCAAGTTCCAAAGTATGCAAAGGTGTTGAAGGACTTGTGTACCAATAAACAAAGGCTCAAAGGTAATGAAGTGCTTAGTGTGGGGGAGAATGCTTCGGCAATCTTACAACACAAACTCCCACTTAAGTGCAAGGACCCGGTAGCTTTGACATTCCGTCACAATTGGTAACACTACATTTAATAAAGCTATGTTGGACTTAGGTGCATCCGTTAATGTTATGCCTGCGTCTATGTATAATTCACTTGATCTTGGTCCTCTTAAAAAGTCTGGAATTGTGTTGCAATTAGCCGATCGTTCTAATGTCTACCCAATGGGTATTGTTGAGGATGTTCTTGTGCAGGTTAATCAACTTGTATTTCCAGCTGACTTTTGCGTGTTAGAGATGGATGAAGGTTCACCGGATTCGTCTCTTCCATTGCTACTTGGGCGTCCCTTCATGAAAACGGCGAAAACCATTATTGATGTTGACAAGGGAACGCTAACTATGGAGTTCGATGGAGAAATAATACGTTTCAACATTTTCGAGACGATGAGATATCCTAGTGATGTCCACTCTTGTTTCTCCATTGATGTGATGGACACATTGGCGCAACAAATGTTTGAGTTGAATGGTGTTGATACTTTGGAAACCGTGCTCACTACACCTATTGACAATGGTTATGCGTATAATGATGAGATGAAAGAAACCATTGGTTCTCTTGACTCATTACCGGAAAAATCAGCAATTAAGAATATTTCATATGCTTCTTTACCTTGCAATAATGAAAAACTTGTGCCATCTATTGTTAAATCTCCAAGTTTAGAATTGAAACCTCTTCCAAGTCACTTAAAGTATTTATACTTGGGTGACAATGAAGACTTACCCGTGATTGTTTCTAACGAGCTTAATGAATTACAGGAGCAAAAACTTCTAAGGGTGCTAAGGAAGTACAAGACGGCCATAGGATGGACAATTTCCGATATCAAGGGTATTAGCCCTGCCGTTTGTATGCATAAGATCCGTGTGGAGGATGATACAAAGCCTACAAGGGAAGCGCAACGTCGTTTGAATCCTCCCATGATGGAAGTGGTGAAAAAGGAGATACTCAAGCTTTTGGACGTGGGTGTTATCTACCCCATATCCGATAGCAAGTGGGTAAGCCCGGTACAAGTGGTACCAAAGAAATCGGGTGTGACGGTGGTGGAGAATGATAAGAATGAACTTGTCCCAACTCGTGTGCAAACCGGTTGGAGGGTTTGTATTGATTATAGAAAATTGAATGCCACTACTAGAAAAGATCACTTTCCTTTACCTTTTATTGATCAAATGCTTGAACGTTTAGCTGGACACTCTTACTATTGCTTTCTTGATGGCTATTCAGGTTATAATCAGATTGTGATAGCACCGGAGGACCAAGAGAAAACCACTTTCACTTGTCCTTTCGGTACTTTTGCTTATAGAAGGATGCCTTTTGGCTTATGCAATGCTCCAGCTACCTTTCAAAGGTGTATGGTGAGTATCTTTTCGAATATGTTGAAAACATAATCGAAGTGTTCATGGATGACTTTAGTGTCTTTGGTGATTCTTTTGACCTTTGCTTGAACAATTTGTCTCTAATCCTTGAACGATGTGTTGAAACAAATCTTGTGCTAAATTGGGAGAAGTGCCATTTCATGGTAACTCATGGCATAGTTTTAGGCCATATAATATCTTCTAAAGGCTTGGAAGTTGATAAATCTAAGATAGACCTTATTCGTGCTCTAACCCCTCCCACTACGGTGAGGGAGATTCGCTCTTTTCTTGGTCATGCAGGTTTTTATCGTAGATTCATCAAGGACTTTTCCAAGATAGCATCACCACTTTGTAACTTATTGCAAAAAGATGTGGTTTTTAACTTTGATGAGAAATGTATGGCGGCATTCAATCGTTTGAAAGAACTTTTGATTTCAGCCCCTATCATTAAACCACCGGATTGGAGTAAGCCTTTTGAGCTCATGTGTGATGCAAGTGACTATGCGGTTGGTGCGGTGCTTGGGCAGCGTGTGGGGAAGATACCTCATGCCATTTATTATGCTTCTAGAACGTTAAATGAGGCTCAACAAAACTACACAACCACTGAAAAAGAGTTATTAGCCATTGTTTTTGCTTTAGAAAAGTTTCGCTCTTATCTAATTGGTACAAAAGTTGTTGTTTTTTCTGATCATGCGAAGACTTAGATACTTGCTTACAAAGAAAGAGGCGAAACCGAGGCTCATACGATGGATATTACTCTTGCAAGAGTTTGATATTGAAATCAAAGACAAGAAAGGAATTGAGAACACCGTTGCGGATCATTTGAGCCACTTGCTGTGGACAAGGAGACTATCCCGTTGCGTGAAAGTTTCCGGACGAGCAACTATTCTCAATTGCCTTTGGAGAACCATGGTACGCTGATATTGTTAATTACTTAGTGTCTAAACAAATCCCAAAGAACTTGTCTCGTCTTTGAGAGGGACAAACTTAAGAAGTTAGGAAACCAATACATATGGGATGATCCATACTTATGGAAACATTGTAGTGACCAAGTAATACGTAGGTGTGTTCCCGAAATTGAATTTAATTCTATCTTGTCTTTTTGCCACTCATATGCTTGTGGAGGACATTTTGGGAGTAAGAGAACCGCTCTCAAGGTATTAGAATGTGGTTTATTTTGGCCAACTTTGTTTAAGGATGCACATGCATTTTGTATCACATGTGATAGGTGCCAAAGAACCGGCAATCTAGGTGCTCAAAATCAAATGCCGCAAACTATTATTCAATTTGTGGAGGTTTTTGATGTATGGGGAATTGATTTTATGGGCCCTTTTGTCAATTCTAATGTGAATTATTATATCTTACTTGCTGTGGATTATGTCTCGAAATGGGTGGAAGCTAAGGCCACCCCAACTAATGATTCTAAAGTTGTTTCAGATTTCGTGCAAGCTAATATATTTGCAAGGTTTGGCATTCCAAGGGCTATAATTAGTGATGGAGGTTCACACTTCAAAAACAGGTTCTTGCAAAGCTTGTTAAAGAAGTACAATGTGTCGCATAGGATTGCAACACCCTACCATCCACAAACAAATGGACAAGCCGAAGTTTCCAACCGAGAGGTGAAATCAATTCTTGAAAAGACGGTGAATGCTACAAGGAAGGATTGGAGTTCGCGACTCAATGATGCTTTGTGGGCGTATAGAACCGCATATAAAACACCTATTGGGATGTCTCCTTTTAGGCTTGTTTATGGTAAACCTTGTCACTTACCCGTTGAAATTGAGCATAAGGCGTTTTGGGCTATTAAGCAATGCAACATGGAGTTGGATGGTGCTGGAAAGCAAAGGAAGTTACAACTTCAAGAGCTAGAGGAGATTCGTAATGATGCATTTGAAAGCTCACGGATTTACAAGGAAAAGACGAAAGCTTTTCATGATAATATGATTACAAAGAAACAATTTTGCATTGGGCAGAAAGTGCTTTTGTTTAATTCTCGTTTGCAATTATTTCCGGGTAAATTAAGTTCACGTTGGATTGGACCTTTTATTGTGACTAATGTGTTTTCTCATGGTGCAGTGGAAATTCGTAGTTTAGCTACAGGTAATGAACTTAAAGTGAATGGGCACCGGTTGAAACCATATTATGAGAACTTCTCTTCGGATGTCGTGGAAGGAGTTAATCTTGTGGAAGTACTCCCTCTGGAGGAGTCATAGAAAGCAAGGAGATAGTCGGGCTGACGACTTTAAACCAAGCGCTAAATGGGAGGCAACCCATCGGTTTTGTATCTCTTATCTTTTATTTTCTTTTCTTGTCATGTTTTTACTTTTTCTGATTTATTGTGTCACTTTTCCGTTAGGATTTCCCACCTTGACTTTCTTTGGACGATTCAATTACATTGAGGACAATGTAAAGTTTAAGTGTGGGGGAGTGGTTTATGTTGTAATTTTTTGCAATTTTTCAACTTTTTTGTGAACTAGTGAATAAGAAACCTCCAACTTGTAGTTAGTTTAGAGTCACATAGTATACATGTCGCTAAGATTACATCGAGAATCTCACACTAGTGACTGAACTTAGAGATGACAGAGAACATGATCGGGTTTCTTAATTGTATGAGAGTTAAAGTTGGATTTAACCATGCTAGTGGCAAATAAGGTGCAGATTGAATTCGGTATTAGAATAGTGATCCCCTATAGTGGAGACTACCCAAGTTACATAATGTGAGGCACCAACCTTCAATTCTTTGTACCTGTCTAAATTTGTGCTTTTAGAGTGTGTGTCACCGTACGTAAATTCCGGGCAGAATGGTGAGCTGTCCAATTTCCCACCATAGAAGCACTATTTTGATCTCTTGAGTGCTATTTTTATCAACCATGTTGGTGACATCGAATTGCTAACTTACATACCACTTGTGATCTTGTTCGCAGTTAGCACCATCCACCTTATCTCTCTCTACACCAACATGTCCATAGAAACACCATCATCATCAACAAGAGGAGCATCACAAGAGGTCCAAAACAGTAAAGCAACAATACACAGGAGCAGACTTTATAAGTTGAAGACATCATCATCAACAAGAGGAGCATCACAAATTTTTTATTTTATTTGAAGGAAAGTTGAGACAAGAGAAAATGTTTAGGTTTTGTAGGATCACGTTCGAGGTTTAAAATAAACAAGAATAACATGACGAGAAGGAAATGGGCATAAAGGGGAGCTTAGTCTGCATTACCCTATATAAAGTGAGTCCGAAGAAAAAGCAACAATAGGAGAGAGAAAAAGGGAGAGCATTTTAATTTCTAAGTGTAATTCTATTATCCCGTATAAACATTTCAATTTGACTAATTAAATATTCTTGATCTTTACATCTTTCAATTAATTAAGTTGAAGACTATTATACAAGAAAAGTTTGGAAATACTCGGGAATTAAAAGAGAAATGGCTAGGAAGAAATGTGCAAGGCAAGATTGTAAGAAGAAGTGAGACTTGGTCGAGAAAGGAGGAATTCATCAAGGATGAAGTGATGGAGAAAAATCAAAATACAAGACATAGTAATGGACAAGGAGGAGAAGAGCAAGGAATTGTGAAGATTCAAGAAAGATTGAGACAAACAATACACGAAGAGAGACGATTAAAGTAAGACTGAATTGAGAATGGAAAATATGAGATTGCAAAATAGGAGATCAAGAAGTAGTGCATGGCAACTTGTACTCCAAGCACAGAGCGTGGCGACATTTTTTAAGATTTTATTTTGTATTTTAGAGAAGAACAAAAAAAAAAAATGGAAAATCAAGAGATGGAAGAGGCAATCCGAAAATAACCATGACAACCGCGAATAATCGTACCAATAAAATATTAATGAAGAATAAGAGGGCGTTATAAAATAATGGCGTGCGGGTTGAATTAGGAGAAAATAACAAAGGTCAAGAAAAGTTTTTAAACTCGTTTTTAATAGTTTTTATTTTTACCTCCTAAGTTTTGTATTTGTTTTATTTCTTATTCAAAAAAAAAAAAAAAAAAAAATTCCCGGGAGCATACATAAGAAAAAAAAAAAAAACAAAGGGTTGGCGAGAGCTTAAGGCGATTGACAATAAGATGGAGAACCATGTGTAGAAATGGCAGATCAGGAAAGATATCTCAATCCTCTCATTTGTGAATAGAAAACTTGTTATACATTCAAATTTTTAGAGTCAAAAAATACAATCACGATGGCGGCAGAATCCGGAGAGTTACAGAAGAATATATCGCCTTAGAAGAAAGATAAATGAAATGAATTCTTATCCCATTAACACAAACTCCAGTCCATAGAAACACCATCATCATCAACAAGAGGAGCATCACAAATTTGAAGGAAAGTTGAAAACGTTCGAGGTTTAAAAGCACAAATGATAGAAAATGGGCAGATTTCGATTTGAGTAAAGCAACAATACATGGAGCGGAGAATTTTTATAAGTTGAAGACTATTATACAAGAGTGAAAATTATTAAGGATGAGAATTCGAGAAGTCTATGATATCAAGACATATAAGTTGTGAAGATTCAAGCGGTAAAGTACTTACACCATGGCATTGTACTTACATTTTTATTTTATTTGTATTTTACTTTCTCTTGTCTCAAAAAAAAAAAAAAAAAAAAAAAAAAAATAATAATAATAATAATAATAATAATAATAATAAAAAAAGAGACAAGAGAAAAATGTTTAGGTTTGTTAATAGTTTTTATTTTGTTTTGTATTTGTTTTATTTCTTTTTCAAAAAAAAAAAAAAAAAAAAAAAAAAAAAAAAAAAAAAAAAAAAAAAAAAAAAAAAATATTTTGGGTTTGTATAGTTTGTTTTTAGTTTTGTATTCTTTCAATAAAGCCTATGGAAAGAAGGAATATCTATAATGAAGTTTCAAGCGACAAGGAATTAGAGGAAAGAATCATATTGTCAAGATTCTACGAAGTTCGAGAGTTATCATCAAGAGTTGAAGACCGAAGACGAAGATGAAGACACCGATAGAAGACCGAAGAAGTTTCTATGGATGCTGTGAGAGTGGTGCTAGCTGCACGCCGAACGGATACACGGTAAGTAAGCATATTCCCACCTTCGTTAAATGGTTGATTTCCTTTCGAAGAGATCGTCGAGAAAAATTGGGTTTTCAAAATTATAAAAGATGTGGGTTTTCAAAACATTCGGAGGGTTTTGCCTTCCTACCATTCAACGTGTCGCAGATTCTTTCTTCATTCCTACCTGGACACATGTGTGACCCATAAAAAGTCATTTATTATTGAGAGCAATTTCATAAAACCCTTTCTTGTGAGGCGAGTCGAGACTTTTGATCACTCCGAACCCGAATTTTAGTCGAGAAGGGATGGTTATTTCTCTCTCAACTTTTAAGAATGAGATTGTGTTCATTTATGTGTCTAACTTCTTATGACTAGTGTGCAGAATCTCTATGTCTTCTTAGCGCGTTGGATGCTATCATTTCGGAGAACTAGTAAGTTGGAAAAGTAGGTTTTGTGGGTATATCTCTAGTAAACCCTCACGAGACTATAACTCGTCCACTAGGGGCACCTAGGGGTTTAAAGGCTTGTTATTTATGCTAAAAGTGACCGTAGCCTCGACGACACGGAGTTGTTGTATTTTATTGTTTTGTTTGATTTGCTCGAGGACTAGCAAAGTCTAAGTGTGGGGGAATCTGATAGGTGTCTAAAACACCTAATTTACTATCTAGTAGTTACGCTTTCTTTGCTATTTTTCTTGTGAATTACGTACTTCACGCGTGCTTTTGATTTTATCAGGTACTCTGGAGTCGCACGGAGGAAAAGAAGCGGAAATCATTCAATTTGAGCAAGAAGGGCGGAAGCGTCATTTTGTATGCATATGCTATCGAGAGCACAATAGAGGATGAGGGGTTGTCATTTTTTGGTGGCTCGTATCAGCTCATGGGGTGCCTTAAGTCATCCTGGATATCCCTTATCTCCTCTACCTGGGCGGCTATATCCACCCCCTTTCTAACAGAGACCTATTATCTAATCATTTTGTCTCTCCCTCATTTCACCTGAAATCAAGAAAGGAGTCTCTTCTAGGCGGCACCATTCATGGAAGCTGCTGAAATCCAGAGAAGATGATGATGTTAACTCAAGATGATGAAACCTGTGAAATTAGCTTAGGGTCTGAGACAAATTCGTTGTTTGAGATGTGAATGGAAAGCAGATGGGTTCAGGGCTGAATTAGGATTTGATGAACAAGAAATCAGTTGAAGTTGGTCTGTATCGATTTAGTGAATGGATCTGTCGAATTGAGAAGGAAGTTAGGGTATTGGAAGTTGATTATCTGCTGTTGAATCAAGGGGTGAATCTGAGATAGAGACGATGTTCTCTGAGATGGATTTAGGTTTCTTAAATTTGTTTGTCCTGGGGTTGAAGTTTAAGTGATGAATTAGAGATGGGTTTCGAGATTGGCTGCGTCTGTGATAGTTTGAACCAGAAATTGGAGAGGATTTGATGTGGAAGACGATAATGGTTGCTGCTGTGATTGGAGTTGAAGTTACAACATCAAGAGAAGATGGTGTTGACTGTCTTGTTCTTAAGCTCACAATGAATGAGATTATGAATGATTTGCAGTTCCTGATGGAATTGGAGTGATGGGTTTTTGCATTGTGCAGGGTCTGTGTACAAGGGTTGTTGGTGATGGCCATGGCTCGAGCATGCTATGCAGTGAGCTGCAGAGTATGACTCTGTGGTTGGCAGATGAAGTGGTATTGACAGAGTTGTTGGCTAGTTGATGTTGCCTGCCAGGGATTTCAGGGCAGTTGCAGTCCAGTGGTGGCAATGGAAATGGAGATTGCAGATGCAACTATGGCTCTGCTATAACTGATGTTGGCTAGGGAGGTGATGAAAGAATGAAGAATGGTGGCCTGATTGAGATAGAGTGAGATTGAGTCTGGCAATGCAAAGTAGAGAATGGCAGTTGTTGGTGGATAAAGTGCGGGTGTTATGAGTCAGTAATGGGAGTTAGCGCTTCAGTTTGGTGGAATCAATGGTGCTTTGTGTTGTCTTTGAGATGTAATTGCAGGCAATGCAGGTGTGTGTGGTGCTGGGATGGACCTAGTAATGGTTGTGGATGAGCTGAGCAAGGAATTACAGCTGGTGCTACAAAAGACATGTACTGCACTATGATAGTATATGTGGCTCAGTGACAATGAAATGGTAACAGATGGAGTTGGGTGTGGTGCTGATCCATGGAAAATGGCAGGACAAGGTGAGCTAATGGGTTCCGAGTGTTGGTTGTTGGCGGCTGACATTGCATACAAGTGTGTGTGGCTCTGGTACAAGGGTGGTGGCTGGAGATAATGATGCAGTGAGTAAATCAGATTGTAGGTTGTGGAGTTCTGTGCTGTTGCAGGAAGTGGCTTGAACCTGAGGTGTTGCAGTCGAGTTGAAGCGGAGATTATATATGGATTACAGGTGCAAGCTGGTGATGATGGTGGCTGTGCAGAGCTGCAGGCACTGGTGGTGCTGTGTATGAAGCTACAACTACTGGCATTGGAGGATGAAGTGCAAGCTGAAGTTACAGAAAGTCGTGGGTACCAGACTTGAGCTAAACAAGAAGGTGCAGCTGATGCTAAGAGATGGCTGCAATGCAACTGGGTTGAGGAGATGCAGATGGTGCTAATGTCATGGCTTGGTGGTAATGAAGTGGTTGTCTGAGAAATGCTGTTGCAGGGAGAAGGAATTGAAATAGTGATGCAATTGGCAGCCAGGGCCATGATGGCTGGCAGTGAAGTAATGAAGACAATGATGGTGCATCAGTGGCTTGGCCTGGCAAGATGGCCTGCAAGATGGCTTTGGCCAAAACCAGTCAGGCTGAGTTAGACTTTGACTCAACTCACTCAACCTCTGATTCACACAACTCGGTCTGACTTGAGTTGACTCGACCGATTCGTCTTGACCTGGTTGACTCGCCCGAGTTGACCCGTTGACCGGGCGGACTTTGCCGGTCACCGGAGCCGATTTCCGGCGACTTCTCCGGCCGATTTCCGGCCACAATACCAGTTTTCCGGCGACGACTTTTTGGACTTATTTTCTACACGGGTTTCTCTCTATTATGGGCTTGGTGTATTTTCATCTAATGGACTTTGAAGACTTGACCTAATTTTGGAAGGAAGGAAAAGCTATAAAAGAAGAATTCTACAACTTTTGAAAGACATTATCTTATTCTTGGGAACTTGGAGAGCCGCTTTTGTTTACGCTACTAGGGTTTGCTTTTGTTCATCTTCTTCTTTATTCAACTTATATTTTTGTGATGAACTCCATAGCTATGAGTAGCTAAATTCTCTATTATTGGTTAAGGATGTAGTCCGATTTCTAAAACTTGTGTTTGCTTTATGTATTAGTTTTCTCTCTTGATTATCGTTCAATTCTCTACTGTTTTTATGATCACATGATTGAAGTATTGTGATAGGATTTTGATGTTTGATTAGTTAAGTGGCCAATTAATTGAACTTGCATCCTAGTCCATAGCTATTTTAGGGTTTTTCATCAAGCGATAACCTTGAATACAAGTAGCATGATATGTTTACGGTTTGTAGTGATACACTCTCGTAATCATATGTAGAGTTTGACCATTGTCCGAATTGTTATGTGCAACGCATGACAATTGCATTGATTAGCCTATTTCTGAAACTTAATGCTCCTAGGAATTGAACTTGATTAGCGCAAGGCGTTAGGTTATTCTTTAGGTAGAATTCACATACGCAGCCCTATTGTGTGTGTTGATGAACTTAGGAAATTAATAGATTATCTTGCTCTCTTGATTCTCTAGGCTTTTGATAACACAAGAGATTAAATCGTAATTCTAATCATATATGCAAGCACATGTCTAAGATTGAAGATGAATTCCTTGACCAATATCTCTCTCCACTGATTATTTTCTACAAATTACTTTGCTTTTAATTTACTTTTATTGCTTACATAAAATTCAGAAATCCCCCCAATTGGTTACTTTAAGAAATTGATTACGAAATAACTACAATTGCCTCTCTGTGGATACGAACTCTTTCTTATCATATACTTTAGGAAAGTGAAATTATTTTTGACGCATACGACAGCGATCATAGTCCTAGTCGGATTCAACAAAGTTTTCAAAGTTGCCATTTCTGGCTCTACCTGAGTTATAGGGATTCTCTCCTCAGTAAAAGATGGATGTTCAAAACTAGACTTTCCAAAATCAGAGGTCTCTAGATTAAGGTAATCAAGATTCTTGTTTCCTAAAATATCACTTCTAGGTTTTTCACGCATAAACCGTCCTAGAGCGTCTCTTTTTCGTTCTGGCTCAAAATTTTTTTTAAGGGGCATAATTATCAACCAAAGGATTTTTTGCATACACAAGAATTCAACAAAAATCTGTGCACATGCAAATGCTGGGCTCACTAATTTAGGTAATCTTGGGTTACCACAGCAAAATATACCCAAAGGTACAAAGCTGAGGTTTGTGGACTTTCAACTGGTAACTCCCAAAAGGCCCAAGGCACGGGTTTAGCTTACTAATCCACGAGTTTTCCTAAACTCGGTGATCTGACGAGGGATGCAATTGGTGTGTGCAACTGTGTTTTTTTTTAATAAATAAAAAAAAAAGCAAAAAAAAAAAATAATACAAGTCCAAAAGAAAATAAAGAAACTAATAAATAAAAGTCCAAAAATATTATCTTCGGTTTCTCCTTTTTTGGCAAGTTCAACTTTCCACTTATAGCTTTGAGTCAATCCTGCACAACAAAAACAAAAATACCAAAGACGTAAAATAGAATAAAAAAATCTAAAAAAATAAATAATAAAAATAAAAATACAAAACCTAAAAATAAAATAAACCTAAAACCAAAACCTAAATACAAGTCCGCGTCGGCGGCGCCAAAAATTGATGTGTTTTTAAAAAATATTGTAGAAAGTGGTAACAAAAGTTCGTTTTTCAGACTTGTAGAGATTCGATTTTAGACTCAAATTAAAATAGAAAACTTAAGAAGTTGTCGTTATCAAGATTATAAAAAGCACCGAGACTCAGGATTCCACCAATCACCAATTTTTATGTGATTTAATCTAATCAATATTCATGCAACTCTTTACGTTTAAAGTGATTCTAATATTTTTGCCTAGACAAGTAGATTCTCAAAACAATAGTTGTAAATCGAAAGCATGGAATATCAAAAGACTTAACCTAAGCATGACCCATCAATTGAGAACACAACCACTTAATCAGAATTATATATTCGATTTCAGTTCAGTGCAAATAATCATAAAAGAAATTGCAAAAATCATTAAAAATATAGATTACCACATAAATATTGGAAAAATGGCTTCCTCCGTCGCCTCGGAAATGGGGTTTAGCTCCTCATAGTAATCACGTGCTCAAAATAGGTGTTCAAAGCTCAAAAGTGTGAAAAACAATAGAAAGCTAATAACTCAGGCAGTTTGCAACGCTGAAGAGGCGTTACAAAAAGACTGTTACAGAAGAAATAAGGCTGCCTTTTAAACGATACTTCTTTTCTGCAGTAGTTTTGCCACAGTCCTCTGTGACAGACTTTGGTTGTCTGTTCTTCGTCTTCTTCTTCTTCTCCTCCACCTGCTGCTGCTGCAACTCTGCAATTCACCTCTACAGCTTTTCTTTCTCCTCCGTAGCGTACCCGAACTCTACCCTAAGTCTCGATATATTTTTCTGTGTCTCAAACCACCATATTTATACACTTCAGGCCCTTGTAACTCGATTAAACCTCTCTCTTTTCCTTCCCCTCAAGTCTCGGACTTTCCTTCCTCTGTCATTTTCTTACACGTATTCCAGGCGTCCAAACCTTCTTAAAATCTCTCCAGTTGAGCATATAATAATCCAGAGGATATACCTTCCTTTTCTACGCGTAACTTCCCCAATCCGCAACCAAGAAATCCCGATATATCTCTCTGCCCCTGTTTTAGAAAATCTTCGTGTAAATCTCCTCTTCCTTCAAAGTTACGCATACTACCAAGCCTGTTTCGATGTAACAGGCCGGTCCAAATTCAAATCCAACGAATTCTCCGTTTAAATCTCAGCAAAAATATAGCCAAACAATCCCGTGATATCCCACTCCCAGTTTCGTTGAGAAACGATTATCCAGCCCAAATGAATCCGTTAAATCACTTATAGTAGTCCTTTTTATCCCACTAGAGTCCATTCCAACCAGTATATGTGATTGAGTCTCGTTAGAATACTTGCAGATTCGATCCAGAAATATAACAGGTAAAACCAAATATTTTCCCGCCAAAACATTTTTGAATTGTTGAAGATGACCTCCCCTTATCCTCTGATGGGGTGCGAATAGCCTGTGCCCTGAGGTTGCCCCTTATCTAAACTGAGAGTCCGAATAGTAATTTTCTCCCACGAGCGCAAATACCACTTTTCGAGCCAATTTTCCCGCACAAGTGTATTTCTCCAAAAACACCTACAAAGACATAAAAAGCCATAATAAATACAAAATCGAGTACTAAAAATATATACAATGAGATTATATCAGACACAAAATGTGTCTATCATCCGTTGATGGTGCTGTGCTTGAGTTTTGAGCTCGAGTGGTGGATGGAAACATCAGCTAGTGCTTCTCACAACCGCTCAGTAAAGCCAACACACACACCATCTGTACTGCAATCAATCTCTTTCGGTTCACGTCCACCATTTAATCCATACCACCGTCGTCAGTCGAGTTCAAAATCCCTTGAGCACCAGTCGCAACAACAGTTCAGCTGAACTCCCAGCCAAAAAGACATCACCGGCTCTCACCCCACTCTCTACTTATTTCTGAAATGAAGTACCAAGGGTTTCACGTACAGCTTCACCATGAACAATCGAGTACAACTGCTGCTTGAGGAGAGAAGAGAAAATGTATTCTGTGTTTGGTAAAGAAATTAGTGCCCACAGATCATTTAACTTCACTACTGGATTAGACATCTCTCTTTCACTGAATTGATATCTCTGGCCATAGTGGTGCACACGAGATGTTGACTTGGCAATCTAGAAACTCATCAATTAAGCTCCCACTCCTATGATGCTGCCTCGAGCAGCAGCATTTTGCCGCAAATGCCAGTTTAGCTTTTAATTTAGCCATTCATCTTCGTATGACGGGATTTACTTGTACTTTCTACAAAAGCACTAAAATAGTGTTATTAGTCAAAATGTCGAGTACTAGCTAATATAAATATGGGTATAAAATATAGTATTTATGTGCTTATCACACCCCCACACTTATATTTTGCTAGTCCTCGAGCAAAACAAATAATATATCCGCTAAACAGCTGGATAAAGAGTGATGTCCGCTAAACAGCAAGACGAAACCACTAAACAGTGGTTTAGAAATGTCTGCTAAACAGCTAGACGGATCCACTAAATAGTGGATAGAGATGTCTTCTAAACATCTAGACAGAAAGACCCGCTAAACAGCTGATCATATCATGTAATTTTTTTTTAAGACCCGCTAAACTGTTGGTCATATTATGCATTTTTTTTTTTTTTTTTTTTTTTTTTATAAAAAACGAAAGCAAAAATCTGAACCACTCCCCCACACTTAAACATTACATTGTCCTCAATGTAATTGAGTCATCCAACATAGAAATTAAGGTGGAAAATTCTAAAATGCGATATGTAAAAACTAAAATAAAAATAAAAGATAGAGTGAAGGGAACAAATCTGATTGGTTGACTCCCATGAAGCGAAAGGTATTTGTTTCCCTCCTTCAGTAGCACGTAATCTCAAACAAGGTGAGGTTGGTACCCCAAAATAACCTGCCAATCATATATATATAGTATGAAAAGTTGGGGATCAATCCAACTAATCCAGTCAATCGAAAAGACGATTCTGCAGCAAGAATGATTAGTATCCAGAGAGCTAAAACTTGATTCAATCTTATTCAAAACATAATTCGAACCTTGAATATGAAGAAAATCAGGTTCGCAGATAATTAGTAAATATTGTTTAAAGAATTGAACAGTTATTGTACTCCCTAAATCTGGTTCTAAGTCTGACGAAATAACTTGAGCGACATATATTGGTTCAAATGAAAGAAACGGGTAACGCCAGGAATTGATGTTCCATAATGAAAGAAACGTTTCACCATTACTCCTTGTATTTACTAACCGACTCATTCTTATGACACTTTCTTGTAACGGGCGTAGTGTACGCCGCACGCTGTAAACCGCCAAACCAATACCCTAATGAGCATCCCCCAGTTTGTGACATGTGTTGATGTCTCGAGTGTTTTTCGTGGAAAATGTGTAGCATGTTGCTGTTGCTTAGCAAGTTGAGCTTGGGAGACTTGCCGGCTCGCTGGTGACCCTCGACGATCGAGATTTTGCATCTTGAGAGGAAGGCAGCCGTAGATTGTCGTAACTCTTCGTTTGGCAACCAGCGTTGAGCATGGCTTTGGCATGTGTTAGGAGCGACCAAAATTACGGTTTAGTGCAAACCGTGATGTTTGGATTTGGGCCGCAAGTTGCCATGCATTAGGTGGCGAACTTGGACGGTCGAGATCTGCATCTCAAAGGGAAGGGTAGCCGTTGATTATTGCAACCCTTCGTTTTGACAGCCAGCGTCGAGCATGGCTTTGGCATGTGTTAGGCGCGGCCAAAATTAGGGTTTAGTGCAAACCATGATATTTGGCTTTGGGCCGCAAGTTTCCATGCGTTAGGTGGCGAACTTGGACGGTCGAGATCTGCATCTCAAATGGAAGGGTAGCCGTTGATTATTGCAACCCTTCGTTTTGGCAGCCAACGTCGAGCATGGCTTTGGCATGTGTTAGGCGCGGCCAAAATTAGGGTTTAGTGCAAACCGTGATGTTTGGCTTTGGGCCGCAAGTTGCCATGCGTTAGGTGGCGAACTTGGACGGTCGAGATCTGCATCTCAAAGGGAAGGGTAGCTGTTGATCGTGGCTGCGTTCCGTTTGTAGCCTGGCAACTTCGTCTAAATTTGGGTTTGGCATGCTGAAACCCTAATTAGCGCCCTTTACTAGAATCGCTGTAGAATTCTCGTACGGACTCGGATTTTGACGGTCTGCCCCTCCATTCGACCGGAAAAGAATTTCGTATCTCCCTACGCGAGGATATTATGGTTTTGAGCTCGTTCGGGAGGTGAAAACAAACCGTCAGTAAAATTCAGGAATAATTCATGAGGGATGTTGCGGGACCGAGGTGGCATAGCCGCGCCTGTGTTATGGCGGCATGGATGGCTTGGCTTTTTGGTATGCGCGTGCGGCATGTTTGGCGCGTTTTGGAAGTTGACGCGTTTTTGGGAAGCTAGCACGTTTTGGGAAGCTAGCGTGCTTTGGGAAGCTAGCGTGTTTTGGGAAGCTAGCATGTTTTGGGAAGCTTGCCTCTTTTGAGACCGTGGCAGGTTTGGAGCAACCTGATTGGTCAATGAAAGTAGGGGACCAGCAAGCTTTGGCATAGTTTAGGCGCGACCAAAATTAGGGTTTGGTACAACCGTGATGTTTGGCCTTGGGCTAGAAGCTGTCATGTGTTAGGTGGCGAACTTGGACGGCTGAGATCTGCATCTCAGATGGAAGGGTAGCCGTTGATCATTTCAACCCTCCGTTTGGCAGCCAGCGGCATGTGGTAGGGCCGACATAGCTTTGGCATGGAGATGTGGCTGGCATGGTTTGCCATTGGCACGGTGGTGCGGCTGGCATGGTCGGCATGCCTTGGCGCGGAGACGTGGCTGGCATGGTTTGCCATTGGCACGGTGGTGCGGCTGGCATGGTTAGCATGCCTTGGTGCGGAGACGTGGCTGGCATGGTCGGCATGCCTTGGCGCGGAGACGTGGCTGGCATGGTTTGCCATTGGCACGATGGTGCGGCTGGCATTGTCGGCATGCCTTGGCGGAGACGTGGCTGGCATGGTTTGCTATTGGCACGGTGGTGCGGCTGGCATGGTTGGCATTCCTTGGCGCGGAGACGTGGCTGGCATGGTTTGCCATTGGCACGCTAGTGCGTCTGGCTTGGTCGGCATGCCTTGGCGTGGAGACGTGGCCGGCATGGTTTTCCATTGGCACGGTAGTGCGGCTGGCATGGTCGGCATGCCTTGGCGCGCAGACGTGGCTGGCATGGTTTGCTATTGGCACGATGGTGAGAGAATTAGGGTTTGGTATATACGAAGATGATGTTAGTCAATACTAAGGGTTCTGCCGTGGAACATGACACGTGTATATAAAAACAAAGGTACCCTCGTAATTCTTACGTAGACATGCTGATTGATTCAATAAATGCGCTAGTGGTCATAGTGACGTCATGTCAGATGTACGGTTTTACGATTTTAACCCTAAGCTAAAAACCACCATCAACATTAAGTCCCCTGCTTAGCTCGGAATAGGAGCATTATTGCGAGGTAAGCATAAGATGGTGACAGGCATGGACAAAATCGAAATGGCAAGTCATGAAAAGATGGTCAGGAATATTCGCCTAACCTTTTTCGGGAGGTAAGGAGAATTCGTGATTCTTGTGTTGGTGGCTTTGCGTAGATGCTGCTTGTGGTGCTGCTAGCTAAGTTGTGGAGTGGTAGAGGTGTTTGTTGGTGGTGATGCAAATAGTTGGCATTGCTGGCTTGTCTTGGCAAGCCGTTGGTATTGGCCTGGCCTGGAATGGAGCCGTCAGTGTTGGATTGGCTTGGAATGGATCCGCAGACGTTGTACTGGCTAGGAATGGAGCCTCAGGCGTTGGTCGGCTTGGAAGGGATCCGTCAGAATTGGTCGGCTTGGAAGGGAGCCGTCAGCGTTGGTCGGCTTGGAAAGGAGCCGTCAGCATTGGTCGGCTTGGAAAGGAGCCGCTATCATAAACTTGGCCCGGGCGCTGGCTTGAGTGCTGTCTTCAGTTCCGTGGAATGATGACAACTTGCTTCAGTTCCGTGGAAGGATGACGACTGGCTTAAGATCCGTGGAATGATGGAAACTTTGTCTAAATTAGGGTTTGGCATGCTGAAACCCTAATTAACGTCCCTTACTAAAATCGTTGTAGAATTCTCATACGAACTCGGATTTTGACGGTCCGCCCCTCCATTCTAATCGGAAAAGAATTTCCTATCTCCATACGTGTGAATATTTAGGTTTGAATTTCGTTTAGGAGGCGAAAAAATCTCGACAGTAAAACTCAGGAAGAATTCAGGAGGGATGTTGCGGGCCCATGGTAGCATAGTCGCGCCCAGTCATCTATTCCCGTTCATGGAGCAATAAGGAATCTTTATTCTGTGCAAACTCTAGAAACTCTGTCCGCATGAAAAGAGGTATCGACCCTCTTCTGTTTTCTGTTGATCGTCCGGATCCGTGCTTTCGCCTGCAGTGTCTCTCCAGTGGATTCCAAAATTTACCAAACTCCATTGCACTCTTGGGATGGATAGATGAAATAATGTCAGGGCTAATCTTGGAGATTGTGGTTGCGTTGTTAGTTCATCCTTGACTTTAGGTTATTTGGTACCTAGACTTTTGATTGCGATGATGATATATTGTGGATGCTTGTATGGTCGAAATCTTCCGCAACCATTGGGTGAAGTAGATGAGTTGAGAGATGTTCCGTTGCCGATGTGCTGCTATCAAGTCCTCAAGGACTTCGTTCCAAACGACATCCTTTGAACCATCTTCTGAACCTTGGACTATTGTATGGAATGGGATGCAGTGAGCAGTGCCCAGTTATACTTCTGTTAGATCCGATGGTGTGGCCGTATATGTGAATGTATCTCTGTGGCGTACTTCTGGGGTTTTTGATGCGTGTGTATGGATTCATGTTGAGAAATTCTTGTGATAGTACTTTGACGGTGATGATGTTGAAATCGGAAATAACCTGGTTGAGGGCAGTGAAAGCGTCCCTTGCTGGTAGTCCCCATGTGTAGCCTACTTTCATCGCATCGCCTTGAATCCACGTCTATGGGATTTAAAACAATCTTATCATACTCTCCTGGATGTGATGCTGGGATGCTTGGAATATTGCACGGACGAAACATTCTGGATAACGAACAGGTAGAAGTGGGAGAGTTATGTCGTTAATCGTGGCTCCCTCTGTCTCTTCAAGAAAAATGTTTCAACCGCGTCTCAGGAGTTATCTCATGAATGCTTGATTGTTGTCGGGGATGGACCGTGATGAGAAGTCCCCAGTCGCACTTCTTTTTAGTTACTAAAGTTGTTTTCTCTGAGCAGGCTTGGGATCCGCCGCGACCTCGTAAAGTATTGAAGGCGTCTTCTAGACAGAGAGACGATGATATTCTCGTGCTACACCCTTGAAGAGTAGATGACCTTGTTGTGGCTATGGCCTTTGGGTTGACTGTGTCTTCTGAGCTTTGACAATGAAGGGATTCCGTGTAGATCTTTATAGTGATTGCTGCTGCGGTGAAGCTCTGGCTGGTATCAACAAATGAGCGGCAACAATTCTTGGTAGCAGATGTAATCAGAATAGACTACATTGTCATGGGAACAATGTAGGTTGGCTAGAATTGTATAGGCATCCATGGAAGTAAAAGGATTGGATGGATGCGTAAGCGAGCAAACTGTCCATGGTCACGAATTTTAGTGGGATGGATCAAAGGGCGGCCATGACTACGAAGATTGGATGGCTGCGATCATGATCCTTGACATGGGGAGTGTGGTGGCACGACCCTTTGCAGGAAGGAGTGGTGTTGAAGTGAACGTTGAAGCGGAGCCGCTGCTGAAGAACGTTGAAGAGGAGCCACTTCTGGAGAGAACGTTGAAACGACGCCTAGCAACTCTCAGAGCCTTGACGGTTACCATGTTGAAGTCGGAGGCTGCGTCACGTTCTGTCAAACTCGACATCCCTCAAGTGAACAGAGGTTAGGAGTCCCCAGTTACATCTATCGATCGTGCTTTCCAGAAGAGGTTGGGGTTTGGGAACGGCTTCCCTGGCTGGGAACACCTGCTTTCCTGATGCAGTGCGGTTGAGGGATGCAAATATGTCTTGACGCTACGCCTTGGAGAAATATAGAATCTCACATAACTGTTTCATCATATACTGTACCACTTTGTGGGTGAAGTTCCCATCGTGCAGCTCCTGACGGGAAGAGGGTCTCTGTGAACTCAGGAGGGTTGCTGATTTCCTTTGCTTTCGATTTTGGAGAAGTCGTTCCTGATCTTTACGTGTGATGAACTTGGATTGTTGATCCCCTTCTAATGGGCGTTCAAGGGCAACGCGAGCCTCTTCATTTATAAACACACGTCCTGCTAAAGTGTATGCGCCGGATGTTAAAAGTATTCTTTGTCAGTTACCTCTTGGGTTGACGTAACTCTTATAGTGGCCGCACCGTGAGTGTCTTGAGGAAATAGGTATCTTTTCCTGAGTTATAAACACGTCTGTCTAAGCCTTACGAGAACCTTTTGTCTTTTCATCAAATCAACAGTGGTAAAAGGAGGTCGGCTTCTTCCGGCTCTTCTAGTATCTTGCCCTGATGGTGGAGTAGCAGCGCCTCTGATGACGGTTGGAGCTGTCATACTTGAAGAAACGTTGGGGTGGCGGAAGCGGCTCTGGTTCTGGTGATCGTAGGTGTATCGTGCAGAGATGGCCCGATTTTGTTCACGGAGTGCTGGATCCATGGCGCTGTTTCGAAGGGTGAGGATGGCGCTGCTTTGGCTGGTTGTGGAGCGGAGAAGATGGTGTTGTCTAGATCATGGAATGGCAGGGACAGCTGCTGGATATGACATGGATTGTTGGTGCAAAGCCTAGCCATAGGCATGTCCGCCATAGTTTTATGGGCGACTCCGCGATAAGTCCCCAGTCACTCTTCGTCGTGTGATAACTGGTAACTGAGCCGTTTGTGACTGATCCATCGATCCCCGAGCGGATCGTTTGCTTCCACCATCTTGGAAGTCCCCAGTCATCTCTTGTCGTGTGATAACTGGTAAATGAGTTGTTGATCCCTAAGCGGATCGTTTGCTTCTACCATCTTGAGATCAGAGTTGAAAGATAAAATTGGGAATTGAGGAATTGAGGAATTGATATTGTAACCGAGAGATTAATCTCCCACTGTGGTCGCCAATTGTTTGAGGGTGAAAACGGTTTCTGCTGATTACGATAATTTCGCGTGAGTGGGTGAGAAATGAGTCTAAACCCTAAACCATGTACTGCACGGGAGTACTTTAGATTCGAGAGATCAATCTGTACAAATCCGGCCTAAACCAAGAAATGGCCGTTCCAGACTTGCTTCGGTCACAAAGTGATGGAGAAGGGTTGGTTTTGGGGAGGTAAGCGAAGAGAGTGTTGAGACCAGAATAGTTGATTCTGGAAGAATAGTTGTTTGACGACTTGTATCAGAAATTAAAACGTTAGCAATGTGGAAGCTAACAGATGATTTCTGAGTGTTGTATGTTCCTGACCCAAACTTATTCTTTGGTGGAAATAGGTAAGACCTATTAATACAAGTTGCAACAAAACGTACTCTGGTCTCATAAGAAATGGAAACGGCTGAGTAAAGTGGAAGGAGGTGGTAACGGGTAACGCCTGGAATTGATGTTCCATAATGAAAGAAACGTTTCACCATTACTCCTTGTATTTACTAACCGACTCATTCTTATGACACTTTCTTGTAACGGGCGTAGTGTACGCCGTACGCTGTAAACTTCCAAACCAATACCCTAATGAGCATCCCCTAGTTTGTGACATGTGTTGATGTCTCGAGTGTTTTTCGTGGAAAACGTTTAGCATGTTGCTGTTGCTTGGCAAGTTGAGCTTGGGAGACTTGCCGGCCCGGTGGTGACCCTCGACGATCAAGATTTTGCATCTTGAGAGGAAGGCAGCCGTAGATTGTCGCAACTCTTCGTTTGGCAACCAGCGTTGAGCATGGCTTTGGCATGTGTTAGGCGCGGCCAAAATTAGGGTTTAGTGCAAACCGTGATGTATGGCTTTGGGCCGCAAGTTTCCATGCGTTAGGTGGCGAACTTGGACGGTTGAGATCTGCATCTCAAAGGGAAGGGTACCCGTTGATTATTGCAACCCTTCGTTTTGGCATCCAGCGTCGAGCATGGCTTTGGCATGTGTTAGGAGCGGCCAAAATTAGGGTTTAGTGCAAACCGTGATGTTTGTCTTTGGGCCGCAAGTTGCCATGCGTTAGGTAGAGAACTTGGATGGTCGAGATCCGCATCTCAAAGGGAAGGGTATCCGTTGATTATTGCAACCCTTCGTTTTGGCATCCAGCGTCGAGCATGGCTTTGGCATGTGTTAGGCGCGGCCAAAATTAGGGTTTAGTGCAAACCGTGATGTTTGGCTTTGGGCCGCAAGTTTCCATGCGTTAGGTGGCGAACTTGGACGGTTGAGATCTGCATCTCAAAGGGAAGGGTAGCCGTTGATCATGGCTACCTTCCGTTTGTAGCCTGGCAACTTCGTCTAAATTTGGGTTTGGCATGTTGAAACCCTAATTAGCGCCCTTTACTAGAATCACTGTAGAATTCTCGTACGGACTCGGATTTTGACGGTCCGCCCCTCTATTCGACCGGAAAAGAATTTCCTATCTCCTTAAGAGAGGATATTTAGGTTTAAAGCTCGTTCGGGAGGTGAAAACAGCACGACAGTAAAACTCAGGAAGAATTCATGAGGGATGTTGGGGGCCCGAGGTGGCATAGCCGCGCCTATGTCATGGCGGCATGGATGGCATGACTTTTTGGTATGCGTGTGCGGCATGTTTGGCGCGTTTTTGGGAAGCTAGCACGTTTTGGGAAGCTAGCGTGCTTTGGGAAGCTAGCGTGTTTTGGGAAGCTAGCATGTTTTGGGAAGCTAGCCTCTTTTGAGACCGTGGCAGGTTTGGAGCAACCTGATTGGTCAATGAAAGTAGGGGACCAGCAAGCTTTGGCATAGTTTAAGCGCGGGCAAAATTAGGGTTTGGTACAACCGTGATGTTTGGCCTTGGGCTAGAAGTTGCCATGTGTTAGGTGGCGAACTTGGACGGCTGAGATCTGCATCTCAGATGGAAGGGTAGCCGTTGATCGTTGCAACCCTCCGTTTGGCAGCCAGCGGCATGTGGTAGGGCCGACATAGCTTTGGCATGGAGATGTGGCTGGCATGGTTTGCCATTGGCACGGTGGTGCGGCTGGCATGGCCGGCATGCCTTGGCGCGGAGACGTGGCTGGCATGGTTAGCATGCCTTGGCTCGGAGACGTGGTTGGCATGGTTTGCCATTGGCACGATGGTGCGGCTGGCATGGTCGGCATGCCTTGGCGCGGAGACGTGGCTGGCATGGTTTTCCATTGGCACGGTGGTGCAGCTGGCACGTTTGGCATGCCGTGGCGCGGAGACGTGGATGACATGGTTTGCCATTGGCACGGTGGTGCGGCTGGCATGGTTGGCATGCCTTGGCGCGGAGACGTGGCTGGCATGGTTTTCCATTGGAACGGTGGTGCGGCTGGCATGGTCGGCATGCCTTGGCGCGGAGACGTGGCTGGCATGGTTTGCCATTGGCACGGTGGTGCGGCTGGCATGGTTGGCATGCCTTGGCGCGGAGACGTGGCTGGCATGGTTTGCCATTGGCACGGTGGTGCGGCTGGCTTGGTTGGTATGCCTTGGCGCGGAGACGTGGCTGGCATGGTTTGCCATTAGCACGGTGGTGCGGCTGGCATGGTTGGCACGCCTTGGCGCGGAGACGTGGCTGGCATGGTTTGCCATTGGCACGGTGGTGTGGCTGGCATGGTCGGCATGCCTTGGCGTGGAGACGTGGCTGGCATGGTTTGCCATTGGCACGGTGGTGAGAGAATTAGGGTTTGGTATATATAAAGATGATGTCGGTCAATACTAAGGGTTCTGCCGTGGAACATGACACATGTATATAAAAAAAAAAATATCCTGGCAATTCTTACGTAGGCATGCTGATTGATTCAATAAATGCGCTAGTGGTCATAGTGACGTCATGTCAGATGTACGGTTTTACGATTTTAACCTAAGCTAAAAACCACCATCAACAACACGATAATCCAACATGAGTATTAGAGATAGGCACAGAATCACAAGAGTTTGAGACGAAGAACTGTTGTTGTTAGAGCCTTGCTAGGTCGAACTCGCAAGCGTTGCTATCTGTAGATGGGGAAAAACGATTTGCTGGTTTTTACGGATTGAAGAGTCGACCGTGTGGAGACTCCTTGAACCGAGCGAAATGTTGAACCTCACACAGATGCACTGCAAGAAGGGAGTGCTTTAAGTTCGAGAGATCAATCTGTAAGACTCCGGCCTAAACCAAGAACAATGGCCGTTCCAGAGTCAATTCGGTCACAAGAGAGGATGGGTTGATTCGTAGGAGGGAAGCTGAGAAATGCGTGAGATCAATGGTGATCTGAGATTGTAGGTGTGTTGTGAATTCATCGTAAGAATGTGGTAGGCCTTTAAAGATGTTTATATTTTATGGCCTACTTGTGATAACCGCAAGTGCACGGCGTCTATCGGAGACGCGGCAAGTACGGGTCGAACCACAGAGACGAGGAGGTGCTGATGTTGATCTAAGGTTTGCCTAAACTGAATTCAGGGGAATGTAACTCAAATAATTGGTTTGTTTTGTTGTCGGAACGACTGATGTTGAGTGGAAGTGTCTCTAAACTAAAACAGTGACAAAGTTGTAAAGCACTAGAGTGTCGAATCCACCACTTAATCTCAGCTAAGTCAGTTCAATGGTTGATAATGTTCTCGTCCCTTGTAATGGCAGGTCTGCCATTCATCCAGGGTCTCAATGGATGGCTTCTATCAACTAAGGCAATTAACTAATTCCTAGTATTAGTTGTCTTGTCATAGTACAACTAATCACAAATCAATTTCATTACTTAGATGATCAAACTCATCCTAAGATGGATATCTAATCGCAATTAGGGTATCTCTCCCAAGCACTAGCTGTCTTCTCAGGGCACAACTAGTCTGAGGATCAATAACAGACAATGAGGTATGAATTGCAACACATTCACATAGTAATAACCTGACTACAATGCATACATGGCATGCATTGTGAAAGTAAAATGCAAAAGTGCTCTGATTAGATGTATCCTAAACAATTAAGCTCAATCAAGAACAATATCAACATGTGAACAAATCTTTAGCAGCAAATTATGGGTTTCATCTCAACCCTAGCAAATTTATTTAGAACATAATTAAGATACAAAATAAACTACAAATTAACCTAAGTGGTGCTCTGGCTAGCCCAGGCATGGAGTTTTTCGCACACCCCTCACTTCTATTTATACATGCAGGTTCCCTCAAACCCTAATTTCATTCAAAAACAGAAATTAAAATAAAATAACTCTCACCCACTTCTCTGAATCGCTTCTCCTCTTGTCGTGCGGCTCTGAGAACTCCATCACTTGATTGATTGATCGAAACCCTAGTTTTAGTCTTCTCTAAGTTAGCTTCTAGAGTTGGAGAAGCTAAGTGAGAGAAAACTAAACCTAGAGAGGTGGTGCGGTAGGTGGTTGTTGTTGTTGCTGTGGTGATGGTGTTGTCAGGGTAAGGTGAGGTGGTGATGGTGGAGACAGGAGATGGAGAAGGAGGTATGGGAGAGCAGAGCTCTGCTCTGGTTTCTCTGTCGGGTGAAGAAAGAGAAGATGAAAACGAAAATGGTAGAGTTGGTCGAGAGGGTATAGGGTTAGGTAGTTTGGGTGTTGAGCGGGCACAACTGAAGTGTCGATGGGAAGGTATCCGCGAGCGTAGGATCTAGCTGGAGAAGATCTGAACGGTCGAGGGAGAACTGAGGCGATTTGCTGTGGAGCGGGAGTATCAAGACATGATGTGAACGATGGAGCGACCGTAGGATGTAGCTGATAGAAATCTCGACGGCTTGGAGTGGACGGGCTCGGATCCGGGTCGCGGGTCGGGTCTAGCTCAAGCCCATGTCTTGAGATGAGTTGCTACTTGTTGGGTTGCAACTGTTTCGCGCGCGGGCTTTGGCTTTCTGCTCCATGGATTTTGACTCCAATTCTTCGCTCTTTTGGCTCCTCAGTTTCTCCGAACTTTATTTATTACCTAAAAACACGAAATTAATTAATACAAATATTTATTCTTGAAAACAAAGAAAACACAGAATCTGGGATAATATCTGATTTCTAAGCGCAAAAGATGAGTAAAATGCCAATAACAAGGTGTATAAATATGCACTATTTGGCACTCATCAAATACCCCCAAACCTGAATTTTACTTGTCTTCAAGTGAAACAGAAATGAAAAAACCTAACTATACCCCTGTCGCAGGTCTCTCGAATGCATTTAGCGTATGCACTAAGCCTTTAAACCCCTAGGTGTCCCTAGTGGACGAGTTGTAGTCTCGTGAGGGTTTACAAGAGGTGTACCCACAAAACCTTCTCCAACTTCGAGTGTAAAAGAGTCTCAAGCATCCAAGGAGCTATGAGGACATAGAGTTTCGCATGCTAGTAACAGGTTAGAACTACCAAAGAACACATTCTCATCCTTAAGTCTTTGAGCGAGAAGTAACCATACCATATGAAAGAATTCGGATTCGATTGTGATCATAAGCCTCGACTTCGCCTCACCATTAGGGTTTTATGATAATTGCACTCAAAAAGATCGCTTTTTTAGTCTCTCATGTGTGCAGCAGGAATAAAGAGATAAATCCCGCACACGTTGTAGGTAAGAAGGATAACCTTCCGAAATAATTTACGGAGACTCCACGAAGTGTGGACAAAAAGAATCTTTTTCTGATGATCTCTAAGAAAGGAAATCAACCATTAGCAAGGGTGGGAGTACTCACTCACTTCTCACCCGATCGGCAATTAATATCACTCTCTCATAAGAACCATAGAAAAGTCTTCAATCTTCGGTCTTCAATTGTTGATGACGAACTTCTAAACTTCACAAAACTTGACAATTTTTAACTTTTCTACTCAATTTCCTTGTTGTTTGGATTTTTCTTCTTGAACTCTCTTTACCATGGTGGTAGCAAAAATAAACTACAATATTATTTATTTATTTTTTTGATTTTTTGATTTTTTTGATTTTTTTTTTTTTAATTTACAAAAAGTGAAAATAAAAATACAAATAATGAAACAACTAACTCCATGGACAAAGGACTTTATCACTCAATTTTTCCACAACTTGTATTGTCTTGATTTTATAAATTTTATTAATTCTCATCCTATTTTCTTTTCTTTTTCTTTGTTGTACATAAACCTTGGACTATATCAATTTTTCTTTCAATATTCTGATGATGCTCCGCTTGCTTCGACGATGATGTGTTTCTATGGGTCTTGCTGATTGAGAGAGAGTGATGCTAACCGCAAATCGGTATTTAGAAGAAGTTTTCATCTTTAGACGTCACCCTCATGATTGACAAAAACTAGCACTCAAGAGATCAAAAGTAGTCTTGCTGAAAATGGTGCGAAGTTGGGTAGCTCACCATTCCTACCCTAATTGACGTACGGTGACACACACTCTAACAGACTTTTCTAGAAAGTTGCAAAAATTGAAGGTTGGTGCCTCACTTGATGTAAAATGGGTAGTCTCCACTATGGGTGATCACAATTCTACTACCGAATATCTAAACAACACCTAATTCGCTCTCCTAGTATGGTTAAATCCAACTTTAACGCTCTAATCAACTAAGAAACCCGATTGTGTTCTCCGGTACTTCTAACTTCATTATTTCGGTCAGATTCTCTATGTAAACATAGCTAGAAGCATGCTAGTGACTCTAAAATCTCTAAAAGTTGGAGGTTTTTACAAAAAGAGTTTTTGAATTTTTAGATTTTTTTTTTTTTTTTTTTTTTAAATCACAACATGGAAAACAAAAAGACTAAAAACTCTACATGCAAATCACACCCCCAAACCTAAATCAAACATTGTCCTCAATGTGTCAACAGATAGGAAAAATTTAAACAGTCACATACCATGAGAACTATGCTGAAAAGAGAAAAGGGAAGAGATTACCGGATGTCGGCGAAAGCAAGGTTAGAGCTTCACTAGTCAAGGCTAGAATCCAAAATTCTCAGCGGAGATCATATCGGATTAGCACAAAATATGTACAAGAAGACTCAACCGATTCAAGAAAAGAAAATTTAACAAGTCCTACTGGATTATATACAATAAAAATTTGCCATAAACCAACAATCTAAAGAGTTGAAGATCAACCCAATAGAAAATATGTACAAACATCAACAGCCTTACACAAATATAAAATGAGAGTGCAAGTAAGACTGCAAATGTGAAAGAGTTTCCCCCAAACCTAAACTTGTGAACGGGTGTGTTTTTGAGCACAAAATCTTGCAATTTTAAAGGTACATCATGCAAAAGGTCTAACTCAAAATGAGTTTTGCTAATAACAGGCAGACATACATATTCCAACTGTGGTTCCTTAAAAGTGTTATACTTTGATGCAAAATAGTCCAAGAGGACTTGGGAGGCACAAAGTTCTAGGCCTAAACTGGGAACTCTCAGAAAAGTTGGTTTAAGATTTTTGTGACAAACTACACCTCGGTTTGGTGGAGGAGTTTCAATTTGTGACTTAGGAGAGAGATTAGGTACATCTAAGTTGTTTTCATGAAAAAGATCATTTGCACCATCATGCACTTTCCTAAGGTCAGAAGAAGGTAAATCATGCTCACCAGCATAGAACAATTCATCACTTTCCATGTCATACTCATCAGAGGAGGCAACATATTGTGACATGGGCAGGGAATCAGACACAACAATAATATCATTATCCAAAAGAACATTAGTGTCAACAGAAGATTCATCCTTTCCTAAGTCACAAACAAGGTGTGGAGCATGCTCACTCTCACTGAAGAATTTCACAAACCCAAGCTCAGAATTAACATCACATATATGAATGTTAGAAGAAGTGTCATTCATAGGGTTCACAGAAGAGACGCCTAACGTCTCTGAACCCAAAGATTCTACTACATTTTCAGTATACACATGCTCTTCTAACATATCATATTCATCATCATCATCATCATAGCACAAATGCATTTCCCTATTCAAAATTGTAGTATTTCTAGTCCACTCATTTATTTCTAGGTGAGGCTCATATTCAATATTAGTTACATGAGTAGGACTTTCAACATGCAATTCATTAGGACTAACATTCATTTCACCCTGAAATTCCTCCCTTTCCTCATTTAGTGCATCAAGGATTTGACTCATTTTGAGTTCTAAACTCGCAAACCTTTGGTCAGTTAACTTTTGATATTGCACAAGGTTTTGATTGAATTCTAAAATTTCATTATGTTGTTCAATGAAAGGAGAGTCTTCAACAGTAAGAAATTCATAATCAATGCTATATGGTTTATCATGCAATACACTCCTAGCATTATTTTGTTCGATGAGTCTGAGATTTTCCTCCACAGATTGAGAAGTACAAAATTGTTCAACTTCCCACTGTGGTGGATGATACATGTGTGCATGGTCATTAGGGTATATAAAAGACTGATCGCAACCTTGAAAAGGTTGATTATGGTCCCAATGACTCTTAGCTTTGTAATCTGTTGGCATTTCATATTTTGGATGATATTCTCTAGATTGCCTAAAATCATGCAAAATATAGCAATTCTCGGCAGGATGGCCTAAGCCTCCACATAAGGTACAAGCATAGATTTCAGATTGCATTTCTAAAGTTGTGATTTTAGCTTCTAACTGATCCAAAAATGATGATTGTGTGAGCTGGGCATTATAAAGATGTTTATTTTCAACCTGTGGTGGATGATACATGTGGGAATAGTTATTAGGGTCCATGTATTGAGGTTCAGGACTGTGACAATGTCCATAAAAATCCCTATAACTATTGACATCATGGTTTGTTGGAGGTTCATAATGTGAAGCATGCCCGTAAGCAAGCTCTCTAATGGATTGGCTTCCATCCCCAGTTGCAAACCAAAATCCTGACATGATCTCTAACTAGCACTAGGCTTGTTGCAGAGATTGGATTTTTTTTTTTTTAACCCGTTCTCTAATGACCTCGGGCATACATTAGAAAAACAAAATAAAAGAAGAAAAATCCTAAACGGAAGGGAAGTTCTATGCAATTGCAAACAAGGCTGACTCCACCACAGTAAACCTACTGATTTCTAGCAAACAAAAAGCATGATGGCTCCACTTAGATTGTTTTCTAGACCAGCTTCTAATCCTTCGAAAGGGAATTCGTTACAATCTGAGCAAACCCCTCTGGAATTAATCTGAGTTTAAGTAAATTGAATAGAGGCGAGGGAAGCTGCAGGAGCTTTGATACCCAAGGCCTCACCGTATTACAAGGCGGCGCAGTCACGCATTCAACTTACAGAAACCATCATGAACTTGGAAGTATGCTTAAAGAGTAACCAATATTTTTCGAACGACTTTCCTACTAAGCTTGTTACCTTATAGGTCTCGTTCTATTCCAAATTTTAAAGCTTAGGTTCACGTTAGGTATCGTTTTCCTAAGGTGGGCAAGAAGAGAACGGTGATGAAATCCGAACCCTTATCTTGTATGGCCAGTCCTTGCCCTTTACTAGGAAAATAAAACAGCCGTATTCAAGTCCTCGACATATATGCAAACGAAGGAATACAGTAACTCGCTAACAGGGGATTCACGAGTGTTTCGACAAACTTACCTCCCATACCCGGACGGGGATGAACCGTTGTTGTCGACTCGGGCCACGACTCCTATGTCATGAATGAACCCGAGGGGCCGAGGTGATATTGTAATCACCGTCCTTCTCTGCAAACAGTTTGATACTTAATACGACCCTTCCGTAGGGTTTTTAAAAATAAAATAAAAGAATGTCCAATGTCCAAGTCCAAAAAGATAAAATGCAAAAGAAAAAGAAAATTACAAGAATAGAGAAATCCTAATACAATCTAAAAATAAATAAATAAAATAAACTCTCCTTTTTTTTTTTTTTTTTTTTTTTTTTTAATCTTCTTCTTTCGCTCCTTTAGCTTCGCCTTTTACTCCAAGTCTTTTAAATATTCACCAAAAGTCCGTGGCAAATTTTCTTTTGCTCCGAATTCCAAATTCTGTAAGGAAAAGACAAAAACTAAAACGTAAAGAAGAACAAATAAATTTTCTACAGTTTTTTTTTTTTTTTTTTTTTTTTTTTTAGCAAAAATGAAAACCGATTCAACTCGGTAAATCGCTGAGTTAGGATTGACTCAGCGATTAGGGAGTCAACTCAACTCGGCGGTTCAACTCAGTGAACAGTAACCAGTTCACTCACTCAGCTCTCCGCTCAGACTTTTACTCAGCTGAGTCAAAGTTTTCTATTCAGCCCTCACTCAGCTCTCCACTCAGCTCACTGCTCAGACTGATCTCACTCAAAGTTTCAGCAATCTCAGCTCAAATGTTGTGATTTTTAGTGGTTATTAACTGGTAGAGCTAGACTCAGCTCTAATCAGCCAAAAAAATTTTTTTACCAACCTCACACAGATCTCTCCCAAAACTATCAACAATTCTCTCCAAAACCGTCAGCAAAACTCTCAACCAACTCTCCAAGTAATGCGGGACAAAGATAGGGTAGATTTAGAGTATGACTAGGCTAACAGATCAAAAGAATCATCAATTGGCGGATTTCACAGAACAACATTTACCCAGCTGGTAAATTAAACAATGACAGCACAGTTTGCAAAATTCCAACTAAGAGCATGCAAGAATATAGCAGGGGAGATATAACACAATATTGCAAGATTGAGATATCACAAGTAAAGTTGCGGGGGCAATGATAGGGCTTTGCAAAATTCGGATGGTGCATGATTATGCAAAGTCTCAGGCAAAAGCAAGCTACAACCCAAAGACTCAAAAACTTAGAATTTGCAAATTCCAGATGTTGGTGATCTATCCTAGTTGCAGGGTGAAATCTTAGGCAGGGAAAAATAGGTTCTAAGCACAGTTCAAGCTAAGTCTAATCACAGTTGCAACTTAGAGTTTAAGCAAAGTCTAACCTAGCTACGTTTAATTACAGCTGCAAGCAACATCAACTCAGAGCATGCAAATTTCATTCAGCAAGCAAGTTACAGGGCATACATTCAATGAATGGCAAGGCAGATACACAACAGTTGAGTTTAACAATTATAGTACAGATCAAGCAGATTATATTCTCAACTCAGATGTGCACATGGAAGATTTTTCAGAGCATGCACAGTTGCAGGACAAATTATCAGTTATTGATTTTAAAAAAAAACAGCACAGTTTAAGCAAGAAAATCTCACTCAGATCATGCAAGATTGCAAGTCAGGTGGAGCAAGCTATATATACAACATTTCAGATCATGCAAACATGGTAGCTTAGCATTCAAAATGGAAATTGCAGGTGGAGTCACCAACCTGTGCAGCCAAGATGGTCAGTCTTCTTTGCAACTATGCTCAGCTGCTGTTCTTTCCTGCTGGGAATATTTGGATTAGATGGGATTGGACTAAATTGGGGTTTGGTGATGCTCAAAGGCCAACCACCAAAGCAAGAGCAAAGCAGCTAAGCTATAAACTGCTGCTTCAAACTGCTGCTAAAGTGCCAAAGGCAAATTAGCAGAGCAAAAAAGTGATAAAACTCAGCAAAATGTAGAGCAAAAACAGGTGAACTCAACAAACTTGCTGAGCAAAAATATGGAAAAACAAAGATGTTAGCAAATGGAAAAATAGGATGATTACAAGCAAAAATATGCAAAAGTAAGATGATGTATGCAAGATGAGACTAAAAACTCAGAAAAATTCAAACCAAAAGCTCAGTTGCACAACCAAGTCCCCGGCAGCGGCGCCAAAAACTTGGTAGGCCTTTAAAGATGTTTATATTTTATGGCCTACTTGTGATAACCGCAAGTGCACGGCGTCTATCGGAGACGCGGCAAGTACGGGTCGAACCACAGAGACGAGGAGGTGCTGATGTTGATCTAAGGTTTGCCTAAACTGAATTCAGGGGAATGTAACTCAAAATAATTGGTTTGTTTTGTTGTCGGAACGACTGATGTTGAGTGGAAGTGTCTCTAAACTAAAACAGTGACAAAGTTGTAAAGCACTAGAGTGTCGAATCCACCACTTAATCTCAGCTAAGTCAGTTCAATGGTTGATAATGTTCTCGTCCCTTGTAATGGCAGGTCTGCCATTCATCCAGGGTCTCAATGGATGGCTTCTATCAACTAAGGCAATTAACTAATTCCTAGTATTAGTTGTCTTGTCATAGTACAACTAATCACAAATCAATTTCATTACTTAGATGATCAAACTCATCCTAAGATGGATATCTAATCGCAATTAGGGTATCTCTCCCAAGCACTAGCTGTCTTCTCAGGGCACAACTAGTCTGAGGATCAATAACAGACAATGAGGTATTAATTGCAACACATTCACATAGTAATAACCTGACTACAATGCATACATGGCATGCATTGTGAAAGTAAAATGCAAAAGTGCTCTGATTAGATGTATCCTAAACAATTAAGCTCAATCAAGAACAATATCAACATGTGAACAAATCTTTAGCAGCAAATTATGGGTTTCATCTCAACCCTAGCAAATTTATTTAGAACATAATTAAGATACAAAATAAACTACAAATTAACCTAAGTGGTGCTCTGGCTAGCCCAGGCATGGAGTTTTTCGCACACCCCTCACTTCTATTTATACATGCAGTTCCCTCAAACCCTAATTTCATTCAAAAACAGAAATTAAAATAAAATAACTCTCACCCACTTCTCTGAATCGCTTCTCCTCTTGTCGTGCGGCTCTGAGAACTCCATCACTTGATTGATTGATCGAAACCCTAGTTTTAGTCTTCTCTAAGTTAGCTTCTAGAGTTGGAGAAGCTAAGTGAGAGAAAACTAAACCTAGAGAGGTGGTGCGGTAGGTGGTTGTTGTTGTTGCTGTGGTGATGGTGTTGTCAGGGTAAGGTGAGGTGGTGATGGTGGAGACAGGGAGATGGAGAAGGAGGTATGGGAGAGCGAGCTCGCTCTGGTTTCTCTGTCGGGTGAAGAAAGAGAAGATGAAAACAAAAATGGTAGAGTTGGTCGAGAGGGTATAGGGTTAGGTAGTTTGGGTGTTGAGCGGGCACGGCGAAGTGTCGATGAGAAGGTATCGGCGAGCGTAGGATCTAGCCGGAGAAGATCTCGAACGGTCGAGGGAGAACCGAGGCGATTTGTCAGGAGCGGGAGTATCAAGACATGATGTGAACGATGGAGCGACCGTAGGATGTAGCTGATAGAAATCTCGACGGCTTGGAGTGGACGGGCTCGGATCCGGGTCGCGGGTCGGGTCTAGCTCAAGCCCATGTCTTGAGATGAGTTGCTACTTGTTGGGTTGCAACTGTTTCGCGCGCGGGCTTTGGCTTTCTGCTCCATGGATGCTCGACTCAATTCTTCGCTCTTTTGGCTCCTCAGTTTCTCCGAACTTTATTTATTACCTAAAAACACGAAATTAATTAATACAAATATTTATTCTTGAAAACAAAGAAAACACAGAATCTGGGATAATATCTGATTTCTAAGCGCAAAAGATGAGTAAAATGCCAATAACAAGGTGTATAAATATGCACTATTTGGCACTCATCAGAATGCTCTGAATGATTGAAATTTTTGCTCAATTGAGAGTGAATACTCAGACGATGAGTTCGTGTAGACGAAAGATTGTCTGTATGAACTTGCCGAGAATTCTTTTAGACGAATGTTCGAGTGTTCGAATCTTGTCCTTTCAATCAAGATTCAGAGACATTTTATAATGCTTGAGTTGAAAAAACCATGATCCCATGAAGTGTGACAGTTTGCTGGATTCAGAGAGTGGGGAAAGTGGGAAATCGTGTTAAAACCAGTTGCTCATCGTGAGGAGACTTGGTTAATTTTCCACCCACTACTTTGATGACTCTTCAAACTGATTGCACGACTTTCTCACATTCTCATCGTAGGTGAACACACGTGCCGTAGACCGCCAGACCAAAACCCTAGTTAATATCCCCCCATGTGACACGATTGATATCTCGTGATTGTGGAGTCAGTTGCTGACTTTGTGGGATGATGAGCCCATGTATTGTTGAATTGAACATATTTTGCAAATATTCTGAAATTCATGAATCAAATATGTCTGCTGAGACGAGGTATTATTATGTTGATTACCTAAGACGAGCAAACTGTATTGTTGAATTGTCGAATAATATTGATAGTTGAACCAATATTCTTGAATCTGAGAAAATATTGCTGGTTCGAGCAAATATTGCTAGTATGAGGAATATTGCTAGTTAGAGCAAATATTGCCGGTTTGAGCAAATATTGCTCGTTTGATGAATTGTTGGTAGTAGGACCAAAATAAATATTAATTTAAGATACTGATTACTGGGTCGAGTAAAATAAATAAAAATGTTGATCATGGAATCAACATAAAATTATCAGAGTATTTGAATCTGCTCAGAATCATGTTTCTACAAAGCTCTGGATTCAAAACCCTAATTTTATCGAAATGATGATTTATTGCAAATCAATCTACAGAGTGAAGCAGGGACCGGCTACATGGGATGACGAGTTCACCATGTATGCCCAGATGCTCGAATGAGAAAAATACAAAGTCTCTTGAGGATCAGTTGGTGAAAGAATGATTAAATGTTGGTTTAATCATTTATTGAAATAATGCTCGTGTGAGCGACAAATAATAAAACCTGGTCATGAATTGAGGAGGAACCGACCAAGAGGTCATGAGACCGGCTCTTGGTGGCCGTGGGACCAGTGGATGGTCGTTCAAGCAAAAACTTAATTGTTTGGAAGAAGTTTGAACCTAATATGAGCAATTGAGCAAATTAGGTTTAAATCATTAAAACACGCGGGACCGGATGTTTACAGGCCTTAGAGCCACCCTTGGTCGGTCAAGGGGATGTGCTCGTGTTACCATAGTGTCCGTGTCTCAGTCCTGAGAATTTTAGTATTTTCCGATGCGCATTTGAGCAACATTCTGAGAAAATATGCAGAATCCAGGGTTTTGCTGAAACTAGGAAAAGTACATGAGATGATGAAAAATGATAAATAAAACAGGGAATTGCAAGGTGTGGGACTGACCACGGCTAGGGCATGGCCGGCTGATTAACAAGCACAGTCCCACACTTTCCCAGTTTTATGTGATTTTATGTATTTTCTCTGATTTGAGGAAATTCCATGAAACTGGAGAGTTTGCTGAAATTAGGGAATTTCCATGAGATGAGGGAGATATAATAATAATAAAAAAGGGAATAATGGAGTGTGGGACCGGCAATGGCCAAGGCATGGTCGGCTGGCCAATGGGCATGGTCCTAGAGCACTCTTCCCAATTTTATGTAATTTTCATGATTTTAGGAAATTTTCATAAAATCAGAGAGATTTGTTAAAATCAAGGTATTTTGTTGAAATCAGGGAGTTTTCATGGAATTAGGAAACTAAAAAAACAAATAATAATAAAATAATAGGCGTGTGGGACCGTCTAGGGCATGGCCGGCCAGCTAGAGCCTGGTCCCACGAGTTTTCCTAATTTTATAATAATTTTCATGATTTTAGAGAAAATTCATAAAATTAGGGAATTTTCATGGTTTTAGGGAAAATTCATAAAATCAAGGAATTTTCATAATTTGAGAGGAATAATAAAATAATGGGGACGTGAGGTGTGGGACCGGCCACGTCTAGGGCATGGTCGGCCGTACATTGGTGCCCTGGTCCCACGAGTTTTCCTAATTTTATAATAATTTTCATGATTTTAGAGAAAATTCATAAAATTAGGGAATTTTCATGGTTTTAAGGAAAATTCATAAAATCAAGGAATTTTCATGATTTGAGAGAAATAATAAAATAATAGGGACGTGAGGTGTGGGACTGGCCACGGCTAGGGCATGGCAGGCCGGCTGGTGCTCGGTCCCGCGACACCTTTTCCTAATTTTATTATTTCTTTGATAAAATCATGAGATTAGAGAATTTCCTTGAAACTAAGGAGATTAGCTCGAACGAGAGAATTTTCACGAGATCGGGAAAAAATAATAACATATGACAAAATATAAAATTGGGCGCGGGACTGGTCACGGCATGACCGGCCAACTGATGAGCCCAGTCCCCTGGCGCCTTTGCTAATATTTTATTATTATTTTTCCTTCCTATTTTGCATAGGTTCATCGTTCATTCATATTTTTGAAATGCTCGTTTGCGCATTCAAATGATGGTATGTGCATTATTGTTAAGTACACTTGCACCATTTTAGTCAGGGCTTATTCGATGCTCAGATGCCTGCCTCGTTGAATATTTATCACTAACCCGTGGAATTCTGCTGGGAGACTACACATCTACATCTTCTCTGAGAGACTTTCTCGATCAGAGGTTTTATGGCATGAGCTTTCACGCTTAGAGACATGAGTCTCAATACTCATCCGATTGCCGGATCCGGAGTAATTACCGAAATTGCTCGGTATTCATGAGATGTGCCGTGGCCTCACTGGGAGACTACACATCTACATATACTCGAGAGACAGCCTTCTCGCCGTCGAGAGATTTATGGCATGAGCTTTCATGCTTTAATGAGAGACTTGGGCCTCAATACTCATCCGATTGACGGATCCGGAGTATAGTTTTACAATTTTACCCTTTGTCGAAAATCCACCATCTACATTAAGTCCCCTGCTTAGTGAGGAATAGTCATGTTCCTTAGTCAGCATTGAATGTTGATTTTTCAGGTACAAATAGAAATAAGTAATTGAACTTAGTCATAAGATAAGACATTATCGGATTTCGACTGAATGAGCAAACCATGGTTTGAGCGGAAACCCTAGTAGCATAATAGAGCATCATCTAGTGAGCAAAATTGGTGTAGAACCGCTGATTCGATGGCGGAATCTTGGTTGGTCTAGGATTTACGGGCCGGGCCGAAAGAGGAAATCCTTATGGAATTAGGTTTTGGAAATAAAATTAGGTATAAAAGGAATTAATTCCTTTATTTTTAATTTCTTCCCACACGACCACCATCTTCTTCATCCTCCCATCACCTTCACGTTCGAGCTTAGCAGGAGCAGAATTTTTTTTTGCCGGAGCGCCACCATCCGTCCTACCGGAGCTAGCACCGTCCGGCCCAACTTCCGGCCGGCACCGACCAGGTACGCAATTTTATTTTATTTTATTTATTTTTTTTTGCTTTTGCTGATTTCATGAGTTGTTCATGTTGAAATTCTATACATGTGTATATATTAGCGTGAGTTTCGTAGAAAAACCCTTATTTTATTAAACGTATGTTTGTTCGATCGTTAGTTTAAGGAACTAGCAACAATCCCTAACTTGAGAGAGATTTTTCTTTTGAAATAGACTTGTGTCCAGTGATAAAATTTTGTATATGAGCTTTCATGGAAACCAAAACTTTATCTTAAAAGGTGTGAGCTTTCACAAAACCGAAATAAACCTCGTTTTAGAGAATAATGCTCATATGAAGGAAAAATAGATTTTTTTTATATGCAGCCGTGACAAGTTATGCAAAAATATGATGACATATTTTATTCACATGAGTTTGTTCTCATTAGATAAAAGTTTGAGAATTTATGTGAGTAATTCTCATTAATTATTGCTTTGTAAAATCGAAACGTGGGTTCTGAGTGGCCTTGAAACTTTGACAATTTATTTATGATGAAATATTGTCTTGGTGTAAATTTCATAGTTCAATTGTGGATGTTCATACTATGAAAATTGTGTCTATGATTTTATGAAAAATCAGTTTTGAAGATTAATAAAGTTTCGTTCGTTATTGCAGGTTTCAAGGAACGAACTAATTTTGGAGCGTTAACTCTTGTGGCACAATCACTATTGTTAGTGGAATTGTAAAGAGGTAAGAGTTAAGAATTACCATTTTTGTAGATGGATTTACTTGCATGTCGATAATTTTATGCTCCTGGCTTCAGAAAATGTCAGCTTCCAGCAGCAGCTATTCCTCCAGTTCTTCTGATGAGGATTCCAAAGCTAAATTGAAAGCTAAGAAAATTTATAACGAGGGAGTGAAGCCTAGCATTCCCCTGAACGAGCGGAGGGTCACTTATGCTGAACTCAGGAAAAGAAAGGATGAGGATGATGAGACATAGGCTCGTCAATGCAGAAAGGATCAAATCCGGCGCAGAATACTAAAGGCTGGGGAGAGACGCCAATTCTTGGACGAGGTACCTTCTGACTCCGATGCTGATGCTTCTGAAGAAGAAACTACATGGGAGTTACCAGAGCGTAAGATCAAGCCTGACCGGTATTCCAGAGAGTTTGAGAGAACCATGAAGCAAATTGAAGTCAAGTCAAGACGCGAAAAAGATTCGGACTCAGATGATCTTGATATCCATCCAGATTTCATCGATAATTCTGACAATGACTCCGAAGAGGATTCCGAGAAGGATAGTGATGGAGATTCTGAAAAGGACAGTGATGATGAATCGACAACTGATGAATCGACGAGTAGCTTTACTTTCAATCCCCTTTTCTCTTTTAGCATTTAAATATTTTAGCTTTCGTAGTAGACATCTTCATTCAATCAACTTTATTGAAGTATTAAGATTTTCCTTTCAAACGAGAGACCCTTTCATTAATGCTATTTCTTCTTGATTGAATCAAATAAAGTGAACCAATCTTCATACGCCGAACCCATTGTAATCTTCCTTTGCTTGATTTACGGTTTCATCTGTGAAAACATCCATGCATAGACAATGTAACACACAAAGCCGTGTGACTTGCTGACCATGCCTAGCTTTAGTCAGTCCCCAGTGCATTATTTTACTCCGTATCTCTAGTATTGACCTTGTTCAAAGACTGACTTAGGGTTTCAGTAAAACCCGCAACTGAATTGACTATTTGCAGAAGATAAGTGCCTGCTGTATCTTGTATATATCTCCAATATTTAGGGTTCAATACTTGCACAAACATTTCTTCCATTACTGAGTTAGTTTCACAGAAAAAATTTTCGATTGTCATACCTTTCATACCATGTCTAGCAATAATACTTCTTCTCGAAACGGACTTCAGTCTAAGCATGGAATAGAAGCGTCTATCTCGGTAAGTCGTATATCTTCTTCGTCCCTGTTTGATCGAGGTTATTGATCGTAGGGAATGATTTGTTACAGGATAATCAGAAAAATCCTTCTTCTCATAATTCGAGGCCCAGGCGGACTGTCAGAACTCCTGCTCGGTATAGGTCGGCTCCCGTTGAGACTGGATCATCTGTAAGCAATCTTACAATTCTTGAAATTTTACCATGCTCAGTTTCGACAAAATTAAACACTTCCTCATTTCGTCACAGGCGGACGTTCGTGTCGTTGTTGACGCTAGAAGGAGAAGGAGTGGAAAATCTGTGACTGTGGTTGAGGTTGAAGATAGCAGCAACCAGGCACTGCATAATCCGTGGAGAAAGGAGACAGTGTTCATGCTCGTGAATACCCGACGGCTAGACTCTTGTTTGAAGCTCCCTTGATCAATACTTTCCACGGAAAATGAGGTGGTCGGTGGATTCATCATTCCCAAGTGTCATGTGCCTCTGTATACCAAGATCTGGAAAAAGTATGGGCACATTGCTACTACGGAAGTATGGAAAGGTTTTCTACCAACCCTCTTGACCACAGTTACAAGGCTATTACCGATCGTTGAAGAGATGAACCAAATGCACCTGCGGGATGTCAAGAATCAGGAACTACACAAGTGGGATGAGATGGTTTCCAATTGTGAGACATTGCGATTTGATGTGATTTGGATTCGTCGTCGACATGAGATAATCAAGATTCATAAGGCGGCGGAGGCTGCTGATGCGATTTACATGACCACTGCTTTATTGGAAGAGGAGAAGATACTGGCTTTGGAGTCGGCTAGGGTTGAGAAGGCGGTCGAGGATTTGAAGGTAAAGACCAGGATCTTCCAGAACAAACTTTACAGAGTTTCTTATAGGGATTATCCATTGTTGGACGGTTTGCTCTGAGTGATCATTCAGGAGAGTTGAAATGTAGGTTTCTGATAAGGTAGAATAATTTGATAGCATGAGGAATTTTGTTCAATTGATGAATGTTTGGTGAACAAACGAGCATCTTGCATGATCTTTGAAGGAAATAAATTACATTTGAAATGTACTTGAATAAAGATTAATTATCTGCTGCTGATCAAGCATAATAGGCTTTGATCCATTTGCCGTTGATAATATTTCCTTCCTTTCCTCCACTGACTGCTAAAATTTTATAGTATCCACTAGACAGCACTTTGATGATAACATACGGCCTTTCCCATTTCGGAGAGAATTTGGGAGCGAACATGTCTTGTTGAATGTGTTTTTCCGTCTTTAATACCAAATCTCCTACTTGGAAAATTCGAGGTTTTACCATTTTGTTGTAAGCTCTGGATATTCTCTGTTTGTAGGCTTCTGTAGTTACAGGAAATCCTACACTACACCCCTCACTAGAATATACACAATTAAGTCATTTTAAGATGAATGATTATGATTTCTATTGATTGAATACTTGAATCTTTACAATATGAAATAGAAATGAATAATAGAATTACAATCACTCTAAAACTTTCTCTCTCCTAAAGACTTGCTTAACAATTCAAAAAGAACCCCCCTTCACAACAGACTTACTCAACCCTTTATATAGGGTAGTACACAGTGGATGACAGCTAAGCTGTCCTTTATTTTCGGGAATGTCTTGCGAAACATCGCAAGTGTACATGTATCAATTCTCGCGACACTCCTAAATTTCGCTGAGTCTTCACATCTTTCTCATGTTTTGGCTGTCGTCATTCATTGCGTCATTTATTTTACTTCCCTGCGACTCCCTCGCAGTGTCGTCATTTATTAATCTCGCGAAGTATTGATGTCGCGATATTCTGATCCTACATCTTGCCTCTTCTCATGTCTTCTCTGCGAAGGAGAGAATGTCATGAGAACCAATATTTTGAGATGCCGCAATCGTTGATTTTTCCATCAATTTTCTGCCGACAAAATTCCGTGAATTCAGGAATGACTGCTTACATGTATCTAAAATTTCCCTTTTTACCGGCACATTTAATGTTATCCGGTTACTCTTTTCTCGTCTATTTAAAGGAGGATTCCTTGTGAAAGCATTTCTTTTCTTTTACTTCGTCTTCTTCGTCGTCTACAACTTTTTTCTGTGCTTTTCTTCATCGTCTTCTTCATCATTTTCCTGCTACTATTCTTCTGCTACTGTTTCTATGGCATCAAGGTTTGTTAATTTTGCTGAACTTGATCATTTTGTGATTGATCTCTCTTATTGAAGTTGTTTTATTCTGATACTGTCCTTCTTTTAACGACTCCTCTGCCATTTTTGTTTTAGCAAGAACAAATCTAACACCAAGTTCACCATTGTGAACCCTAATATCTCCATGGGCTCGCAATCGAAATCTACTGCTTCTAAAAGAAATCCTGCGAGTAACAAGGTATTTAAGAAACATTTATTTTTTAATAACAATATTGTTGCCTCTGTTTCTTATTTAGCTTGTAATTCGCAGGATGACAAAAATGCTGATAAGTCCCCCAAGAAGCCTCGCCATTCTAAACCCACAGCGCCTTCTGTCACTTTTCCTACATTCAAACTTACAACTCCTGCTGCGACATCTTCGCAAGAAGTCCCTACTACTTCTTCCAAAGATAATATTTCTATGCCTGAATTTCTCATAGATCAACTCCCTCATAACAGTCCCATTGCGAATGAGCCTATCTCTTCTTCCATTGTTAATGCCTCTACCATTCCTCCAGTCATTAACCCTCACGAGATTTCTTCTTCTCATGATATTCCTTTAACAAAAGATGATTCATCTCTTCCTTCTTCTATCACCGTTACTTCCTTTTCTGAGCAAATCCCTCTTACTAAAGAAAATTTAGAAGGAATAGATGTGGCCTTCAAAGTCCTATCAGATATTGTGAACGATGCTAAAAAGACTTCTGTCGACCCTATCAAGTCTGACATTTGCGAGATTTTGAGCAAACATCTTGGCCCTGATAGAGTTTCACAAACATCCTTGGAACAAGAAATTAACATTTTGAAGAATGATCTCCAAACTATGACTGCAAAATGTAATACTCTCCATCTTGAGAATCAAAAACTTCAAAATATTTCGCTGGATCGTGATAATCTTCGCAAGAAGAATGAAGAATTAAAAGGTATACTCTTGCCTCTGTACAGTCCATTTTTTTTTTTTTTTTTTAAGACTCAAGTCCTTGTTCGCCCTTCAAGCTTTAAACCAGAAACGAAAAATGGTGATATATCAGTTGGAATCTACTGCTGAAGAAGTTAGAGTTGATAGAGATGCTTGGATGGAGCAATATAACCAATTAGATAATCTTCATACATATTCTGTTGATCATATAGATAATCTTTCTAAAGAAAATGATGATTTAGCTCAGAAACAAGACTCATTAAGTAACGACTTATCTCGCCTCTCTTATTCTTTGACTAAAGCTAATTTGGAGTTGGAAACTTTATCAGATGAGAATGGAACTCTTTCTTAAGAGAAGAGAACTCTATTAAACAAGGTGGCGATTTACTCGCAACAATATGATGTTTGTCAAAAATTATGTAAAGAGCAAGAACAATCTCTTTGTTCGCTGAGAAATCAACTTGAAGAAGTTACTGCCGATAAGGATAAACTGATTCAGGGTAGAATAACCTTAAGTGTAAAAGCAAACCAATTTAAGGATCAATGTTCCAAACTAGAAAAGTCCAACTCTTCCCTTACAAAAGAAAATGCTTTACTTATTTCCAACGAAAAAAGTTGGCGATCACGTCTGAAAGGTTTAATTGGAGATAATTTTGACAATGCCATGGATCATTTGGAGAATAGTTTTTCAGCTCTAATCCAACATCTTACCTCGCAGAAGGAAGGTAGTCATAGAAGTTGACTGCCTCATCTATTCTTTCTTTATCAAGCCTTCATATTTTTTGTTTGTATAATTCTTTTATTTTTTGTTTTGCGTAGTCCGAGAAAAACTTCACTCCTCCATTATTGCTTTGAAATCGACTACTCAAAAATTCGCAAAGAGAATGGAATACTCAACGCTTCTCTTGCACGCTCTCGCGATAGGGCATAAAGAAAATTCGACTATATGCGTGACTGTAAAGATATAGAGAGTAAAAATCAACAGAAAGCACTCCTTCGTCAATTTCATCTTAGAGCCGAAGTTCTTGTAAATAATGTTTTACTATCTAACTCTCTTGATCCTGTGTCTGTTGAACCTATGGAAGTAAGTGATGATGAAGTTCCTAATCCTCCTGATAGCGATTATGATTATAACACTGGCGAAGAACTCGAAGATGAAGAAACTGTCTCTCCCAATAAAACTGTCAATGATGATTTCGCAAATGAAGAATAATGATCTGCTGGAAATATATTAATTAGCGATAATATAGATAAAGTTGCCGAAGAAAACCCAGCATCTCCTTCTATTGAAAAAGCAACTATTTGAGAGATGATTTTCTCTTGTAATCTTCCTTCTCGTGCTATTGTTTATTTATGTACTTCAATTATCTTTTTTGATGTATGTACTGCATCAAGCGTTACTCTTATTTCTTTCAACAAGTATAATTTTTGGTATTTAATGATTGCTATTCTATTATCTTCATTTATGCTGAAATTCACTATTGCGACAAGATCGCAAGGTGTCTTTACATTTTCATGTATTGACCCATTGATCTTGCCTTATCATTGTTTTTGTGTGGTCTTATTTTGCCTTCCTAGTTAAAGGTCTTATTTTGCCACCCCTCATTTTGCATCAATATGACAGGTCTAAATATTCTTGCGAACATAAAATCCCATGACATTGATGTCTTGCGACAAGATCGCAGGACGTCCTTACACTTTCATGTAATGACCCATTGATCTTGTCTTATCATTTCTTTAGTATTTTTGCCTCTGCGGGGATATTTCATTTGCGACAATATGACAGTCTAAATGTTCTTGCGAATATAAAGCCCCATGACATTGCCGTCTTGTGACACTTATCAGCTCCCTAATGGAGGGTGCCGCCTTATCATCTCCCCTGGTTGCCCCTTCAAGGAGGCGTACATCGGCCATACAAGACTAGCTCCTCCCATCCGGTCTTAACAACAACCGATTGTTTTCGCAGCCTCTTATCCCTTATACCTATAGGGTTTATGGTTACGAGACTGCACCCTAAGTGGAGTTTTCTTCAAAGCCGAGTGCGGCATGTGCCAAGACTTGCCAAGAATGGCCGAGACACTTCAAATGCCCTGTGCACTCTTGGCTCAACCGTGTACCTCGGCGCCTTGAGCATACACTCGACTCCTTGGAAGAGACCCTCGGGCGCCCAACCAGGGTATAACCTTATATATATAGTTGGAAATCCAAGGTATCTCCCCCCGGATAGGCTTTCATGGGCCCCAAATCTCCATGACTCAGGTTCCAGGAGCGGTGTAACCTTTTACCTGAGTCATGTCAAGAGATATCCCCTTATATGACACACTTTAGGTCTTACATTTGCCTCTTGCGAAATATCATTCGCGAACTAGGGTGTACGCCATAGAGGTTCGTCCCATTCACTCACTCATTCATTTCTGTCAATTCGTTCAATCATTTATTTTTGATTAATATTTGTTAATTCATTTGCGAGATACTCGCACATTCTTTCTTGATTTCACAATATCTCTGTCGCGGGAATATTTCATATCATTGCATTCATTTAACATTTCAGAATTTATTCTTTCTTTTCCATCTTCTATGGGTAATATTTCTTGAGATATAATCTATTCCATGGTCTACCCAATCTCTGGCCCACATCTTTGCCTTTTGGATCCATTAATCTATATGCCCCTGTTCCAACTATCTCCTTGATGATATAAGGTCCATCCCACTTTTTCGCCAACTTGCCACCACTTTCTCGCTGATATATTGGTGTTTCTCGCAATACCATATCACCTGGTTGAAACTCGCGTGTTTTGACACGTTTGTTATATTCTCTGGCCAATCTTCGCCGATAATTCTCCATATCTTTGTAGTGCTCTTTCTCTTTTTCTTCTAACTCATCTAATTTAACTAAAATGTTACCCGCACTAAGATTTTTCTCCCAAGCTTCTCTCTTTGTTGTTGGAATAATAACTTCTGTCGGAAGTACAGCTTCAACACCATAAGTTAGACAAAATGGTGACATCCCCGTAGCTTCTCGCCTTGTTGTATTATAAGCCCATACTGCATTATGCACTTGCTCACACCATGCCTTATTATGCCCTTCTAGTTTTTCCTTCAATATATCAGCAATTGTTTTATTTGTTGCTTCTGCCTATTCGTTGGCCTGCGGGTATAAAGGAGTTGATTTCACACATTTTATTTGAAATGCATTAAGCAGTAATTCTATATTTTGTCCCTCAAACTGTTTCCCATTGTCAGATACCAACTGTGCTGGAATTCCAAATCTGCATATTATGTTTTCGAATATGAAAGTAAAAATATCTTTGTCGCGAATGTGTTGTACCGCTTTTACTTCTGCCCACTTTGTGAAATAATCTGTTGCGACAATCAAGTATCTCCTTTGCCCTGTACCTGGTAAAAATGGTCCTACAATGTCTAATCCCCACTTTCCAAAAGGCCAAACACTTGTTGAAGAAGTTAACGGTGCACCTGGTGCATGTATTTTCTTTCCATGCCTTTGACAATCTTCGCAACGTCTTGATATTTGCTTCGCATCTTCATGCATATATGGCCAATAATAGCCTTGCATTTTCGCTTTATGTGCTAAAGATCTTCCGCCACTATGATTGCCAGCATCCCCACTGTGTAGCATTTTTAATACTGCTTCTCCTTCCTTTCGTGTTAAACACCTGAGTGAGGGTCCATTAAAGAATCTTCGGTATAATACCCCGTCTCTTAATTCATAATTTGTTGCACGGCTTTTTAATTTATGCATTTCTAATCTATTTCTTGGTGTTTCTCCTTTCATTAAATAAGCATGAAGTTCTGTCCTCCAATCCTCGCAATGGGATCTTTGTGCTTCATCTTCTATGAGCATTATTTCTGCTTCTTCCTCTTCCTCTTTGTTGATTGATGGTGATTGAAGTGTCTGTATTTTTATGCATCTCGCAGATGGATCTGTCATCATACTTGATATAAAAGCAAAAGCATCTGCGAGTCTATTGTCTTTTCTTGATATGTGTCTCCACTTTATTTTTGGTATCTTCGTTGACAATTCGTCAACAAGCTTTTTGTACTTTTTCAAGGATGCTTCATTTGTAGTATACTCTTCTTTTATCTGACGAATAGCTAACTGAGAATCACTGGTAATTCTTACATTCTCCAACTTCATTTCTATTGCAAATCGCAAAGCATGTATTATAGCTTCATACTCTGTTTCATTGTTAGTAGACGCGAACTCCAATCTGAAAGAGAAAGCCATTTTATTGCCTTCTGGCGAAATTATAATGATCCCAATTCCGTTACCTTCTCCATTTGATGATCCATCTACCAATATTTCCCATCTATTTGGCTCTGTTAATAAATCCCTTGGATTTCCATGTTCTTCTTCTATATCCATCATTTCTTCAACTGCCTCATCTTCTTCCAATGGAAATTCTGCTAAAAAATCCGCTACAACTTGCGATTTTGGTGAGGATAACACTTCATATTTGAGTTTACAATGACTTACTTGAGCATTCCACCTTTCAACCCTTCCTGATCTTTTTGAATTTTTCATCACTGACTCAATTGGTACTTTTGTCATTACCTTTACCGTGTGCGCTTCGAAATAGATGCGAAGTTTAAACGTTGCGTAAACTAATGCCAAAATTAATTTTTCAATTTTTGAATAGTTTTTCTCTGCAGCATTGAATGTTTTGCTGATGTAATAGATTGGTTTTTACACCCCTGCGTCCATTCGCAATAGTACCGCACTTAGTGCATGCGAGGTTGTCGCGAGGTAAATTAGTAATTCCTCCCCGTCTTCTGCTTTTTGTAATATTGATATATCCATTAGATGTTCTTTTATTCCTTGCAATGCCTTTTCACACTCATCCGTCCACCTAAATTTCGTTCCCTTTTTAAGTATGTTGAAAAAATGTTTGCACTTATCAGATGATCTCGAGATAAATCTTCCTAGCGAAGCTAATAATCCATTTAACTTTTGCACATCTTTCACTGTTGCTGGCGTTGGCATGTCTCGAATCGCTTGTACCTTCTCCGGATCAACTTGTATTCCTTATTTTGATACAATGTATCCTAAAAATTTTCCAGATGCCACTCCAAAGGTACATTTTTCTGGATTTACTTTGATGTTGAAATGTCTCATTTGTTCGAAGATTTCCTTCAAATCTCGCACATGATCTTTTGCTTCTTTACTTTTTATTAACATGTCATCCACATATACCTATAATGTTTTATGTATCCATTGTTCGAACACTTTCTCCACCATCCGTTGATACGTTGCACCGGCATTTCGCAGTCCGAATGGCATTTTTGTGTAACAGTATAATCCTCTTGGAGCGAAGAAGGCAATATGTTCTTGGTCTTCTTCGGCGAGAGGGATTTGGTTGTATCCTTTATATCCATCCAGGGAAGATATCCTTTCATTTCCTGTTGCTGATTCAACCATCTGCGGAATATCTGGCAAGGTAAAACTATCTTTTGGACAAGCTTTGTTTAAATCGGTGAAATCTATGCAAATTCTTATTCATTTTTTCTTCTTCGGAACTACGACCATATTCGCTATCCATTCGGGATATTTTGCTTGCCTAATAATGCCAGCATCAAGCATCTTCTGCAACTCTTCTTCTATTTGAGGATGATATGCTGTTGTGATTTTTCTAATTCTTTGTTTGAATGGTCTGGCATTTTTATCGATCTATAATTTATGACACGCTACAGATAGATCTATTCCAGGCATCTCATCCATATCCCATGCGAAGATATCTTTATAATCTCGCAACAAATCAACGGTTTTTCTTTCTTCATCTGCCTCCATTTTAGTCCCAATTTTTAACATCTTGGGTTCTTCTTCAGTTCCAATATTCACTTCCTTTGTTGGTTCTGCCGCGATGTAGCTAGCCTTCGGTTCTCCCATGGGTGTCGGTCCTCTTATTTCCTTTGCGAGATCACTTTCTTCACCACATATTCCTTTTCCTTCTTCCGCTCTTACCATGTATGTTCTAAACTCTTCTTCCTTTTTGCTGCTTTTGCCAACTTCTTGCGATCTTTTCGCCTCTTCACCTGTTCTTCATAATGTTTTACTTCGATTTGATGATACATTCTTCCTTCATCGGTATCTCCTCTGATTTCGCCAATTCCACTCGGCATAGGGAATCTGACACATTGATGAAATGTTGATGCTACAGCTTTTATTGCGTGTATCCATGGTCTTCCCAACAGCATGTTATATGGTGATTCCATATCTATTACACATAACGTCACATTTTTTTCAATTTCTCCCAACAAAATTCGTATTCTTATTTCCCCTTTAAGTTTTGTTACTGATTTGTCGAAACCATAGACATGACATGTTGTGGAAGTCATTTCTTCATCTTTGTACCCCAATTTTTTATATGCATGATAAAACATTATATTCACTGAACTCCCCGTATCCACTAAATTTCTACTTATTGCCCCTTCTTCCATTGTTTTTGTTAATTTTCCTTCTTCTTTGTTGGCACTTATCGTAATCACTAGTGGAGATGTGTGATTTAAATTCTCTCCTGACATCTCCGTTGCTGTAAATATAATTCTCTGTGTTTCCCATTCTTTCAAAGGTAACACCTTCTCTGCTGTTATAATTTTCTTTCCTTCAAAATCTCTTTTATGTATTCTCCCTTTGATACTTTCATGAAATTTATTAACCATTGATTTTGAAATCATATTACATTCCAATTCTTCATTACCCTCTCTGATTCCAATTTTCTTCAATTTATCCATCATATTCTTGATTTTTACCGTTTTAGTGACAACATCCAATCTCTTATCTTCAATCAGTCCCTGTTTCTAGCGCCATTATGTAGTTGCAGGAAATCCTACACTACACCCCTCACTAGAATATACACAATTAAGTCATTTTAAGATGAATGATTATGATTTCTATTGATTGAATACTTGAATCTTTACAATATGAAATAGAAATGAATAATAGAATTACAATCACTCTAAAACTTTCTCTCTCCTAAAGACTTGCTTAACAATTCAAAAAGAACCCCCCTGCACAACAGACTTACTCAACCCTTTATATAGGGTAGTACACATTGGATGACAGCTAAGCTGTCCTTTATTTTCGGGAATGTCTTGCGAAACATCGCAAGTGTACATGTATCAATTCTCGCGACACTCCTAAATTTCGCTGAGTCTTCACATCTTTCTCATGTTTTGGCTGTCGTCATTCATTGCGTCATTTATTTTACTTCCCTGCGACTCCCTTGCAGTGTCGTCATTTATTAATCTCGCGAAGTATTGATGTCGCGATATTCTGATCCTACAGCTTCCACATACTTTTCTACTTTAGCTCTCCTTGATTCGAGAATGTCCAGTTCAGCAACTCTTGACTTGGACACTTCAGCTTCATCCCATCGTATTCCACTAGCTGCTGCAATCCTTGCCGAAGGAATTTTTATCTCAGCTGGGAGTATGGCATCAACCCCATAAATGAGCGAATACGGTGATGTTCCTATCGAGCTTCTTGGCGCAGTTCTGTAAGCCCACAAAGCCATGGGTAGTTGCTCATGCCATGAGCGTGGATTTTCATGAATTGTTCGACTGATGATCCGAATCAAAGTTTTGTTGGTGCTCTCCGCTTGACCATTTCCTTGGGGATATTATTGCGTGGAGAAAATCTGTTTGATCCCGTACTCTTTGAGCAATTTTTCGACATCTTTGTTGGAGAAAGGAGTCCCGTTATCTGTGATGATATGTTTGGGGACGCCGAATCTACAGATAATGTGTTCCTTGATGAAAGCTGCAATAGTTGCCCCTGTAGTACCTCTGAGCGGGATTGCTTCGACCCATTTAGTGAAATACTCAGTAGCCGTGATGATGTATTCGTGTTGCTTTGAGGATGATGGATTGATCTTTCTGATGATATCAAGTCCCCAGCTATAGAAAGGCCATGGACTATTCATAGAGTGTAATGGAAGACAAGGAGTATGAATAAGGTTACCGTGAACCTGGCATTGATGGCACTTCTGAACGTATGCGGCTGCATCGTCTTCCATAGTCGGACAGTAATATTTCTCGTGGATTTGGAGAAACAATTTATTTTTCCCTTGGTGTTCTCCTTTATGAGTTTCTTTCAAGACTATCAGGATTTCAGCTTCGGCCAGGCATCTCAACAAGTCTCCTCCAAAGCTTTTGCGGTATAATATTCCGTCAAGAAAGACAAATCTCTTAGCTCTCTGTATGATCTTGATTGCATCTTTCTTTTCTGGTGGAGACTTGTTGTCTCGAAGGTATTCGATGTATGGTTGCCTCCAGTCCCCAGCGTGATGAAGTGTCAGGATCTCCAAATGATGAGGAGGCGTCTGACAATTAGGACAAGCTCCCTGCAAGGTCCTCGATTGTGCTTCCATGGAGGGCCAGTAGTATCCGAGTCTTTGGAGTCTTCTATAAAGTGTTATCACCAGCGTCTGTCCACACACTTCCTGATGCACACTTTCGAGTTTTTCCTTCGCTTCTTCTTCGCCGAGGCACCGTGATATAGATGCATCTGGGTTACGATGGTACAAGGCTCCATGGAGCAAGAAGAAGTTCTTTAGTTATTTGAGACTGACTGCTCCTTCTGTAACGGAACTGCTCAGCTCGTGAATAATAGGTGTCCTCCAGTCATTTGCTTGAGCATCTTCAGTTTGACTAAGCCATGTGGATGATACAACTCGTCTTTGAACTATGATAGCTTTCTCTGACCCTTCGAATTGCAGCTTGGAGGCGAGGGTTGCCAAGCAATTAGCATGTCTGTTGTTGGTCCGACCAGTATGAGTGATAGTTGCGTCGGCGAAATGAGTTAGGAGTCGTTGCGCCTCAACTATGAATGGAGCAAGCGTTATCTCCTTGAGAGAGTATGTCCTATTCATTTGATTGACTAACAGTTTTGAATCTCCTCTGATCTACAGGTACCTCACTCCTGCCTATTTAGCTAAGGATAATCCTAGCAAGAAGGCTTCATATTCTGCTGAGTTATTTGTACAGTGGAAATCCAGCTTAAATGAATGTGAGAATACTTCACCAGATGGAGAGACCAAGGCTATGCCCGCTCCTCCAGTATCATTGCTAGGAGTGGCAGATCCATCAAAGTATAGCAGCCACGTTTCTTCCTTGATGACTGAAATTTCTGGAAAATCACATGGTACATCATCCTGTAGTGTTATGGAATCTTCCCTTGGAAAAGCAACCAATAAATCTGTTACTGCTTGACCTTTGATTGCTTTGGGATAAACACATACTATGTCGAACTCTGACATCTGAAGCAGCCATTTTGCAGGTCTTCCTATCAGAGCGGGTTTGGAGAGTAAAAACTTTATGGGATCAGCTTTGGAGACGAGCACGACTCTGTTGGACAGTAAATAATGTCTGAACCTCTGCATTGCATGAGATAATGCCAGGCATGCTCTTTCAACTTTCGGATATCTGTGTTGGGCATCCTTCATGGTTCGGCTGTAATAGTAGATTGGATGTTCGACGCCTTCTTCGTCTTCTTGAGCTAGCAGTGCTCCGATAGCAACGTCACTGGAAGCTGTGTATAACATCAATGGTCGTCCCTGTACTGGAGACCTAATGACAGCAGGTGATAAAAGTATCTGTTGTATCTTCTGGAAAGCCTCCTGTTGAACATCTGTCCAGGTAAAACTTGCTCCCTTCTTCAGCAGAGGAGTGAACGAAGCAATAAGTTGAGCCAATCCTGATATGAAGCGTCTGATGTAATTCACCTTACCCATGAAACTCTGTAGTTCCTTCACAGTGCGCGGAGGAGGCATGGTGGTGATGGATTTTGCTTTGTCTGGATCGACTTTGATCCCTTCGGCAGTGACCAGGAATCCTAGAAACTTCCCAGAAGAAACTCCGAAAGCGCATTTTAGAGGATTCATCTTTAACTTGTATTCTCTGCATCTTTCGAAAACTTGCCTCAGAACATCTACATACGATGCTCGAGCCTTCGATTTCACCACAACGTCGTCGACATAGTCTTCTACTTGTTTGTGCATCATATCATGAAATATTGCTGTCATGGATCGTTGGTAGGTGACACCTGCATTCTTCAATCCAAAGGGCATCATAGTATAGTGAAAATTCCCGATATGAGTGCGGAACGCGGTCTTGGCAGCATCATGCTCGAACATCTTGATTTGGTTATATCCGCTGTAACCATCTATGAATGAGAACATACCGTGACCGCTAGTTGCATCGACGAGCATATCGATGTTGGGCAAGGGAAAGTTATCCTTCGGGCAACATTTATTCAGGTTTCTGAAATCTACACAGCATCTGATTTGACCATTTTTCTTCTTAACTGGAACAACGTTAGCCAGCCATGTCGGATGTTAAATAGGCTTGATGAACCCCGCTACCAGCAATTTCTGAATCTCGACCTTGATTTTCTCCTCGACCTCATGCCTGAACTGTCTTGGTGGTTGTTTGACAGCCTTGGAACCGGGAGTGATATGCAGACGATGAGTGACCAGTTTGTCGTCCAGTCCCGGCATTTCTTCGTACATCCAAGCAAAGATGTCCCGATATTCTTTCAGCAAACTTACCAAACCTACTCGTTCCTCCCGTGATAACGCAGCACTGATTAGGATTGGTCTCGGGTCTTCTTCTGTGCCGATGTTGACTGTCTCAAGATCATCAGTAGTAGAGTTTGTGCCATCTTGTAACTGTTGCGGAGCATCTTGAACCTCGTCGTCAGGCGTTTGCTCGACCTGACATGATTCATTAGTGCGGGGAGACTCTTGATCAATCTCCCCTATTAATTGCTAATCTTTGCGTCACCGATAAGTGGTTCTTCCTTCCGCATCATGGATGGTTGTGAAGTTGGATCCTGGCGTCGCGACTTGGTCCTTACGGCGTTTGACGGGCGTAGCAGGTGATTTGACTAGTCTTGCTTCCGAAGATGGTGACGACGTGTCAGCAGCAGCTGTTTTGATAGCCTTCCAGCTCGGAAGTGGAGTGTTGTAAATCTTCTTGGGAGGTTTAGGAATGTTTCTCTGGGATTCAATGAATTCGGCATCATAGGCCAGGGCGTAAGGGGATGATTAAGCGGCTATACGAACGGTCTTATTGTTGAGTAGAGCCTTCATACATTGACGGTAAGTCGATGGAACCACCTTGTTATCATGGAGCCACGGTCGCCCAAGTATCATGTGATAGTCAGGTTCTTGTTCGATCACATGAAATTTCACTTTCGACTGAATTGGTCCTACCCTCAAATCTACATACGCATATCCATATGTATGGCTTTGGCTTCCTTCAAATCCTGTCATTAGGATGGGATGGCGAATGATTTTACCTTGTGGGAATCTGGCCATCCTGAGGGTCTTCATAGTGACGACGTTCGTGGAAGCGCCTGTGTCAACGAGGGCCCTCCTAAATTTGGTGCCTTTGATGAAACCAGTCACGTACAATGCCCGATTATGTCCTTCATCTGCCATGCGATCTTCTTCTCCAAAAGTGATATTGTCGATCGAATGTTCAGACACCAGGGAGACTTCTTCAACTGCTGGGTTTGGTGGAGTTATTTGCACGTCAGACGATATCTGGCTGAGTGCGGCAAACGTGTCTGTACGCTGCTCCTTGGAAAAGTATAAAAGTTCACACAGATTTTCAACCAACTGTGCAACTTCCTGCTCCGCTGGCTTCTCATAAGTGGTAAAACTATTGGTTTGAGGCAGATCATCAATCGGAGCAGTTGGACGTTCCACCATCTCTGCTCCAAGTATTCTCGTTACATGTACTAGGCAGGTGAACAGGTTGTCGATTGCTGCTTTCAACCTTTGCACGTCTCTTGACAAATTGTTTTGCCTCCGCGCTAGTTCAGTCAAAGTCGGAATTTGTCCATCGTTCGTTTCGACGAAGATAAATGGAGTTGTGAAATATGACAATTCATTGTAACCAGAATTATTCGAAGGAGTGTGAGGAACGTTACCATTCGAGAGATTCTAGTTGGGATCTGGAGTGGTTGAATTATTCCTAAGACCAACCATCTTGTGAAAGCTTGAGATTACAACCGAGAGATTAATCTCCCACTGTGGTCGCCAATCTGTAGATGGGGAAAAACGATTTGCTGGTTTTTACGGAATTGAAGAGTCGACCGTGTGGAGACTCCTTGAACCGAGCGAAATGTTGAACCTCACACAGATGCACTGCAGGAAGGGAGTGCTTTAAGTTCGAGAGATCAATCTATAAGACTACGGCCTAAACCAAGAACAATGGTCATTCCGGAGTCAATTCGGTCACAAGAGAGGATGGGTTGATCCGTAGGAGGGAAGATGAGAAATGCGTGAGATCAATGGTGATCTGAGATTGTAGGTGTGTTGTGAATTCAGCGTAAGAATGCTCTGAATGATTGAATTTTTTGCTCAATTGAGAGTGAATGCTCAGACGATGAGTTCGTGTAGACGAAAGATTGTCTGTATGAACTTGTCGAGAATTCTTTTAGACGAATGTTCGAATCTTGTCCTTTCAATCAGGATTCAGAGACATTTTATAATGCTTGAGTTGAAAACACCATGATCCCATGAAGTGTGACAGTTTGCTGGAATCAGAGAGTGGGGAAAGTGGGAAATCGTGTTAAAACCAGTTGCTCATCGTGCGAAGACGTGGTTAATTTTCCACCCACTACTTTGCTGAATCTTCCAAATGATTGAACGACTTGCTCACATTCTCATCGTGGGTGAACACACGTGTCGTAGACCCCCAGACCAAAACCCTAGTTAGTATCCCCCCATGTGACACGATTGATATCTCGTGATTGTGGAGTCAGTTGCTGACTTTGTTGGACGATGAGCCCATGTATTGTTGAATTGAACATATTTTGCAAATATTCTGAAATTCATGAATCAAATATGTCTGCTGAGACGAGGTATTATTATGTTCATTACCTAAGACGAGCAAACTGTATTGCTGAATTGTCGAATAATATTGATAGTTGAACCAATATTCTTGAATCTGAGCAAATATTGATGGTTCGAGCAAATATTGCTAGTCTGAGGAATATTGCTAGTTAGAGCATGCAGGTTTGAGCAAATATTGCTCGTTTGATGAATTGTTGGTAGCATGACCAAAATAAATATTAATTTAAGATACTGACTGCTGGGTCGAGTAAAATAAATAAAAATGTTGATCATGGAATCAACATAAAATTATCAGAGTATTTGAATCTGCTCAGAATCATGTTTCTACAAAGCTATGGATTCAAAACCCTAATTTTATCGAAATGATGATTTATTGCAAACCAATCTACAGAGTGAAGCAGGGACCGGCTCATGGGATGACGAGTTCACCATGTACGCCCAGATGCTCGAATGAGCAAAATACCAAAGTCTCTTGAGGACCAGTTGGTGAAAGAATGATTAAATGCTGGTTTAATCATTTATTGAAATAATGCTCATGTGAGCGACAAATAATAAAACCTGGTCATGAACTGAGGAGGAACCGACCAAGAGGTCATGGGACCGGCTCTTGGTGGCCGTGGGACCAATGGATGGTCGTTCAAGCAAAAAACATAATTGTTTGGAAGAAGTTTGAACCTAATATGAGCAATTGAGCAAATTAGGTTAAAATCATTAAAACATGCGGGACCGGCTGTTTGCAGGCCTTAGATCCACCCTTGGTCGGTCAAGGGGATGTGCTCGTGTCACCATAGTGTCCGTGACTCAGTCTTGAGAATTTTAGTATTTTTCGATGCGCGTTTGAGCAACATTCTGAGAAAATATGCAGAATCCAGGGTTTTGCTGAAACTAGGAAAAGTACATGAGATGATGAAAAATGATAAATAAAACAGGGAATTGCAAAGTGTGGGACTGACCACGGCTAGGGCATGGCCGGCTGATTAACAAGCACAGTCCCACACTTTCCCAGTTTTATGTGATTTTATGTATTTATCTGATTTGAGGGAAATTCCATGAAACTGGAGAGTTTGCTGAAATTAGGGAATTTCCATGAGATGAGAGAGATATAATAATAATAAAATAGGGAATAATGGAGTGTGGGACCGTCAATGGCCAAGGCATGGTCGGTCGGCCAATGGGCACGGTCCTAGAGCACTCTTCCCAATTTTATGTAATTTTCATGATTTTAAGAAATTTTCATAAAATTAGAGAGATTTGTTAAAATCAAGGTATTTTGTTGAAATCAGGGAGTTTTCATGGAATCAGGAAACTAAAACAACAAATAATAATAAAATAATAGGCGTGTAGGACCGGCTAGGGCATGGCCGGCCAGCTAGAGCCCGGTCCCACGAGTTTTCCTAATTTTATAATAATTTTCATGATTTTAGAGAAAATTCATAAAATTAGGGAATTTTCATGGTTTTAGGGAAAATTCATAAAATCAAGGAATTTTCATAAGTTGAGAGGAATAATAAAATAATGGGGACGTGAGGTGTGGGATCGGCCACGGCTTGGGCATGGCTGGCCGGCTGGTGCCCGGTCCCACGAGTTTTCCTAATTTTATACTCCCTCCGTTCCACTTTAGATGATGTTTTTGGAGTTTTCACACAGATTAAGAAATGGAGAGAGATGTGAAGATTTTCCATTTATACCCTTGAGAAAAGTCTTCAAACATTAATTGCTATTAGTGCATTTAAAAATAAACTTATAGTTCCAAGACAAAATATAAGGGTGTTATTGGTAGTTTTATGGAAAAATATGAAAACTTTCAAGTATTGTGAAACAAAGAAATAACCCTAAAACATCATCTAAAATGGAACGGAGGGAGCAATAATTTTCATGATTTTAGAGAAAATTCATAAAATTAGGGAATTTTCATGGTTTTAAGGAAAATTCATAAAATCAAGGAATTTTCATAATTTGAGAGAAATAATAAAACAATGGGGACGTGAGGTGTGGGACTGGCCACGGCTAGGGCATGGCCGGCCGGCTGGTGCTCGGTCCCGCGACACCTTTTCCTAATTTTATTATTTCTTTGATAAAATCATGAGATTAGAGAATTTCCTTGAAACTAAGGAGATTAGCTCGAACGATAGAATTTTCACGAGATCGGGAAAAAATAATAAAATATGACAAAATATAAAATTGGGCGCGGGACTGGTCACGGCATGACCGGCCAACTGATGAACCCAGTCCCCTGGCGCCTTTGCTAATATTTTATTATTATTTTTCCTTCATATTTTGCATAGGTTCATCATTCATTCATATTTTTGAAATGCTCGTTTGCGCATTCAAATGATGGTATGTGCATTATTGTTAAGTACACTTGCACCATTTTAGTCAGGGCTTATTCGATGCTCAGATGCCTTCCTCGTTGAATATTTATCACTAACCCGTGAAATTCTGCTGGGAAGAACCACGAATTGAAGTGACGAAATATAACGAAGAACCATAGAATATTGCTGGATATTCAGGCGATTATAGATAATTAATTGATGGCTCTATACTAGCAGGGCTTCTTATCTAGGAGCATTAATTATCTGAGGGTCGAGCAATATGAACTTGCTGGAGTGTCATATTCCTCTTGTATAGTCATGGAAAACATGGTTGCATCCTGAAGATGTTATTGCTCTATACTAGCAGACATGTTGTCTAGGAGCCATCCAATCTTGCGATTCTATACAGCATGAGATGCGCCGTGGTCTCAGCTGGGAGACTACACATCTACATCTTCTCTGAGAGACTTTCTCGATCAGAGGTTTTATGGCATGAGCTTTCACGCTTAGAGAAATGAGTCTCAATACTTATCTGATTGCCGGATCCGGAGTAATTACTGAAATTGCTCAGTATTCATGAGATGTGTCGTGGCCTCAGCTGGGAGACTACACATCTACATATACTCTGAGAGACAGCCTTCTCAGTCAGAGATTTATGGCATGAGCTTTCATGCTTTAATGAGAGACTTGGGACTCAATACTCATCCGATTGTCGGATCCGGAGTATAGTTTTACAATTTTACCCTTTGTCGAAAATCCACCATCTACACTATCTCAAGCTTGTTTTTCAAGTTTAGTTGATCAAAACTATATACTTGATTTCTAGTCTACTTATATCTATATCTCGGTGTTGATGGTGGTTTTTAGCCTAGGGTTAAAATCGTAAAACCTTGCATCAGATGTGACGTCACTCTGCAAGGAAACGGTGCTGCGAGTGCTAACCTCTCCACCGACACATTTATAACACTTTGTAAATTCTGGAACCTCGCCAATACTATACTCACTGAGTACTTTCCCGTGCTATGTTCCCCAGCAGAACCCTTAAATCGTATGGAATGACGGATTCATGTTCACTCGCAGCGGAGTAGCATGAACCTCCAAGTACCAAAGTTAAGGCTATTGCACGAAATGCTCAGACGGAAAGCACACTGCATTCTGTAGATAAGGATTTTTATGACAGCATACAAAAATCCAGCTAATTATTGTGATAACTCACAAGGAAACTCATAAACCCAACTAATTTGCAAATTATGGTTTCGCGCCCCGCGCAGTATACTAGACCCCGTTGGTCGAAACCATGCTTAACCAAGCTAGGCAACCAAATCCGCCACAGCGCGCTAAAAGTGCGGCCACACCCTAGCATGCCGGCCCTCTTTCCATCCACCAATCAGGTCGCTTCAAATCCGCCACCGCGCGTTGGAGGTATGGCCACGCCCTAACGTGCTGGCCCCACTTCCCGTCGACCAATCAGGTTGCTCCAAACCTGCCGCGGCCTCAAAATAGATCGCCATACTAAGTTGGCTTCCCAAAACACGCCAGCTTCCCAAAACGCGCCAGCTTCTCAAAAACGCGCCAGCTTCCCAAAAACACGCCAGCTTCCCAAAACGCGCCAGCTTCCCAAAAACGCGCCAGCTTCCCAAAAGCGCCATGCCATCGCATATTGCACGCACTAATTAGGGTTTCTACATGCCAAACCCTAATTTGGGCAAGTTGCTACCTAATTGTTCCACAACGCCAATTTTAGCTTTGGCCATGTTGCAGCTGGCATAACGTTATGCCGCGGCTACTAGCACGGCACCATACCATGGCTACGCCATTGGCATACCGCCAGCATGTTGCCAATGCCGCTATGCAAACGGAAGGTAGCCACGATCAACGACTACCTTCCTCCTGAGATGCAGATCTCAGCCGTACAAGTTCGCCACCAAACTTGTGGCAACTTTTGGCTGCAATACCAAATTCCACGGTTTATGCCAAAACCCTAATTTGGCCGCGCCCAAAGTATGCGAGCCATGCCGGACATGCCACCATGCCGCTGGCCGCCAAACGAAAGATAGCCACAATCAATGGCTACCCTTCCTCCTGAGATGTAGATCTCAGCCGTACAAGTCCACCACCAAACTTGTGGCAACTTTTGGCCGCGATGCCATATTCCACGGTTCATGCCAAAACCCTAATTTGGCCGCTCCCAAAGTATGCGAGCCATGCCGACCATGCCACCATGCCGCTGGCCGCCAAACGAAAGCTAGCCACGATCAACGGTTACCCTCTCTCCTGGGATGTAGATCTCAGCAGTACAAGTTCGCCGCCGAACTGGCAAGCCTCTCAATCTTAACTTACCACAAACAATAAGCAACATGCTACACGTTTTTCATGAAAACACTCGAGACATCAAAACATGTCACAAACTGGGGGATGCTCATCGGAGTATTGGTCTGGCGGTTTACAACGTGCAGCGTGCAAAATGACCGTTACAAGAAAGTGTCATAAGAGTGAGGCGGTTAGTAATGGCAAGAAATAATGGTGAAACGTATCCTCATTATGGAAACATCAATTCCAGGCGTTACTCGTTACCACTTTCTTCCACTACTCAATCGCTTCCACTTCTTACGAGGCCAGGGTATGTTTTATTGCGACTTGTATAAATAGGTCTCACCTATTTCCACCAAAGAACAAGTTTTGGCCAGGAGAACAATACACATCCAGAAATCACCTGGTAGCTTCCCATTCAGCTCGCCAGTTTAACTTTCGGATACAAGTCGCAAAACACCCACACTTCCAGAATCAACTATTCTGGCCTCAACACTTTCTTCGCTTCCCTCCCTAAGACCAACCCTTCTCCTTCACTTTGTGACCGAAGCAAGCCTGGAACGACCATTTCTTGGTTTAGATCAGGATTGTACAGATTGATCTCTCGAATCAAAAGTACTCCCGTGCAGTACATTGTTTTGTGTTTAGATTCGTTTCTCATCCGCACTCACACGAAATTACCGAAATCAGCTGAAACGGTTTTCACCCACAAACAATTGGCGACCACAGTGGGAGATTAATTTCTCGGTTGCAATATCACTTTTTCAATTCCCAATTTCATTTTTCAACCCCGATCTCAAGATGGTTGAACTCAGGTCCGGATCAGCAACAAACCCTGAGAACACTGGCGCTGAAATTATTCTCTGTGTTAACGTTCCTTCCAGTGGTGTTAATATGCCACCTGTCAACATCAACAAAATGGATAATGTTCCTTCATGCGTTACGCCTTCAGTTACCACCAGAGCCAGAGCCTCTGCCGCGGAAAATACTCCTTCAGGTGTTACACCTCCAATCACCAGAGCCAGAGCCGCTGTCGCCACTCCCAATATTTCTACAAGTCTGACACCTCCAACCATTACCAAAGCCGCTGCTACTCCACCACCAGGATGAGAGACTGGAGGAGCCGGAGGAAGCCACCCTCCCCTTACCACTGTTGATTTGATGGAAATACAAGAGGTTCTCGTAGGGCTCAGACAGATATGGCTACAACTCAGAAGGACATACCTATTTTCCTCAAGACACTAACAAGCGGCTACCACAAGAGTCACGTCAACCCAAGATGGAGCTGACAAGGAATAATTTAACATCCGGCGCAAGCACTTCAGCAGGACGCGCCTTTATAGATAAAGAGGCTCGCGTTGCTCCTAAACGCCCAGTAGAAAAGAATTAGCAATCCAATTTCATCACTCGTGAAGATCAGGAACGACTTCTCCAAAATTGAGGCAAAGAAAATCAGCAACCCTCCTGAGTTCACAGAGACCCTCTTCCCATCAGGAGCTGCATAATTTCCGGGGACTCCATCCACAAAATCGTACAGTCTATGATGAAACATTTGTGTGAGATTCTGTATTTCTCCAAGGCGCATCGTCAAGACATACTTGCAGCCCTCAACCGCATTGTATCCGGAAAGAAGTCGTTTCCAGCCCAGGAAGCCGCTCAGCTTCCAGAGCCAGAAGCCGCTCCGCTTCAATGTTTCGCTTTGGAAACCGCTTCAACATTCCCTCGGGAAGCCGCTCCGCTTCCAGAGCCAGAAGCCGCTCCGCTTCAATGTTTCGCTCTGGAAACCGTTTCAACATTCTCTCGGGAAGCCGCTCCGCTTCCAGAGCCAAAAGTCGCTCCGCTTCAGCATTTTCTCCATAAGGTGCTCCAGGATCCGAAGCCGAAGCTTCAGCGTTTTGCTTCATAAGCTTCAACGTCCTCTCCAAGAGCCGAAGAAGCTTCAACGCTGCTCCTTCCTTCTAAGGTTCGTGCCCGTAGCCACCACACTCCTCCTTGTCAAGGATCGTGATCACAACCAGCCAAGGATCGCAGTTGTGGCCACTTTTTGACCCATCTCGCCAAACCTCGTAGTCGTGGACAGCTACTCGCTTACGCATCCAGCCGATCCCTTTGCTTCCATGGATGCCCATGCAATTCCAGCCAACCTATTTTGTTTCTCACGCGATGTATTCTTTATTGATCACATCTGCTGCCAAGAACTGTTGTTACTCGTTTATCGATACCAGCCAGAGCTTTACCATAGCAACAACCGCTACAAGGGTAATCCATACTTCTCCATGTTTTAGTTTCACATGGAAGAAGTAATAGAGTCACCAGGATGGATGCAAGATGGTGATATCCTTATCATGGTCAACTCACCGACCATACCAGATATAAACATGTAAACCACACTTGGGGACTGAGGCTCTACACGGGATCCCTTCACTATCAAAGCTCAAAAAACAGGGTCAACAAAAAGTCATAGCCACGACAAGGTCATCCACCCTTCAAAGGTGTAGCGTAATAATATCATCACCTCTCTGTCTAGAAGGCGCCTGGAACACTTTGCGAGGCCGCGGCGGATCCCAAGCCTACTCAGAGAAAATAACGTAACCAAAGAGAAGTACGACTGGGGACTGCTCATCACGGTCCATCCCCGACAACAATCAAGCATTCATGAGATAACTCCAGAGACGCGACTGAAACATTTTTCTTGAAGGGACAGAGGGAGCCACGATTAATGGCATGATTCTCCTACTTCTACTTCTTTGTTATCCAGAATGTTTCGTCCATGTGATATTCCAAGTATCCCAGCATCACATCCAGGAGAGTATGATAAGATTGTATCAAATCCCACAGGTGTGGATTCAAGGCGATGCAATTAAAGTAGGCTACACCTGGGGACTGAAGCCTCCTTCATGTTTAGAATCTTAAACGCAGTCACCACTAACCGGTGAATGCAACAGAAGCACATGTTCCACGAGAAAATAGGCTCATGATAATTACACATGGGAACTACCAAAATGGGATGCCTTCACTGCTCTCAACTAGGTTATTTCCGATTTCAACATCATCACTGTCGAAGTTTTACGAGGCGCAAGAATTTCTCAACATGAAGCCATACACGTGCATCAAAGACCCCAAAATCACGCCACATAGATACATTCACATATCCGGCCACGCCATCGGATCCAACGGAAGTATAACTGGGGACTGCTCACCGCACTCCATGCAATAGTCCAAGATTCAGAAGGTGACTCAAAGGATGTCATTTGGAATGAAGACCTTGAGGACATGATAGCATCACATCAGTAATGGAACATCTCTCAACTCATCTATTTCACCCAATGGATGCGGAAGATTTCGACCATATAAGCATCCACAACATATCATCATCGAAATCAAAAGTCTATGTACCAAATAACCTAAAGTCAAGGATGAACCAACAACGCAACCACAATCTCCAAGATTAGCCCTGACATTATTTCATCCATCCATCCCAAGAGTGCAATGGAGTTTGGTAAATTTTGAAATCCACTGGAGAGGTCAGATACTCATTCTTTTGGAGTCAGAACCTTATTACACATTCTAGAGAAGATCGATGGTACTGTTGAGCGGATACATGCGAGAGCACCTACCTTAAGTTATCCTGGATCGCCTTGCTGCTGATTTGGAGATTGCTTTGTTACCATCAATGCTCGCTCTACCACCACTAACAAATGACGAAGAGGAGCCAGATACTAAAGATGAAAGCACGGAGCTGGACGAACACCAAAAACAGAAGAGGGTCGATACCCATTTTCATACGAACACAGTTTCTAGAGTTTGAACAGAATAAGGATTCCTTACTGCTCCATGAACGAGAATAGATGACTGGGCGCACCACACTCATGCTCCATAGCCGAACAAGTAGTGTGCCAATATCTCCGCTCCATGGCCGAACCAGCAGCGCGACAACACGAAGAACACCAGTCGCTCAACCTGCAACTCTCCATGGCTCCAGTACTCCATGGTAAAGCCAACTCTCCATGGCTCAAACGCTCCATGGTTAAGTTAGCGCCAACACTCCAGTATTCTGTAATCCAGCCAGCAAGCCTTCTAAGTACCATTTCCACCGTCCCACGGACTGAAGCCATCATCTCCATCATCACCGCTTGGTAGCCAAAGTTTCAGTGCCATCATCACCATTCCTAGAAGAAACGTTGAGAAAAATACCTAAAATACGCTCGCCTACTTTTGTTGTTGCTCTCTCCGCTGATCCAAACCTTTGCTTCTAACACCAAGATGTAGAAACAAAGCAAACAATGTGAAAGTAAGGAAGATGGGTAACTCCTTTTATAGGCATGGTGTTTTTGGAGTTCGACTAGAGAAAGGTTTCTCTTTTGGATGCAAACGAAAGAAGGCAGTCGGGCCCGCGGTGTTGGAGTTCCATGATGCTAATTTCCACGGCCAGGCCAACACTACGCCAACGCTCCGTGGCCCCATCTTTACCAAGCCAGCAACGCCAACAGCCCGAGTCCCAAGACAAGTCAACGGTTCACTCCCAAGCCAACTCCAACCGCATCCAAGCAGCCATCTCTACTGCTCCACGACAGCGCCAACAGTCCGCGGCCAAGACAATGCCAGACATTCCGCGTCCAAGCTAGCCTCGCCATTGACCTTTCCAATCTAGCCTCGCCATTGGCCCTTCCAAGCTATTCACACCATTGGTCTTACCAAGCTAGCCACGCCATTGGCCTTACCAAGCTAGCCGCGCCATCCGCTACTTCGATTAGCCGCCCATCCGTTACTTCAAGCTAGCAGTACCATCCGCAGCCCAAGTCAACTCCAACCGCATCCTAGCCGATACCCTAGCCAGCAGATCCACGAGCCATTCCTTAACCAGTAGCCAAAGACGTCGTACCGGTGCCAACGTCCCATGGCCAAAGTGAATCTATGCAAAATCCGCCAGCACAAAGATCGCAGATTTCTCATGCCTTCCACTAAAGGTTAGTTGAATTTCCTTGGCAATCTCTTCACATATTGCTCTCTCGATTTTACTCTCGCCTGTCACCATCTCATGCTTACCCCGCAACAATGCCACTGTTACGTGCTAAGCAGGGGACTTAATGTTGATGGTGGTTTTTATCTTAGGGTTAAAATCGTAAAACCTTGCATCAGATGTGACGTCACTCTGCAAGGAAACGGTGTTGCGAGTGCTAACCTCTCCACCGACACATTTATTGAGCCGCTCAATATACTTTTATCCATAACACTCTGTAAATTCTGGCACCTCGCCAATACTATACTCACTAAGTACTTTCCTGTGCTATGTTCCCCAGCAGAACCCTTAAATCGGTATGGCATGACGGATTCATGTTCACTCGCAGCGGAGTAACATGAACCTCCAAGTACCAAAGTTAAGGCCATTGCACGAAATGCTCAGACGGAAAGCACACTGCATTCTGTAGATAAGGATTTTTATGACAGCATACAAAAATCCAGCTAATTATTGTGATAACTCATAAGGAACTCATAAACCCAACTAATTTGCAAATTAGGGTTTCGCGCCCCGCGCAGTATATTAGACCCCGTTGGTCGAAACCATGCTTAACCAAGTTAGGCAACCAAATCCGCCACAGCGCGCTAAAAGTGCGGCCGCGCCCTAGCATACCGACCCTCTTTCCATCCACCAATCAAGTCGCTTCAAATCCGCCACCGCGCGTTGGAAGTGTGGCCACGCCCTAGCATGCTGGCCCCACTTCCCGTCGACCAATCAGTTGATCCAAACCTAATATAGCAAGGGCAAGAAAGGATCGATCCCACAGAGAGGTCTAGGTTGTCAAATTGTTATGGTTCCTTATAAATAACACCGGTAGTTTTGTGATTTTTATGAGAATAAAATAAACTAAAAGCAAATAAACAAAAGTAAACAAATAAGATAGAAGAGATATTGGTTAAGGATTTCGTTTTCATTCACTAACATGCTTTTCACAATAACTAGAATTGATATTTAATCTCAACTTTTATCAAAGACCATAGAATACCTTGATCGCAATAATATCCCGCAAATCTCCTCTTGTCATCAACAAACACATTAAAAGATGCGAATATGAATTCTATCTAAAGGAACAACCTCACGTGTAAAAGCACTAATCAAGTTTAATTCCCTAGATGCATTAAGTTCTATGAAATCAGGCCAATCAAAGCAATTGAACGTGGAAAGCGCACTAATTCAATTTAACAAAGGTTACGATTCACATATGATCATAAGAATATATCACTACAAACCATAATCATATTATGCTACTTGTATCCAAGGAATATCACTTTTGCGTATAATAAACCCTAAACTAGCAATAGATGTGACTAGAAGTTCTACCAATTTGCAACTTGACAAAACAATCAATCAATCATAAAACAATATTTTCAGAGAATTGCAAACGATAATTATGAGACAAAACTAATATATTGAATCAAAGAATCATGCTTTGTGAAATCCAACTATTCTATAACCAATAATAAACTTAGGTACTCATATTCAAGGAGTTCATAACAAGAAGAAAGAGAAAAGACTTCATGGTTCTAAAACCCTAGAATAGAGTAGAGGAAAAAGAATTAGAAAATATCTAAGATATCTCCAAATTGTGCCTAGGCTTCTCTATATATAGAATTTTATAACCTCCTCTTGAAGAAACTAGGAAACCTAGCAAAAATAGGAAAGATCATCTCTTAGGAATTGTGTCCCGTGCATCAAATCCCGGACGAAGTAACTTTCCAAAGCAGGTTGCCAAAGTCACGGCCAAATTTCCAAACTTGGAGTAGCCGCACCACCCTTAATTCTGTTTGTGTAAGATTTGGCTCAATGGCCTAATGGACTCGTGCAGCAACTTGTAGAAGCCCAGCTCATGTTATTGGCCTATCATGTAATTGTTCTTGGCTTGTCAAACTCGGCCCAAAACTCAAATACCCTTCACGTCCAAGGCTTGGCCATACAAAGCAATTGAGAACAACCAAGTGCTTCACAGAGTGACCACACAAACTCCAAAGCTGTACTTCCATTTCTCGGCTAATCCATCTCCGGCTTTCATGGCATCGACTAACCCGAGTTGTTTATCACAAGCACACGCACTCATCCATATCGTCCACTGACATCATCATCACCGATTGCGGCTTGAATGGCCAATGGTAGAACCCGGCTTCACTGATTTCTCTATCTCATTACTTCCCGGTGCCATCAATGGCGAGAACCCGAGACTCAACTCGGTTCACCTCGACCATCCTCATATCTAGCTCCATGGCAGCACCTTCTGCATCCGAGCACCATCAACTGCCATTCTGCCAAGCCTCATTCAATCACGTTCGATGGCAGCAAACTCCCTGAACCTTCTTGTTTCATCACAGCAGCTAGCAGTTCAAGCTCCCAGTCAGTTTGAATAAAAGACATCGATCGCGAATACTCGAGACTCGACTTATTTGTATGCCAGCTCGAGTTTCCATCGACACTGATCAGCAACACCCTTTATCATCTCTGTTTTGCTGAAGCTCTCAAGTCTCATCACGATCCATCATCATCTACTGCCGATAATGGCAGCAACCAACAACTCTAACTCTTCTACGGCCAAACCCGTTCAATGCACATTCCTTATCACTGCCATCATTATCTCCCTGTCTCCTTCTTAACTCACCATACTGCTCCCGGTTATTGCTCGAGCTCCATTGCTTCCATTCGAACCCAGCAAAAACCCACGAACTGCATTATCTCCCAAACTCCATCTCTGTTCGTCCAACAATATCATCATTATCTTCATTTCTCCTTAACTGCCTGACTGCGAATACTCAAGTTCTTCTTCTCTGCCAGGATCATCCCGATCAATCTCGTCACCGATAACAACCCATTCCAACCTGAGTGCTCATCGTCACAGCAGCATCTCATCATCTCCCTGCCAACAGTGTACAGCTCCAGCTCTCACCATCTCGGCAAGTATCTTCTCAGTTACTCTCTCGATCTCACACAGCATCACCATACTTCCATCATTACTCACCATCAAGCATATTCCATCATCCACTGAGTTAGACGCGATGAGACTCGGGAGTGAACGATGTAATCTAGTCGAGACATGCATGCATCTGTTTTGGAATCGGAGAAAATGAAGGCGAGCCACGAGTATATTAGGCGAGTGCCTTAACAACTTTTGAATTCGGCTCCCCCTAAGTAAAAGACCTTCATTGCCTTTAGCGTTCCCTTGAAACAGTCCACCCCTTAACAAACTGGATGCCCCTTAACAAACGAGGGGATGTCAATAGCACCGCCCTTAAAAATGACCAAAGTGAGCCCTTTAAGTCTTAGAGTTCCTTCGCCCATAACTTCTTCATCCCCAGCTCACGAATGACTCCGTTCTTTCGCCATTGTCTTCATCTTCTCGTCCTCTACACAATGAAAAGTAGAAATCTTGTATTTGAACGAGTTCCAATTGGTCTTTTTGCTCCAAATGACTCCATTGCACCTAATAAACTCAAAAGCACACATAAGATACATAATTCACACGAAAATTCGCAAAGAAAGCATAAATACTAGATATTAAATTAGGTGTTTTAGACACCTATCCAGATTCCCCACACTTAGACCTTGCTAGTCCTCGAGCAAATCAAACAAAACAATAAAATACAACAACTCCGTGACGTCGAGGCTACGGTTAATTTTAGCATAAATAACAAGCCTTTAAACCCCTAGGTGTCCCTAGTGGACGAGTTATAGTCTCGTGAAGGTTTACTAGAGATATACCTACAAAACCTATATTTCAAACTCCGTCTATTTGTGACAATTCAATGAACGAATCCAAATTGACTACATGAGGAGGTACCTTGCAAATTCAATTCAAATATTAGTAAATAAACTCTAATTAGATAGTTGAACAAGCCACAATACTCGGAAACTAACAAACCACAATCACAATGAAAGAGTAAGAAGATGGATAAAGATGTAGATGTTGGCGGATATTCACAAGTGTTCGATGTTTCCCATATCTGTCCGAAGGTCATTTGCTAAGATGAACCTAATCCTATTAGATTGAGCTACTGGTGCTGAATGCTACATCAAATCAATTGGCATATACAAGGGAACCAAGAGTGACTTTATTCAACACAATAATAATATTTTTTCTCTTTTTTTTTTATATGATTGGATCAAACTGGATCCAATTTCTCTTTTTTTTTTTTTTTTTTTTTAGACAGCATGATTAGATCTTTTGGATCCAAGCGCATGCTTCTTGTCAGCAAGTACATGATAGTTGCCTTGGATCCTGCATTCCACGCTTGTTTAGGCGACGGAGACAGGGACTACGTTTCACACATACTGCTATTCCCAAGTGTCTTTTTATTCCGTTTTGGTCTAATTGATCGGTCCTTTTTTTTTTTTTTTTTTTTTTCAAAATTTTTTTTTTTTTTTTTTTTTTCTTTTTCTAGTAACTCAATCACTCTATTTCATCCTAGCAGTAATAACACGTCGATGTTTAGTGACCCACCAAAGCACTTAGAGAACAATAGATAAATATGGAAAAATAAAAATAGAATGTGATATGGTGATATTCCGAGATATGGTAACAACTATCATGTTAATTTGTGATTTCTGAGCTATATTCTTCCCTTTTAGTTAATTGGTTCCTCAACTCCTGCATTCAAAATGGTTCCATCCACTAATGGTGTCAAAAACAAACTATACAAACATATAAATGCTCCCCACACTTAAACTTCACATTGTCCTCAATGTGTAAAACCGAAAGTTCTGAATTCTGACGTAACAGCAGATAAAACGCAAAAACTGTGCAAATTGGTAAGGAATTTGGAAAAACTCCATTTCACAAAAAGTTGTTCACCTACGTGTTTTCTACACAGTGTCAAAATTTCACAGTGTTTTGATAAACGGTCTGACAGTTATGGTCTCTGGAATGAACTACGCGCAGTCTGAAATTTTCTGACGAAAAGGTATTCGTCATAATTCTCTTCTAAGATAGATTCCGGACTCAATGAAATTAAACATAGGGATGCAAATATGATATGAAAACAGTAAAAAAATAAATAAACAAAACAAAAATAAAATGCAAAAGGATAAGAAATACAAAACCGGTGGGTTGCCTCCCACTTAGCGCTTGTTTTATAGTCGTCGGCCCGACTATATCCTTGCAAGATTCATTCCCCATACACCAATAATCGGAAAAGTTGAGGATCCGTCCATAGAACCTGTTTTGGAAACACTAACTTCACACAAATATTAGTAATATAAAGCAAAAGTGAAGCTATGAACCGAAAAAGCTTCCCCACACTTATTCTTGTCCACACATGGAAGTGTATAAAGAATATAGAAGTCGGGTACATCCACGGTTTCTTGTTCCATAACCTGCATAGTATGAGAATCAAGTTTCTCTAATGGCGGAAAACGAGAAACAAAGTCATTCAACAATATTCTCGAAGCACATACATTCAAACCAATAAGAGGTAAAGGAGAAGAAACAATAGGCAAAGGGTTAGATAAACCTTTTCACAATCTCTTGTATCACGGAATCCTCTTCATCCTTGAAAAATTCAAGTGAATTATTCACCTCTTTGATATCATGGTCCTCTATCAAACCTTGCAACCATTCTTCGTCCGTTTCTCGTGCCTTAACCAAAGTATCGACATAAACATCATCATTACAATCATTTGCAAGCTCAATTGGGTCTTCCACAATATTGGTCATAACGGTCTCATTCTCAACACACTCCTCTTTTTTGTAAGGCACACACTCTTTTGCGGATCCAAATTTTATCATAAGAAACTTTTTTAGAACACTCGGAAATGCATCATCCTCAAGCTCCACCCTTTGAATAGGCTCTTGATCATTATTAAGATCAATGCTTGAGTAATCTACACAAGTGTCGACATATTCTTCTTCATCTTCATCTTGATCCCAAAAAGACTCCTCGGAGATGTCACCATGAGTTGTTTCAAGCAATGTATCATAATCACCGTCACTATCATAGTCAACATAAGATTGTTCCTCGCTGAATTTAGTGTTGCTAATCTCTAACTCATCCGTTTGAATAGGTGAATGATCATTATTAAGATCAAGAGTTGAGTTAGCCACACAATTATCAACAAAAGTGCCCAAGGATTCGCCTTTTTCAACATTAGCATCAATCAAATATTCATCACAAACCATATGCACATTAGAATTATCCATATCCTCCTTGTATTGATCAATGTCTCTTCGCAAGATAGTCATACTTTCACGAAGTTCTTGGAGTTGCTCGTTTGTAGTCTCTTTAGCTTTTTGAAATTCCTCTTGTAAAAAGGTGGAAACTGTATCTATAAAATTAGAGACTTTTTGTTCACAAGCATAAGAATCCTCCCATCCTTGTTGTTGTTCACACACATACCCGCCATAAGGTTGTTGAGGAAAACCACAAGGTTCCATGGAATATTGGTCATAACCAATGAATTGGTTTTGATTATACCCATGGAATTGGTAGTTGTCGTATTGTTGAGGTTGTTGAAAACCGTATCCATTGTTCCAATATGCTCCGTCCATCGAAATAAGCACCTGAAATAAGATTCTCAAACCAAGGTTAGAACCCAGAAAATAAGAAAAAAAAAACAAAACTAAATACAAAAATAAGAAACCAAAAACAATTAACAACATTGCCTCCCAAACAGCAGCGCTATAAAATTTGCATTGTCGTAAATGGCGACACAAATATAATTACACTTTCTTACTACTCAAAATATAAATATCTGACAAGGGCAAGAAAGGATCGATCCTCAGAGAGGTCTAGGTTGTCAAATTGTTGTGGTTTCCTATATAAATTACCGGGTGTTTTCTGATTTTTATGAGAATAAAATAAACTAAAAGCAAATAAACAAAAGTAAACAAATAAGATAGAAGAGATATTGGTTAAGGATTTCGTTTTCATTCACTAACATGCTTTTCACAATAACTAGAATTGATATTTAATCTCAACTTTTATCAAAGACCCTAGAATACCTTGATCGCAAGAATATCCATAAATCTCCTCTTGTCATCAACAAACACATTAAAAGATGCGAATATGAATTCTATCTAAAGGAACAACCTAACGTGTAAAAGCACTAATCAAGTTTAATTCCCTAGATGCATTAAGTTCTATGAAATCAGGCCAATCAAAGCAATTGAACGTGGAAAGCGCACTAATTCAATTTAACAAAGGTTACGATTCACATATGATCATAAGAATATATCACTACAAACCATAATCATATTATCTACTTGTATCAAGGAATATCACTTTTTTTAAGTATAATAAACCCTAAACTAGCAATAGATGTGATTAGAAGTTCTACCAATTTGCAACTTGACAAAACAATCAATCAATCATAAAACAATATTTTGAGGAGAATTGCAAACGATAATTATGAGACAAAACTAATATATTGAATCAAAGAATCATGCTTTGTGAAATCAACTATTCCATAACCAATAATAAACTTAGGTACTCATATTCAAGGAGTTCATAACAAGAAGAAAGAGAAAAGACTTCATGGTTCTAAAACCCTAGAATAAAGTAGAGGAAAAAGAATTAGAAAAGATCTAAGATATCTCCAAATTGTGCCTAGGCTTCTCTATATATAGAATTTTATAACCTCCTCTTGAAGAAACTAGGAAACCTAGCAAACATAGGAAAGATCATCTCTTAGGAATTGTGTCCTGCATCAAATCCGAGACGAAGTAACTTTCAAACGGGTTGCCAAAGTCACGGCCAAATTTCCAAACTTGGGTAATGCACCACCCTTAATTCTCTGTTTGTGTAAGATTTGGCTCAATGGCCTAATGGACTCGTGCAGCAACTTGTAGAAGCCCAGCTCATGTTATTGGCCTATCATGTAATTGTTCTTGGCTTGTCAAACTCTGGCCCAAAACTCAAATACCCTTCACGTCCAAGGCTTGGCCATACAAAGCAATTGAGAACAACCAAGTGCTTCACAGACTGTACACAAACTCCAAACTGTACTTCCATTTCTCGGCTAATCCCATCTCCAGGCTTTCATGGCATCGACTAACCCGAGTTGTTTATCACAACTACGCACTCATCCATATCGTCCACGACATCATCATCACCATTGCGGCTTCAATGGCCAATGGTAGAACCCAGCTTCACTGATTTCTCTATCTCATTACTTCCAGTGCCATCAATGGCAGAACCCAGACTCAACTCGGTTCACCTCGACCATCCTCATATCTAGCTCCATGGCAGCACCTTCTGCATCCGAGCACCATCAACTGCCATTCTGCCAAGCCTCATTCAATCACGTTCGATGGCAGCAAACTCCCTGAACCTTCTTGTTTCATCCATGACTAGCGAGTTCAAGCTCCGTCCGTTTACGTAATGACATCGATCGCGAATACTCGAGACTCGACTTATTGTATGCCGGCTCGAGTTTCCATCGACACTGATCGGCAACACCCTTTATCATCTCTGTTTCGCTGAAGCTCTCAAGTCTCATCACGATCCATCATCATCTACTGCCGATAATGGCAGCAACCAACAACTCTAACTCTTTACAGCCAAACCCGTTCAATGCACATTCCTTATCACTGCCATCATTATCTCCCTGTCTCCTTCTTAACTCACCATACTGCTCCCGGTTATTGCTCGAGCTCCATTGCTTCCATTCGAACCCAGCAAAAACCCACGAACTGCATTATCTCCCAAACTCCATCTCTGTTCGTCCAACAATATCATCATTATCTTCATTTCTCCTTAACTGCCTGACTGCAAATACTCAAGTTCTTCTTCTCTCGCGGGATCATCCAGATCAATCTCGTCACCGATAACAACCCATTCCAACTTTGAGTGCTCATCGTCACGAGATCTCATCATCTCCACTGCCACCGATTGTACGGCTCCGGCTCTCACCATCTCGGCAAGTATCTTCTCAGTTACTCTCTCGGTCTCACTGCATCACCATACTTCCATCATTACTCACCATCAAGCATATTCCATCATCCATCCGAGTTAGACGGATGAGACTCGGGAGTGAATCGATGTAATCACTACGAGACATGCATGCATCTGTTTTGGAATCGGAGAAAATGAAGGCGAGCCACAGTATATTAGGTGAGTGCCTTAACAACTTTTGAATTCTGCTCCCCCTAAGTAAAGACCTTCTTTGCCTTTAGCAGGTTCCCTTAAACAGTCCACCCCTTAACAAACTGGATGCCCCTTAACAAACGAGGGATGTCAATAGCACTGCGGTGTTTTAGACACCTATCAGCGGCCTCAAAAGAGGTCGCCATACTAAGTTGGCTACCCAAAACACGCAACTTCCCAAAACGCGCCAGCTTCTCAAAAACGCGCCAGCTTCCCAAAAATGCGCCAGCTTCCCAAAACGCGCCAGCTTCCCAAAAGGCGCCATCTTCTCAAAAACCCGCCAGCTTCCCAAAAACGCGCCAGCTTCCCAAAAGCGCCATGCCATCGCATATTGCACGCACTAATTAGGGTTTCGACACTCCAAACCCTAATTTGGGCAAGTTGCTACCTAATTCTTGCACAACGCCAATTTTAGCTTTGGACATGTTGCAACTGGCATACCGCTATGCCGCGGCTACTAGCATGGCACCATACCACGGCTATGCCATGGCTACGCCATTGGCATACCGCCAGCACGTTGCCAATGCCACTATGCAAACGGAAGGTAGCCACGATCAACGACTACCATTCCTCCTGAGATGCAGATCTCAGCCGTACAAGTTCGCCACCAAACTTGTGGCAACTTTTGGCTGCAATACCAAATTCCACGGTTTATGCCAAAACCCTAATTTGGCCGCGCCCAAAGTATGCGAGCCATGCCGGACATGCCACCATGCCGCTGGCCGCCAAACGAAAGGTAGCCACGATCAACGGCTACCCTTCCTCCTGAGATGCAGATCTCAGTCGTACAAGTCCGCCACCAAACTTGTGGCAACTTTTGGCCACGATGCCAAATTCCACGGTTCATGCCAAAACCCTAATTTGGCCGCGCCCAAAGTATGCGAGCCATGCCGGCCATGCTACCATGCCGCTGGCCGCCAAACGAAAGGTAGCCACGATCAACGACTACCATCTCTCCTGGGATGCAGATCTCAGCCGTACAAGTTCGTCGCCGAACTGGCAAGCCTCTCAATCTTAACTTGCCACAAAAAATAAGCAACATGCTATACGTTTTCCATGAAAACACTCGAGACATCAAAACATGTCACAAACTAGGGGATGCTCATCAGGGTATTGGTCTGGCGGTTTACAGTGTGCAGCGTGCAAAACGCCCGTTACAAGAAAGTGTCATAAGAGTGAGGCGGTTAGTAATGGCAAGAAATAATTGTGAAACGTATCCTCATTATGGAAACATCAATTCCAGGCGTTACCCGTTACCACTTTCTTCCACTACTCAATCGCTTCCACTTCTTACGAGGCCAGGGTACGTTTTATTGCGACTTGTATAAATAGGTCTCACCTATTTCCACCAAAGAATAAGTTTTGGTCAGGAGAACAATACACATCTAGAAATCACCTGGTAGCTTTCCATTCAGCTCGCCAGTTCAACTTTCGGATACAAGTCGCAAAACACCCACACTTCCAGAATCAACTATTCTGGCCTCAACACTTTCTTCGCTTCCCTCCCTAAGACCAACCCTTCTCCTTCACTTTGTGACCAAAGCAATCCTGGAACGGTCATTTCTTGGTTTAGGCCAGGATTGTACAAATTGATCTCTCGAATCAAAAGTACTCCCGTGCAGTACATTGTTTTGGGTTTAGATTCGTTTTTCATCCGCACTCACACGAAATTACCGAAATCAACAGAAACGATTTTCACCCACAAACACTCGGATTAGGATAAAAGTTTTTAGTTGAGTATTAGACTTCACTGCATTCACCAATTGAAAAATAAGATCCACTGAAGAGCTTGGAGGAACTTTGTCGACAAATGGTATGTAGAGACTAAAAATTATCTATCACTCAGAAGTCTATTCAATTCTATCTTCTAATGAGAGTACGTCGTATAGCTATATAGACTTTGTGTTATACACATTTGAAATTTCGAGCCGAGTTTATTTCGTTTATATATTTCTCGAAATACAAGTTTAAAATGCTTCATCATATACTTGACGATTTTAGTTATGGAAACTAAATATTGAGTCAAGATGATCATGTGAAAATTACCTTGAACATCTTACATGATTTGTGTGAGATAATAATTTGATGTTAACTTGGGAAGTTTAGTGCTCATCAATTAATCACTTGAAGCTAGTGGTATGTGTAAGATTACCATTGTTGTCTTCCATGGATGTTTCAATGATTGAATGAGAGTTTTAGAACTACTACTAATGTCTGGATACAACATAGTATGCTTACCTAGTATGCGAACTGTGAAGTACTAGTTCATATCCGGGACTCTTGTTTGCGAACGAGAATACCCGTGATAATTCCGAAACTGTTGTTTACGAACATTATTTGCGAAGGAAAAGACTAGTCTAGGTCCAGAACTGTGGTTCGCATACTCAGTTTGCGAACATAGTAGATAGGTTTTAAAATCGGTAAGTATGACAACTCATACTCATGAACTCAGGTTTTTTGCGAACTAAAGTCCCTGGAACTTTAATGAATTAAGGTATGTGAACTAGTTTTGCAAACCTTGGCATTATGTTCATGAATTGGTTCTTGTATAAGTACTTAGTACAATTACAAACCAAACCGGATATGCTTCAAATTGTTCATGGATATTTCTATGAGATAGTGAACATTTGAAAAACTCTCTTAAAGCACGTTTAGATTCATTTAATTATCTATCATGATTGAGTGATTATCATATTTGATCTAGAAGTGTTAGATGAATATGGCTAAGCATAAAGTATTCATATGGCTAACTTCGGTTAACTGTTATTGAGCCAACTTGTTATACACGTTTAGGTACGGTTCATCCATATCTAAATACAAGTATATTTCGTTTGCGTGTATCAAGCTAATACCATCTAACGGTGGAGATTGTTAATTATTTTCTAAGCAGACTTAGCTTGAATCTTAAATCAGGAGTTCACCTAATGGTGAATGTTAATTACTTTGTTACTAACCTATCCTAGATTTGATTGTAAGCAACCCTGATTTGAAAGACTATATAAGGGAAAACTCTAGCATCTGGGAAACCTAATCCTGAAACTCTCGTGTGTCCTATTTGAAAACTAGAGTCGGTTCTTCATTAACCTAGTGTTTTGGGGTAAAAACTGATACTGCTATTTTTGGTAAATTTGGGTGTGTTGATGAGAAATGAATTCAAACCCTAAACAAATGTACTGCACATGAGTACTTTTGAGTTCGAGAGATCAATCTGTAAGACTCTATCCTAAACCAAGAAATGGTCGTTCCATATTCAATTCGGTCACAAGGTGAAGTAGAATGGTTGATCTTAGGGAGGGAAGCGGAGAAGGTGTTTGAGATCAGAATGTTGAATTATGAAGGTGTGGCTGTTTATGACTTGTATCATAAAATGGTTTCTAGTTACTTGTGTTGATAACAATTGTGTCTGTTTTTCGAAATAGGTTGAAATCCTATTTATACAAGTCATGTTCGATCACACTCTGATCTCGTAGGAAGTGGATGTGATTAAGCAATGGAGAAGTGGAGTTGTGTAACGAGTGGTGATCACCGCGTTTCCACTATGAGGGGAAACTGGTCACGCCTTCACCCACTATCTCATTGTTGTTAACCGTCCGTTCTTCCCTGACACGTTCTCGTAATGGGCGCGTTGCACGCCGTACGCTGTAAATCGCCAGACCAATACCCCAGTGAGCATCCCCCAGTTTGTGACATGTTTGATGTCTCGAGTAAGTGGGTCGAGTCGCGGGACTCGTCGTTGAAAGCAACACATAGTCCTTTTAGGTCATATAATAAATTATTTGTGAAACCAATATTTATAAAGCATTGCTTGTAATCGATGTATATAAAGCATCGCTTTCGAATAAGCAGCTGAAAATAATCGATGTGCTAGAAGCATCGCTGTTTTTGAGCTCGATCGAATCAGTCAAGGATTGAGCGTCTTAAAAGTAACATGACCGACCATCTTTAGGTAATCGTTTGAGGACCCTATGGTCGAGCTATCTCTTGGTCTATCACTCCCTGTGGAGGAGGGATGGCCGGTGATCACAATGCTACTTTGTTAGTTTTCTAAAAATAAATCTACACCATCCAACTAGGCTGGCGAAGTTGGATATATGAGGTGATTTTCGGTAGTTGTATATTGCCGTTGACACAATTTAGGGTTTAGGGGTCGCGCGGCCAACCCTGTTTTGGCTAGTCGAATCAAAGCATTGGGCGCTGATTCGAACAGGCCGACTGGCCATGTGCAAAGGCAAGCCTCTGGTGAATATGCTGGCATCTTCTGGGCCATCTAAAATTATATCTAAGCCACTCGATTCTGCTTGCGAAGATGGATGGTCGTGATCGATTTGCGGCAGTAAGATGTTGCTGCAAACATCAATTAGGGTTTCAAAGCAATCGCGTCCACCCTAGATCAATCGAACGATTTAGTGTGTCATTGACTTCCCATGAGTAATATAGAATCAGAATATCGCAACACCAAGACCCTTGCGAAATCCATAAACGACACACTGTGAAGATATCGCAGATAAGTAATATAAATGACGCAACGGATGACGATAGCCTAAACACGAGAAAGATGTGAAGACCTGGCGAGATTTAACATTTGAATACTTGCGAGCGTGTCGCAAGCCAGATCCGAAAATAAAGGACAACTTAGCTATCACCCACTATGTAATGTCCTATATAAAGGACCGAGTAGGCTTAAGAGAAAGGGGGGATCTTTTTCGAGTGTTGGGCAAGTTATTAAGAGAGAGAAAGTTTAGAGCGGTTGTAAATTCTTTAGCTTATTTCCTTTTCATCTTGTAACATTTGTGAGTTTAATCAATAAAGACTATAATTGTTCATCTTGAAATGACTTGATTGTGTGAATTCTTGTGAGGGGTGTAGTGTGGGATTTCCTGCTACTACATATGGCGCTAGAAACAGGGACTGAAGATTAAAGATTAGAGATTGTTGTTAAGATTGTTCAAATCAAGAAGACGATGAAACAAATTGATAAATCGGTTAAAGTAGCGAAAATTAAAATCAAGGAATGTAATAGAAAGTTGGAATGTAACTTAATTACAAAAACAATGATTAATGAATTCCATGAAAATATCAGAGGGAGAATACATAAACGAGATTTTGAAGGAAAGAAAATCGTGACAACGGAGAAAGCGTCACCCTTGAAAGATTGGGAAAAACAGAAGATTACATTCACAGCAGCAGAGATACCAAGAGAAAATTTAAGCCACACATCTCCTTTGGTAATCACGGTAACCACACAGAAAGAAAAGGAAAAATCAGCAAAAACTATGGAAGAATGGGCGGTAAACAGAACTCTAGTTGATACGGGGAGTTCGGCGAATATAATATTTTACCATGCATACAAAGGAATGGGATACAAAGATGAAGAGATGTCCCCTTCAACTTATCATATTCATGGCTTTGGCGAATCTATAACAAAACCAAAAGGAGAAATAGAGGTGCGAATCTTGCTGGGGGAAATTGAAACACAAGTGGCACTATGCGTGGTGGATATGGAATCACCGTACAACATGCTGTTGGGAAGGCCATGGATACATGCGATTAAAGCCGTAGCATCAACATTACATCAATGCATCAAATTTCCTATGCCAAGTGGGATTGGTGAAATTAGAGGGGAAACTGATAAAGCGAGATTATGTTATCAAATTGAAGTAAAACAATATGAAGGACGTGCAAAGAAGCGAAAAGATCGCAGAAAAATGGCGAAGGAAGCAAAGAAAGAAGAGGAATTTAGAGATTATATGATAAGAGCAGAAGAAGGAAAAGGGATACCCAGCGAAATTTCGGGAGAAGGAACTGAGCCAGCGAAGGAGATAAAAGAACCTACACCTATGGGAGAACCTAAGGCCAGTTACACTACGGCGGAACCAATAAAGGAAGTGAATGTTGGAACCGAAGAAGAACCCAAAATGCTAAAAATTGGGACAAAGATGGAGGCAGATGAAGAAGAAAGAACTATCGATCGTTGCGAGAATTTAAAGATATTTTCACGTGGAACATGGATGAGGTGCCTGGAATAGACCCGTCTGTGGCATGTCATAGGTTGGAAATTGACAAAAATGTAAGGCCATTCAAACAAAGAATCAGAAAAATCGCAACAACATATCATCCTCAAATAGAAGAAAAGTTGCAGAAGATGCTTGATGCAGGAATTATAAGACAAGCAAAATACCCGGAGTGGATAGCAAATATGGTCGTAGTTCCAAAGAAGAAAAAGGGGATAAGAATTTGTATAGATTTTAATGACCTAAATAAAGCTTGTCCGAAGGATAGTTTTCCGTTGCCAGATATTCCACAAATGGTCGAATCAGCAGCAGGAAATGATAGAATATCTTCTTTAGACGGATATAAAGGATACAATCAAATACCTCTCGCTGAAGAAGACCAGGAGCATACTGTTTTTTTCGCTCCAAGAGGGTTATATTGTTACACAAAAATGCCATTTGTTTTTCGAAATGCTAGAGCAACATACCAAAGGATGGTAGAAAAGGTGTTTGCGAAATGGATACACAAAACATTGGAAGTGTATGTAGATGATATGTTAATAAAAAGTAAAGAAGCAAAAAATCATGTCCAAGATCTGAGGGAAATTTTTGAACAAATGAGACATTTTAACATCAAAGTAAATCCAGAAAAATGTATCTTTGGGGTTGCATCGGGAAATTTTTTAGGTTACATGGTATCAAAAGAAGGAATATAAGTTGATCCAGAGAAAGTACAAGCAGTTCGCGACATGCCAACACCAGCGACGGTAAAAGATGTATAGAAGTTAAATGGACTCTTAGCTTCGCTGGGAAGGTTCATTTCGCGATCATCAGACAAATGTAAACATTTTTTCAATATACTCGAAAAGGGGGCGAAGTTTAGATGGACAGACGATTACGAGAAAGCTTTTCAAGGAATAAAAGAACATCTGACGAATATATCTATTTCGCAAATGGCAGAACCAGGAGAATAATTATTAATCTATCTTGCGACAACTTCGCATGCGTTAAGTGCTGTGTTATTGCGAGTAGACGCGGGAGTTGAAAAACCAATCTATTACATCAGCAAAACCTTCAATGCTGCAGAGAAAAATTATTCAAAGATTGAAAAACTAATTTTGGCATTAGTTTATGCAGCATTTAAACTTCGAATATATTTTCAGGCGCATGGAATAAGGGTACTAACAAAAATACCAATCGAGTCAGTAATGAAAAATTCAAAAAGATCAGGCATAGTTGAGAGATGGAATGCACAGATAGGACATTTCAAAATCAAATATGAAATATTATCTTCACCAAAATCGCAAGTTGTTGCAGACTTCTTAGCAGAATTTCCCTTAGAAGATGATGAAGCAGTAGAAGAAATGATGGATATAGAAGAAGAACATGGAAATCCAAGAGATCTATTAACAGAGCCAAATAGATGGGAAATATTGGTGGATGGATCATCAAATGGGGAAGGTAATGGAGTTGGAATTGTTTTGATTTCGCCAGAGGGCAACAAAATGGCTTTTTCCTTCAGATTGGAGTTTGCATCCACCAATAACGAGACAGAATATGAGGCTGTGATACATTCCCTGAAGTTCACAATAGAAATGAAGTTGGAAAATGTAAGAATCACCAGCGATTCGCAATTAGTCATTTTTCAAATAAAAGGAGAATACACTACAAATGAATCATCCATGAAGAAATACAAAAAACTTTTTGAGGAGTTGTCAGCGAGAATCCCAAAAATTAAATGGAGACACATATCAAGAAAAGATAACAGACTCGCAGATGCTTTTGCTTTTATCTCAAGTATGATGACAGACCAAGCCGCGAGATGCATAAAGATACAAACACTTTTATCACCATCAATAAATAAAGAAGAAGAAGAAGAAGAGGTAGATGTAATGATAATAGAAGATGGAGAATAAATACCTAGTATTGAAGATTGGAGAGCAGAACTTCATGCATACCTGAAGAGAGGAGAAACACCAAGGAATAGATTGGAGGCGCACAAATTAAAAAGCCGTGCGACAAATTATGAACTAAGGGATGGGATATTATACCGGAGATCCTTTAACGGACCTTCACTCAGATGTTTAACACGAAAAGAAGGAGAAGAAGTACTAAAGATGTTACATAGTGGGGACGCTGGCAATCACAGCGGCGGAAGATCTTTGGCATACAAAGCGAAGATGCAAGGTTATTATTGGCCATTTATGCATGAGGATGCGAAGCAAATATCAAGGCATTGCGAAGATTGCCAAAGGCACGGAAAGAAAATACATGCACCTGGAGCACCATTAACGTCTTCAACAAGTGTATGGCCTTTTGGAAAATGGGGTTTAGATATTATGGGACCATTCTTACCAGGAACTAGGCAGAGAAGATATCTGATTGTCGCTACAGACTATTTCACAAAATGGGCTGAAGTAAAGGCAGTACAACACATTCGCGACAAAGATATTTTTACATTCATGTTTGAGAATATCATATGCAGATATGGAATCCCCGCACAGTTGGTATCTGACAATGGGAAACAGTTTGAGGGACAGAATATAGAACTGTTACTTAATGCATTTAAGATAAAATGTGGGAAGTTAACTCCTTTATACCTTCAGGCCAACGGACAGGCAGAAGCAACAAATAAAACAATCGCAGATATATTGAAGAAGAAATTAGAAGGGCATAATAGAGCATGGTGTGAATAGGTGCATAATGCAGTATGGGCTTACAATACAACTAGGCGAGAAGCTACGGTAATGTCACCTTTCTGTTTAGCATACGGAGTTGAGGCTGTACTACCAACAGAAGTTATTATTCCAACAACAAAGAGAGAAGCTTGGGAGAAAAATCTTAGTGCGGGTAATATTTTAACCAAACTAGATGAATTAGAATAAAAAATAGAAAGATCTTTACAGCATATGGAGAATTACCAGCGAAGATTAGCCAGAGAATATAATAAACGTGTTAAGACACGCGAATTTCAACCAGGTGATTTGGTACTGAGAGAAACATCAATATATCAGCGAGAAAGTGGTGGCAAGCTTGCGAAAAAATGGGATGGACCTTATATCATTAAGGATATAGTTGGAACAGGGGCATATAGATTGATGGATCCTGAGGGTAAATATGTGGGCCACAGACTGGATAGACCATGGAACAGGTTATACTTGAAGAGATATTACCCATAAAAGATTGTGGGGAAAGATTAGACTGCGAAATGATGTATGATCGAAGCAAAATGAATTTATATGAAAATCTTGTGAAAGAATTATTGCGAGATTGTACAAAATAAAGAAAGAACATGCGAAAATTTCGCACAGATAATGACAAGAGATAATCAAAGATCAATGACATATCAGAAATGGGCGAACCTGCTATGGCGTACACCCTAGTTCGCGAAATCAAAATTTCGCAAGCGGCAAATGTAATACCTAAAGTACGTCATAAAAGGGGGTACCTGTTAACATGGCTTAGGGAAAAGGTTACACCGCCCCTGGAACCTGAGTCATGGAGATTTGGGGTCAATAAAGCCCATCCAGGAGAGGTACCTTGGATTTTCAATCTAAGCTTATGACTTAGATTGGACGACCGAGGGTCTCTTATAAGGAGTCAGCATTTGATCAAGGCGCCGACGTACACGGTTGAGCCAAGAGTTCCTGGGGCATTTGAAGTGTCTCAGCCATTCTTGGCAAGTCTTGGCTTATGCTCCACTCGACCCGAAGAAAACTCCACTTAGGGTGCAGTCTCGTAACCATAAGCCCTATAGGCAAAAGGGATAAGAGGCTGCGAAAACAACTGGTTGTTGTTAAGACCGGATGGGAGGAGCTATCCTTGCATGACAGAAGTACGCCTCCTTGAAGGGGCAACCGGGGGAATATAAGGGCGGCACCCTCCATTAGGGAGCTGATAAGTGTCTTAAGACGCAAATGTCATGAGACTTTTTACTCACGGGAGTATCAAGGCTTGTCATATTTGTGCAACAATCCTGAAGAGGCAATAATACAAAAGAGAAGATAAGACGAGATCAATGGGTCATTACATGCAAATGTAAAGACGTCCTGCGATTTCGTCGCAAGACGGCAATGTCATGTGGCTTTATTTTCGCAAGAAATTTTAGGCCTGTCATATTTTCGCAACAAAAATTTCAAAGAAAAGGTTAAGGCAAGATCAATGGGTTTTTGCATGCAAATGCAAAGATGTCCTGCGATTTTGTCGCAATGACAAGAGGTGGCGCAATAAGACCTTTAACTAGGAAGGCAAAATAAGACCACATGATTCAACAAAAGATTTATAAAAACTAATTATTATTTATGCAGGTCATCCATCGCAAGAAAGATAATGAGAGGCAGTATGGGAATTATTCAACAATGGACATTATCTTTCTCGCAAATAAACACAATAATAAAGGAGTAAGTGCACCTCAAAGATGACTGAAATACACCATATGCAAGAAGTTATACAGATGAAGCAGTTCAAAGAAATAAAATTACAAAAGATGTTCAATTCTCAACATCAACTTTTTCGCAAGAAGGAGATAATGGACATCCTTCACTAATTTTATCACTCTCGCTAGCTTTCTCGATTTCATTGGCTTTTTCAAACTTTCACAAATCCTTTCTTCATTTTGGTTTATTCCAACTTCTCCTTCATCTGGATTATTATCGACACCTTCATCATATGGAGGAACCTCTTCTTCATTTGCGAAATCTTTGCCACTTTCATAATGATAATCGCTGTCAGGAGTACCAGGGACTTCATCATCATCTACTTCCAAAGGCTCGACAGATACAGGGGAAAGAGATTTGGATAATAAAATTTCATTCACAAGAACTTCAGCCCTAAGATGAACTTGGCGAAGAAGTGCTTTCGGGTGATTCCTACTTTGGATATCTTTGGAGTAAGAAAGATAATCAAATCTTCTTTCTGCCCGATCGCGAGAACGAGCAAGAGCAGCGGCAAGTAATGCATTCTCTTTGCGAATCTTGGCATAGTTAGATTCCAAAATAGAAAGGGAGGAGCGAAGATTTTTCTCAGATTCTGCAAAAACAAAGAATAAAGGAAATCATTTAGGCGAAGAGTTCGCAAGGAAGACATAGTAAAAAGACTTAACAAAGAAAAAATGGTTGAGGCAGTCAAATTTTATGACTACCTTCCTTTTGCGAGATAAGATGTTGAGTTAAAGCCAAGCAACTATTCTCCAAGTGATCCATGGCATTGTCAAACTTATCACCAACCAAGCCTTTCAGTCGAGATCGCAAATTCTTTTCATTAGAAATGAGTAAGTGTTGATGGTGGATTTTCATTTAAGGTTAAAATTGTAAAAAAACCAGTAAATTATGCGCTAACATCTTGTAAAAGATAAAGCCATTAATAAGTGTTGAATACTTCTTCACTTTACTAATTCACCTTAGAATGGAGCATGTGGCAACAATCCCATTCTGTGAATTAAATACACGAAATTCATCCAGGTTGGAGCATGTAGCAACAATCCCATATGCCCTGTGAATTTATAACATTATTAATTAATGTGTAAGCAGCCTTGTATTTCCTGTACTCATTATCAGTGCGGCATGACGACTGAGTGTTGCTCTCAGCAGAGCAACACGAACCTCCTAACGTTATAATGAAAGCATGTACGAAATACCCGTACAGGTTGCAACTCTCAGTGTGTTATACTAGCCCGATTGAGAACTCTCGGTGTGTTATACTAGCCCGATTGAGCATCCGGACTTTCCGTATCAGTCTGGATATGATCTCGTTCATCCAACCTCACCAACGTGATTGGATGGCCCATATCAATTCCATAACCCCCAAGCGGTATGGAATATTCACTGCCGAACCAACGCGGACCCCGCATGGTCGGCCTCCCCAAAAATATTGGCATAGCTTGCCAAAACGTCCAAACCAGAGCGTATGGACGGAAAACCCTAAATTAGGGTTTACGGCATATTACATGTGTCGCAAAACAGCCTCAACCATCCATCTTCGCAGATATAGATGGAGGGCGTAGATGTAGATTCAAAGGGCCCAGATCATGTCAACACAATCACCGTGGGCCCGCCTACATACCTGACCAATCGGTCAGGACCAACCATGGTTGGTCATCCCAATTCGTGCGCCCGAACAGAGCATGACGCACGGCCGTGAAACCCAAAATTAGGGTTTTGAGCATCACGAGCGTCCATCTTCTCCGGCACGAATGGAGGGTCCCAGATTAGATTAAGCAGTCCTGGTCATACCAAAGATGACCACCGTGGGCCCGTCTATCCCTTCACCTGATCGGCCAAGGCATATCATGCCTGGCTATCCCAAAACGCGCGTCCAAACTTGCGTGGTCACACTTCCCAAATTGCAAACTGATCTCGACCACTCAACTTCACCGGACGATTTGAGTGGCTTAGATCACGTTTTCATGGGACAGTCAGGTATAGGCGTGAACACCAGCCTACCACCTACACTCCAGACCGATCGACCAAGACCGACCAAGAATTGGTTGTCTTGGAACGCGTGCCTGAAGATGGCGTGATATGCAGCTCTTGCGACACTAGTTTTCTGTCACAAATTGATCTCGACCACTCAACTTCACCGGATGAATTGAGTGGCCCAGATCATACTTTCGTGAGGTAATGGGGTATGGGCGCCCGCACCGTCATGCCTTCTACACGCATGTACGATCGGCCCGGCCAAAATCGTCTCCCAAGCTTGGATTCGACCAAGTCAAAGAATGATGCCTGCGCACCTCTTCAAAACCCTAATTCCATCAACGGTCGCAGATGAGTGTCTCAAAGATCATCTCGTCCGTCCAACCTCACCGGCTTGGTTATATAACCCTGGTCAGGAGTTAATTGGTCAGTGAGGCGTCATGGTGATCACCACCCGTCACTTTACCACACCATGATGCAGTACCTGCACATGATACTTCACAAGTATCAACTTCCTGAATAACGCAGTTATTTAATTTATCATTACATGCTACCTTTTGTGGGTCCCACGATCCACACATTCCAGACATCAATCATGTCACAAACTGGGGGATACATACTGGGGTATTGGTCTGGTGGTTTACAGCGTGCAGCGTGCAACACGCCATCACAAGAACGTGTTAGGAAGTCATGGACGGTTAGAGATGACAGGAGAAGTGGGCAAGACTGGTCGTGCAACACCAACACACACCTCCACTACTCCATCACTCCACTTCCTCCACTTCCCACGAGAGACGTGAATAAGGCTCAAATGACTTGTATAAATAGGTTTTCCTCCCTATTTTCCAAACAAGGAAAAAAACAACACAAGTCCAGACGAGACAGAAACCAAGTGTTAATACAAAACGTATTCAAACACCCAGAGCCTGCTTGCATCAATCGTAAGCCTGCTCACCTTTCTGTTACAAGTCAAAGCAGGCCAACACCTTCACAATCTCAACACCTTCTTCGCTTCCCTCCCTAAGATCAACCCCATCTCCTTCACTTTTTGACCGAAACAAGTCTGGAACGACCATTTCTTGGTTTAGGCCGGACTTGCACAGATTGATTTCCGAATCTACAAGCACTCACCGCGCAATGCATTTGTTTAGGGTTAAATTCATTCCTCATCCACACACCCCAAATTACCAAATCCGGCAGGAATAGTTTTCACCCATAAATAGTAAGGGGTTTTGCTTCGCAAGAGAAGTGTAGGATTCTTCTAGCTTAGAGTATTGATCTTTAAGTTGACTTTCCTTTATGCTTAGAGTTATTCTACCTTGAATAAGTTTATCTCTCTCGGCAGAGGATGATTCTGTTACTTCTTTGAGTTTATTTCTCAATAAGCAGAGGGACCGTTCTTGATCATTATATACTTTTTGGCAAATGTTAAGTTCTTGCGAAGAGATCGCCACCTTATTTAAAAGGATTCTATTTTCCTAAGATAGGGTTTCATTCTCATCTGATAAAGTTTCCAACTCCAGATTAGCTTTAGTCAAAAAGTAAGAGAGGCGAGATAATTCATTACTTAATAAGTTTTGTTTCTGGACTAATTGAGCATTCTCCTTGGTAAGATTATCTATTTGATCAACAGAGTACGTATGAAGATTATCTAATTGGTTATATTGATCCATCCAAGCATCTCTATCCATTCGGGCTTCTTCGACGACGGATTCAAACTGATATATCTCCATTTTTCGTTTTTGGTTTAGAGCTTAAAGGGCGAACAGAAATTTAAAAAAAAAATAAAAAATAAAAAATAAATTCTTACCTTTTAGTTCCTCATTCTTCTTGCGAAGATTATCACGATCCAGCGAAACATTCTGAAGTTTTTGATTCTCAAGATAGAGAGTGTCACATTTCAAGGTCATAGCTTGGAGATTATTTTTCAGATCTTCAACTTCCTTTTTTAAGGATGTTTGCGAAACCATTTTGTCAGAGCCAAAATATTTACTTAAAATCTCGCAAACACCAAATCTGATAGGATCAGTGAAAGCTTTCTTGACATCATCCAGAAGGTCTGATAAAACCTTGAAAGCAATATCCATCCCTTCCAAATTTTCTTTAGTAAAAGGGAGAGATTCGGATGATGAAGCGATGATAGCAGAAGGTGGGAGAGTTGAATCATCTTTCGCCATAGATATGTCATCAGAAGATGAGATTTGATGAAGGTTAATGACTGGGGTTGAGGCAATGTTAAGAGAAGAGGCATTGACATTAGAAGAAGAGAAGGGTTCATTCGCAACAGGATTATTGTGAGGAATTTCATTTATAGAAAGATTAGTTACAGGGGATGAATCTGCAGCGACATTTTCGCAAATGAGAAGAGGAGATTCCGCTTGGATCGTAAACTTGGTGCTGGAAGTGTTTTTGCTGAAACAAAAACAGTATGGGAATTATCTAAAGATAAGCAATATCAAATAAAATAATTTCAGTAGAGAAGATCAATTTTAAGAAGACCGGTTTCAGCAAAATCAACAAACCTTGATGGCTCCATAAGAACAGCAGCAAAAAGATGGAGAGGATTTACGGAAAGATGAACAGTGAAAAAAGTTGCAGACGACAAAAAGAGAATTTACAGATGAAGAAGACAAAGTAAAAGAAAGAAGACATTCTTATGATGGATCTCTTCTTAAATAGACAAAAGATGATGACTGGTTAGCATTTAATGTGCCGGTGAATAGGGGAAAATTTAACACGTGTAAACGGTTATGCTTAATTCATGGAATCTTGTCGGCAGAAAATTTAGGAAAAAAATGAACAGCTACGGCATTATGAAAGTATTAGTTCTCATGACATTCTCTCCTTCGCAGAGAAGACATGAGAAGAGGCAAGATGTAGGATCAGAATATCGCAACACCAAGACCCTTGCGAAATCCATAAATGACACACTGCGAAGATATCGCAGATAAGTAATATAAATGACGCAACAGATGACGACATCCTGAACACGAGAAAGATGTGAAGACCTGGAGAGATTTAGGAGCTTTGCGAGATTTAACATTTGAATACTTGCGAGCGTGTCGCAAGCCAGATCCGAAAATAAAGGACAGCTTAGCGGTCACCCACTATGTAATGTCCTATACAAAGGACCGAGTAGGCTTAAGAGAAGGGGGATCTTTTTCGAGTGTTGGGCAAGTTATTAAGAGAGAGAAAGTTTAGAGCGGTTGTAAATTCTTTAGCTTATTTCCTTTTCATCTTGTAACATCTGTGAGTTTAATTAATAAAGACTATAGTTGTTCATCTTAAAATGACTTGATTGTGTGAATTCTTGTGAGGGGTGTAGTGTGGGATTTCCTGCTACTACAAGCAATTCGATTGGTCGGGGATAATATTGGGCCAGTGGTGAACGCATTGGCACCTCCTTGATCATTTGGAACGCGATCTAAGTCGTCCAACTAGGCTGGCGAAGTTGGAAGGATATGATGGTTTGCAACAATAATATACTGCCGCAACCCAAAATTAGGGTTTTGAAATAGCGTGTTTGTCCTAGTTCAGGCAAACGATTTAACGCCCTATAGGCTTGTCACGGGCAGGTCGATCGACCAAAGGGGAAGTTGGGCCGCCAACGAACACGCCAACACTTCCTTAATCGCTTGTGGGAAAATCCAAGCCGTCCAACTAGGCTAGCTGATAGACACATTTTTGTGTCTGAATTGTCCTCGATGTTTTTATTGTTAGAACTCGATTTTTGTACTAATATTGTGTTTTTATGTATTTTTAGGAAATAAACATTTTCGGAAAAATTGGCTCGAAAAAGTGTTAAAGGCACTCCGGAGGACACATACTATTCGGACTCGCAGTTTTGGCTAAGGGGCATCTAATTACTAAGGGGAACACTAGCTGCTATTTGCACCCAAGACACCCCAGTCGCTAAAGGGACCCCCAGTCTGGTTAGGGGGACACCATCTTCATTATTCAAATTCTAATTTTGGCGGGAAAAGAAGTTCTCACCTGCGAAGTTTGTGAATCGATTTCTGGACGGGTTTGGAGGAGATTAAATAGCTGGAACTAGCATAGAATATCCTGTTTTTATTAAACAGGGTTGGTATGTCTGTTTAAACAGATTAACTTGGGCTATTTCGTCGGAGATAAGGAAACAGGGGAGTACGTGGATGGTAGGATTTTCTGCATTAAACTCGAGCAGATTTGGTGAGATTTTCTTGCCGAATTTGTTTGAGGACGAGCTGTCATGTTCAACAGAAGGTGGTAACTGCTTTAGATTCTATAATTAAGGGATGATTCTTCGGTTGGAACAAAACAGGGCAAGTGTTTGTCTGAGTGTGGCAAGTGAGTGTTTTCACGAGTTTGCTAGAGTTCGACAGAAGGTTACAGCATGTAGAAGATATTCGACAGCAGCAGAATCCGTGTACAAGTAAAAAAAAAAAGGGAAAGAAAATATTTTCTTTAACACCGAGTAATGGAGGATTATTGTGGGTTAATGAGCGATATTTCTTGGTGTTGTTCGGTATAAATAGGTTCCTAGGGTCTCATTGAGGGGTTACGAAGTGATTAGGGAGAGTTAAGAACATTACAGAGTCGAGAAATACAGAGTTGCAGAGAACTTTCATTTCTGCTGCTGTGAAGAACATAAGACGCACAGGCGACAATCGTTTTTGCTACAGTGTCAACGATAGTTACTATTTATCGTTCTCTGTAACAGTCAGGTTTGTAACAAAAAATAAGTGTTACAAACCCGGTTTTATTGTTTTTCTCCCATTTTCATCATTTGTCAACACTTTGAGCAATAAAAATGAATTTTGAGCGTGTTTTCAACATGATGATGAGCTAATTCTCCCACAACCAAGGCAATGAGAAAGCTATTTACGCATGAATAATTGGTAAATATTTTATTTTCTCTAATTTATAATTTATAATTCACTTAATCACTGCTTTTGCAGAGTTTTAAATTGTTTGCATAATTTTCTTAATTAGTTGTGATTCAATTTGATAGGTTATACTTTGTTTAGTCAATTGATAATCTATGCTTAGGGAATACAATTAATATTTGAGAATATGCCTGATTATTTGTGAATTAAGAAATAAGGAACTTAAAAGATAATTAGAGTTTTGGGTTATTTACAATCATTCATTCATGTGTAATAGTGGAATCAGTGTCTTGCTTATTTTTAATAGTGAAAAATACTAGAACCCCCTACTATATGGGTTCAATATATACAAGCCCCACAAAATGGATCCTCCACTATCAACTCCATACTTTCAGAAAATGCTACTACTAGGCCCAAAATATCAATTTTTATTCAGATCTGGCCCATAATTAATTATTCCAAATTTTAATAATGGCAACATTACCCTTTAGTATATATACAAGAGGAATACAGGAGATATTTTTCATTTCTCAATTATGTTTCTCTCTCTTCTCCATTTTTTTTCTCTGCCGGCTGCATCGAATTCAGATCGACGAAGAAGACGACGAATCGATCCGATTAGGTTTTAGTTGAATCTAGGTTAGGTTGATCTACAAATACGAATAAATCATTCAATCAATATAGGTTTTAGTTGTTTCTAAGCTGCAGAAGGTTAGGTTTTCGTTGGTTCGACTGGTTTTTTTGAATATTTTGAATTGAATCTAAGTTTCAGTTGATTCGAAGTAGCAGAAATCATTTCCGATTAGGTTTTTGATCAGGTTCATCATTCTTAGTTCGATTAGGTTTTTGATTTTGATTTTGATTGATTCTGTTCAGATCTGAGAAGAAGAAGAACCTGATTGTTTTGTGAATCAATCGAAGATCTTCAAAGTCGTTTTAACCTTAATTACTTACTTTTTGTGCAGATTCAATAATGGAATCAAGAAGATCTTCAACAGCAGCAGAAATGAAATCGTCGTATGAGCAAAGATCTGCAAATCAGTAAGATTTATCTCGTTATTACTTGAATCAGCAGGTTTTAAATCTATGTATGCGTTTAGATTATTGTTGTTTTTGTTGTTGTTGATGATTACTTGTTGTTATCAGTAATTATAGAGGGTACTGATGTTCATCAATAGTGTTTATAGACTGTATGTATCATTTATGTTTTTGATGTTGTTTAGTTTCGATTTGCTTGATTCTCTGTTTTGGATAATTCAATTTGTCGTCGTTCTTGATACGTTTATCATTTAATTTATGATTCGTGTATATATTTGACGAGTATGAAGAAGAGGAATCAGCGAAAATCGAGTATTGACTTTTGAGTACTTATTTTGAATCTATCACCCGAGGTTGTACCTAATACTTTGAAAAAAGCTGCTCAATCTGATAGTACTAGTTATACACTTTTGTTTTGAATTTCTTTAACTTGAATTGACACTCTTTAACGAATAAAATTCTTAGCTAATCCCTTTTTGAATAGAGATGGTGGTGTTTCTGCAGGTTTAGAGAAGGATTTGAAGTCAGTGGTGGTGTTTTTTTATTAATATTTCAATGTGATTGTGTTTCTCATTTTGATGATTATGAACAACATGTGTAACTTTCGTCTACACATCCAAATTGCATGTGTAACTTGCGTCTACACATCCAAATTGCATGTGTAACTTGCGTCTACACTATTCAGATGCATCTGTAACTCCCAGTTACACTAATCATATACATGTGTAACTCCTATTTACACTAGTCAAGTGCATGTAAAACTGGTTATACATTGTTGTGTGTATCGTTCTTTTTAATCTCATAAAATCTTATTGTTTTTTGTTACTCTTAAGGTTGCCAATAACTCAATAAAGTGAACTGCTTATTTATGTGGTATTTTTGTAGGATGGTCTCCCTGGAATTGGAGTTGGCGCTGAAATGTTGAAATGAGGAGTAGGAGGTGGAATTCATAATTGGGTAATTGTAGAATTCAGAATGGAACTGAGGACCAAGTGAAGAAGATTGTTGACACATTAATGGTGCTGAAATTGCATCCATACATGTTGTTGGTGAGTGGATGTATTGATATTGTGATATGCTATTACATTTGATATTTCTATGGATTAGAAGTATTTAAATGTAGTTGGGAATGTTTTTTGTACAGAGTTTGTGGCCAGTCCTTCATTTTGTGTTCCTTACCTCGGATAAAAGTTCATTGTATCCTGAGATTCAAGTGGCTGCTTGATGGGTGAAGAAAGAAGGTGCATTCACTGATGAAGTTAGGTATGCATGTGTTCAGCCTTTGTGCATTTGATTAATTACTTTGCAAATCTGATCATCTTCTCGTATTTGATTGAATTTATCCATCTATCCATCACTACTATCCCTATGCATGTGTAACTGGAAGTTACACAAGTTAGATGCATGTGTATCTCCTAATTACACATGTTATATGCATGTGTAACTGGAAGTTACACAAGTCAGCTGGTGTAAGCTTACACGATGATATGTCTTTATATGATTCTTGGTTTATTATGGTCAATGTATGATGGAAAATATTGAGTGGTGCTGACAATAATTTTGATTGCTTTATTTGTTTTTGAATTGTTTTTTATAGTGGAGAAATAAGTGGTTGCTTTGGCTTGTATAAGGGTCTTTGGAGCAATACTGCTGGTATGCCCTTTTGCCATTCTTCAATAATCTTTTTGTTTCTTTGATTGGGTAGTAATATTTCAAAGTTATGATGTTCTTTTTGTAGGATCAGAATATCGCGACATCAATACTTCGCGAGATTAATAAATACAACATCACGAAGGAAAAGCGGGGAAGTAAAATAAATGACGCAATGAATGACGACAGCCAGAACACGAGGAAGATGTGAACATCTGGCGAAGGTTAAGAGTGTCGCGAGGACGAACACTTATACACTTGCGACACTTCGCAAGTTATTCCCGAAAATAAAGGACAAACTTAGTCAGTCATCCACTTTGTATACTACCCTATATAAAGGGTTGAGTCAATCTGTTGTAGGAGAGTTCTTTTTGAATTGTTAAGCAAGTCATTAGGAGAGAGAAAATCTAGAGTGATTGTAATTTCTTTAGTTCTGTTCTATCTTCCTTTGTGAACACTTCAAGAAAATAATCAACAAAATTTATAGTTATTCATCTTCAAATGGATTAGTAAAGTAAATTCTAGTGAGGGGTGTATTGTGGGATTTCCTGCAACTACATATGCGCTAGAAACAGGGACTGAGGAGAAGATCAACCTTGTGAATTGAAAGAATCAGGAGTAACGAGAAAGAAATTTTGAATAATTTTCAACAATTTACTAAAATTGAGAAATGGCTAGAAGAAGGAATGCATCAGAACAACCAACAATTGTGAGGAGAAGCGGGAGATTAGCTGGAGAAAGGAGAAATGAAGTAGGTGAATCATCAAGAATAAACGCAAGAGATAGAGAAGAAGGTCCAATTCAACCACCAATTCAACCACCAATTCAACCACCAATTCAACCAGCACCGAATAGTGTAATAGATTATGATAGGGTGAGCGTGCATACATGGAGATTAGATTCTGTGGAAGAAAGAGAAGAAGTGCAACAATTGATAAATAATGGACAAGAGGAGAGAAATCGAGAAGAAATGGGAGAAACAGCTCATAGAAATGAAAAAATCGTAGCATTAGAAACGTTGAGACAAACAATACATGAAGAAAGACGATTAGAAGCGGAAGAACGCGCAAATTTAACAAGGCAAAACCATGAGTTAAGAATGGAAAATATGAGGTTGCAGAATAGGAGGTCGAGAAGTAATACCATATCAAGACCAGGATCGGTTAGAGATGATAGGAGGAGAATGTTACCTGTAAAAAATGTTAATGAAGAAAATTTAGAAAGAGAGCTAAATCTCGGTGAAGGATACTGCGAAAGAAGGGAAGTGGTGTGTATTCCACGTCCAGAGATTTTAAAGAATAACCAAAATAATGGAAATCAAGGAAATAGGCAGCAGAATAATCCAATTGATGAAGAAAATCAAGAAGAAGGAAGAAGAATACTGCATGGGAGAGAAACACAGAGGAAACAAAGGGAGATTGAAGATGACATCGAAAAGCATTATATTGAACAAGCGCGTCTAGCTTGCGAAAGGGAAAGATTAAGAGTAGAAATGGAAGAACGAGAATTGGAGGAAGCAATTCGGCAGAATAATCATGACAATCGAGAAAGAAGGCGCGAGCAAAATCGCAACAATGGAAATATCAATGAAGAGTATGAAAGAATACAAAGGAGAACTGATAGACAACCAAGAAGAGAAAATGATAGATACAATGGTGTGCGAATCCATGAACGAGATGGAGGAGAAAGTCGCAGAGAAAGAAGAGAAGAAAATGCGGAACAAGAAAATCAAGATAGACATGAACGCAGAAGGAGAGAGGCAGAGCTAAAAAGACCAATAAATTCGAATCCTGATGTAAATGAACAAATCTTAAAAGAGTTGGCAGAAATGAGAGGAATGTTGAACAATAGAAGATGAGGAGGAAGAAGACAATTAGATGAGGCAATCGAAGAAGCTGCGAAAAATCCCTTTACACTAGAGGTGCAGTTAGGAGGAATACCCCCAAAGTGCAATTTACCCGCATTAACCAGCATTTTTGATGGAACAACTTGCGCAATTCAACACATCAAAGCGTATGTAAGATGTATGTTACAGTGGGAAAATCATGACGCTATATTGTGCAAATATTTCGCATCAAGTTTAACAGGAGAAGCACTGAAATGGTTTGAGGGTTTACCAAGAAACACCATCACGTCATTCAACCATTTACAAGCTATATTTTTAGGGGCATACATAAGTAACAACTCCTCGCGACCAGGAATTGAAGATGTATTTGGACTGAAACAAAGAGTTGGCGAAAGTTTAAGACACCTAACTGTGAGATGGAAGATGATGTGTAGCGAGATGGCTGGAAGAGTGGATGAGAGATATCTCATTTTATCATTTATAAACGCTATGTTCGCAACTAATTTGCTATATATTCAAATTTTTAGAGTCAAAAATACAATCACGATGACGGAGCTGCGAGAACTTCAAGAGGAGTATATTGCTTTAGAGGAAAGGCAAAATGAGATGGAATCATATCCAATTGCGAATACAAGTTCAAATGTTGCGAATGCAAGTTTATTACCCAAACTGATAAACACGGTGGCGAGTACTTCGCAAGGTCAACAAGAAAGGATAACAGATGATGGACAGCCAAAGATAGTAGCCATGGGAAGCCGTGATCAAGAAGAATATGAGAGAGAAAGAAATTACTACAACCGTGGTGGAAATAACAAAATTCAAAGACTTGATCATCCGCAAGAAACTTATGGAAGTCAAAGGCAGAATTATCATGGAGGGCAGCGACGTCACAGAGTAGTATGGGAAGAAATAAAAATGCCAACATTAAATGCTAGTGTTGAAAAAATATGGGAAGCTATACTCTTGATGGAAAACATACCTGCGCCATGGAACATGGAGAATGAGCCACCACCAAGTGATAGAAGTCACGAGTTCTGTTCTTACCACCGTTTTCATGGACACTTAACAAATGACTGCAGAAATATAAAAAGAATCATTCTTAGAATGATTGACCAAGGAAAGCTAAGTCATTTTCTGAAAAGTGAAGAGAAGGTTCAGCCATTACCACCACCACCGTAAATGCACAGAACAAATTCAAAGAAAGGGGAAAGAAACATTCGTAATAGAAGTTGGATCGAAAGCTAAAAATTTGTTTTGCAACTCCATTGTACACTCTTACCGAACAATTGAAGATTTTCATGATAATGTTCTCAGTAGGGTTTTTGCGAGGGATGCTAATAATAAAGAAGTGATGAACATTGCGAAGACGTCGCAATTAAAAGAATGGCAAATGCAGATTATTTTTTTCAACGCAGAAGAGGTTCCTGAAGGCAAAGAGACGCATTACAACCCATTGGTTGTAAAATTGGAAATTAATCCAAAACCTGTAGATGGCGAAGACGACGAAGCAGAGAATTGCTGGGCGATCAATAGAATATTAATTGATACGGGGAGCTCAGTAAATATTCTTTTCTACCATACTTACAAGACTATGGGGGGGGGAAGGATGAAGAATTGATACCTTCGACATATAAGATATATGGTTTCAATGGAACAACGAATAAGCCTAAAGGAGAAGTTCATATGAGAATACCTTTGCAAGGGTTATCAACGGGGATTTTGTTCTGTGTAGTTGATGTGGAGTCCCCTTATAATGCATTGATCGGAAGGCCATGGTTGCACGAAATTTTGGGCGTAGCGTCAACTTATTATCAATGCATAAAATTTCCTCATCCTAGCGGTGTTGGAATTATAAAGGGAGATTGGACGGAAGGACAAAAATGCTATGAGATCGAGATGGAGAGTTGCGAAGAGAGAGCTGCGAAAAGAAAGGGTTGGAAGCAACATGCAAAAGATGAACAAAGAAGAGAAAGATTGATGGTGGATGCCATTGATGTAAGAGGAGAAGATACATGGCGAAACAAGTGCATGAAAACAGTTGAAAATTATGATGGAAAGGAATCATTAAGAGATTTGAATGGTGCGGAGGCAGAGAGCAAAATAGAGCAAAAAGTGTAAGAAGTGAGTAATCATCAAAAGGCAAGAACAAAAAAAGCTTGTTAAGGGTAAGAGGAAGAAAAATTGTTAAGCTTGTTAAGTGAAGAAATATGTGAGGATCTCGCCATCAAGAATGTATGACAATTTGATTGAAAAATTGAAAAACAAAAATGATTAAACAATGTAAGATTGTGCGATAGCTTCGCAAACAAAATGAATGATTGAATGAATTAACAAAAATGAAAGAGTGAGTGAATGGGACGAACCTTTATGGCGTGCACCCTAGTTCGCGAATGATATTTCGCAAGAGGCAAATGTAAGACCTAAAGTGCGTCATATAAGGGGGTATCTCTTGACATGGCTCAGTGAAAAGGTTACACCGCTCCTGGAACCTGAGTCATGGAGATTTGAGGCCCATGAAAGCCTATCCGGGAGAGATACCTTGGATTTCCAGCTATATATATATGGTTATACCCTGGTTGGACGCCCGAAGGTCTCTTCCAAGGAGACAGCGTATGCTCAAGGCGCCGAGGTACACGGTTGAGCCAAGAGTGCCTGGGGCATTTGAAGTGTCTCGGCCATTCTTGGCAAGTCTTGGTATATGCTGCACTCGGCCCGAATAAAACTCCACTTAGGGTGCAGTCTCGTAACCATAAGCCATATAGGTATAAGGGATAAGAGGTTGCGAAAACAACTGGTTGTTGTTAAGACCGGATGGGAGGAGCTAGTCTTGTATGGCCGATGTACGCCTCCTTGAATGGGCAACCAGGGAGAAGATAAGGGCGGCACCCTCCATTAGGGAGCTGATAAGTGTCAAAAGACGCAAATGTCATGAGGCTTTATTTTCGCAAGGAAATTTAGGCTTGTCATATTTGTGCGATGATCCTGTAGAGGCAATAATACTGACGCAAGGATAAGGCGAGATCAATGGGTTTTTGCATGAAAATGCAAAGACGTCCTGCGATTTCATCGCAAAGACGGCAATGTCATGGGATTTTACATTCGCAAGAATATTTAAGCCTGTCACATTGTCGCGAATAAAATATCTGCGCAGAGGCAAAAATACTTAACAAATGATAAGACAAGGTCAATGGGTCATTACATGAAAATGTAAAGACGTCCTACGATTTTGTCGCAACGAGGGGTGGCGAAATAAGACCTTTAATTAGGAAGGCAAAATAAGACCACACAAGAATGATAAGGCAAGATCAATAGATTTCTTCATTTGTGAAGACATCCTGCGATCTTGTCGCAATGATGAACTTCAACATAACTAAAGATATAGACATACATAAAATTGAGGAAGCAAATAAGCTTACAAAAGCGATTATATTCCATCATAAAATTACAAATAATAAAGGCCAAAGTCAGAGATTTCATTACTCAGAGATAATTGATCAAATCTCTCATTTGAAAATGAATAACAGAGGCAAGTATGGGAATGAATAGGATAAAATCTTGTTATTCATTTCCACATGATGGATTTATGTATTCATAATGCTGGTCAGTTGAATTATAAAGGAGAATTGCTTGATTAATATGCGCAAGTAAAGAAAACAAGGATTGAATTCATATTTAGCAATGTAAGAAGATTAAAAGAGTACATATACAGATATTACAAGAAGCGAAAGAAGAAAAAGAACTTATTTCTTTGAGGATTCTTCTTCTTGGTCAGATTCTTCAATTCCATCATTCTTTTTGCCAGATTCTTCTTCTTCGCTAGCTTCACTATCAGAGACATCCGAGAAAGGTATATCTTCAGGAATATCATCGCGAAGACAAGGATATGAACTAAGAGGAATGCGGTGATCATTGCAAACCGTTTCAATAGTTTGATTGCGAAAACGAACAACATTATTGTTGAAATTCGCCACTGTAGCTTGCAGTTGTTTCTTCAACTTAGAATACTTGTTATTGAGAAGAAAAAGGTCTTCACGAGTTCCCCTTTTTCGTACTCAAGTTCTTCAATCCTTGTTTGAAATCTCTTCTCGGATTCTGCAGAACATATGACAATGAATTAACAACACAATAACAATACTACAGAGATAAGGAGCAGTAAAGTATAATAAACAACCTTCTCTGTCAGATATCATGTCTTTAACCAAGGCAAGATGCTCGGCATGAAGGCTAACATCAACACCTAAGTTATTCCCGGCATTATCTAGAACCTTCGCAGCCCAAGCGAATTCATCATCATTATTTATAACAAGAAGCGAACGAATTTGATCTTCTCGCTCATTAAGTATGGCATTCTGACGAAGAGATTCTTCTCGTTCAATTTGTACTTCGAGAAGAGATTTTTGAAATTTTGCTAATGCCTGTGCACCTTTATTAGCAATACGGTCTTTGTCATCTATGAGACCACTAATTTTCTTCCTTAAAGTTTTGGTTTTCTTATGGGAATCAAGATACATCTCGTTTAAATCGGTTGGCTAAACCTAAACTAGATCTATGCTCAATCTCTAAGAGACGATATTTGGCTTGAAGTTCATTTAACGGAAGGGAATCAATTTTGTTTGACGAACTGCTTAAAGATTCGTTGAGATGAGTGAGAAGAACATCATTTTCCATAGGTTCGGGAAATGAATGGAGAAGAATGGCTTCTTCAGAGAGATTATATATGTATGCGAAAATAATAAATCAGGCAAAGAAAAGCAGATGATAAAATAAAGATGACTTGAAGAGTAAAAGTTTTATACCATAAAGTTGTTGATTTGCACTTTGAAGAGTAGACATTTTAGTCTTCTGAGAAGCAGACTCAACTTCCAACTGTTGAATTCTTTCATCTTTCTTGCGAGACATCGCAACTTCAGTTTCTAGTTCTTGGATCTTCTTTTTGAGTTGGAGATTTTTCTTTTCAAGGTTGTCGCATCTTTTCTCGAGATCTGAGGCAACAACAAAGGAAGCTCTCCCAGACTATAAAGGAAAATAAAGATATTGTTAAGATAAAGCTTATAATCGAAATTACAGAGAAGCAAAGGATTATGAACATACCAAAGCAGTGAGAGCATTTAAGTGACTGGAGGTCAATGTTCGGGAAACTCCGCGAAAAGATTCATTATCCTCTAACAACGGGGCATCGCAAATTTTAGCGAGAGCTTCGCAAGTAGCAGTTAAATGATCATCTCCTAATCCTTGCATAGAATCGGAGAAGACACTAGACAATTGCGCCATAGCGAAAATAGTCGAGTGATTCTCCTTTGCGAAGAAGTACCAACCCCATTTTCATCCTCATCAGAGCTCTCGCTGGCTTGAGAATTAGAATGAGAAGAGGGATGGGTTTTCCGTTTTTTAGAAAATGGAGCAGAAGACTTGTCCTTGCGAAGAGTGATTTTATTCTTGCCCTTAACCTTCGCAGATTCGGGGATGTCTGTTTCTTCAATAACCTTCGCACACGAATGAAGATAAGAAATAGAGGCAACAATATTGTTAAAAATAACAAAAGAAAATATTTCTTACTTCATCCGTGATCGATCGGAGTATCGCCAGAGTACTCGCTTTTGGGTTTCTTTCATAACTTTTCCTCAGTTTGTCAACCTGTAAACTTTGCAAATTCAATAAATGCTTGTCATCGGGAATATCGCAAGAGCAAAACCTGAAAAAAGGAAATATACCTCTTTTGCCTTTTCGGGCCACTTAAATTCCCAAGGATGATAGTCTGCGAGAACCGCAGGGAGTACGTGTGAACCTGCGATATAGGGTCCATTCAAAAGTAAAGGAACAACCCACCATTTTTCATCTTTGGAATGACGAGGAGTACTATTGTTGCCCGAGTGCCAATCAATATCTTGCATAAGTAGCTTGTCATCGGAAATATTATCTTTTCTTTTCAACCGAGCACCCCAACGAGATTTATCATTTCTCATATTTATTACTTTATAATTTTCAAAAAAGTTTTCCACGGTATACTTCTCAAATGACTATTTCTAAGTTTGCGAATCTAGGATCCTTGACATCATCGATATAAAGATCCTTTACCAGCGCCACGGTTGGCGAATTCAAGCATCGTGACGGATGCAGTCGCCGCTCAATTGATAAATAGCTCGCGAGAATTTCTCATGAGCAAGAATTTCATAGAATAATGGTATCTCGGGATTGTATAGAGGAATGGGGAGGCCTGCGAGGAGTTGACCTAGCAAGACTATGATTTTCTGATCATCACACTGATGATCAGAAAACAGTTTTGCAGAGAGAATAGACGAAGATCCTTGATCAGGAATGGTTGATAAAGTGAAACCCTTCTCCTGCAAATTCTTTTGAGTTTCTTCAAAAAGGGGTTTATATGTACGACCAAGTGAAGCCATTAATATAGTATGGGAATGAATGGAGAATTGAAGATCGAGAGAATTGAAGGGGAGGATTACAAGAGCGAAGCGCAAAAATGCGGAGGAAGAAAGTTGAAGGAAAGTTGTAGAGGGAAAATAAAAGAGAAAAAGAGAAGGGTAAGAAAACTATATATAGAGAAGAGAATCCTCGAGAAAACAAATGCATTTAATGCGAGATGGGACGTGAATGGTCAAGAATAAGCGGTTGAAAGAGACGTGTCAAGAAAAGAGTGGAAGAAGAAACACCTGTAATAAATTCCGTACATGAATAAAACGGATAAAAGTGAACAATCGCGAGATAAAGATGAGTAATTGCGGCATTTTAAAGTATAAATTCTCATGACATTTTCTCCTTCGCAGAAAAGACATGAGAAGAGGCAAGATGTAGGATCAGAATATCGCGACATCAATACTTCGCGAGATTAATAAATACAACATGACGAAGGAGTCGCGGGGAAGTAAAATAAATGACGCAATGAATGACGACAGCCAGAACACGAGGAAGATGTGAACATCTGGCGAAGGTTAAGAGTGTCGCGAGGACGAACACTTATACACTTGCGACACTTCGCAAGTTATTCCCGAAATAAAGGACAACTTTAGTCTGTCATCCACTGTATACTACCCTATATAAAGGGTTGAGTCAATCTGTTGTAGGAGAGTTCTTTTTGAATTGTTAAGCAAGTCATTAGGAGAGAGAAAATCTAGAGTGATTGTAATTTCTTTAGTTCTGTTCTATCTTCCTTTGTGAACACTTCAAGAAAATAATCAATAAAATTTATAGTTATTCATCTTCAAATGGATTAGTAAAGTAAATTCTAGTGAGGGGTGTATTGTGGGATTTCCTGCAACTACACTTTTATTTTGAATACATGAAACACTTGAGGTCTGTATATTAATGTAGCTTGACCAATCTAGGAATTGTAACCTGTTCATAAACATTTACACGATAGTTTTCAACAAGCTTTTGTTTTGATTATTTGATTTTGTAGTTAGCTTTTTAGATGGACATATACATATTTGTAATGCTAAATGAGTATAAAAACAAGTTTTTTGTATATAGGTTGTGGTCAGTCCTCCAAAAACTGTAACACTGTGTTTTAGGTAACTTAGGCTTGCAAGTTCATGATAAATGGCATATGCCATATGCAGGTGTAACTCCTAGTTACACTAGTCATATGCATCAGTTACACAAGTCAGATGCATGTGTATCTCCTAGTTACACATGTTATATGCATGTGTAACTCTCAGTTATATAAGTCAGCTGGTGAGTAACTATATCTGAAGTTTCTGTATGAATCTGATTTTTCAGTGTTTGTAGAGTTCGATGAAAAGTGCATTTCGCTTTGATTATTTTTTTTGTTTCTTTATTTTTTTTGTCCATCCAACCTAATCCCTTGGATGTTTATTTTTTGTTTACAGATGTGCAAGTATATTGGAATCGAGAAAGACAAAAAAGGAAGGAAACATTTCTACATATAATGGATTTCTAGGATTTTGATTTCCATATTTCGTGTTTTAATTCGTTTATTGTGTTCAAACAACTAATTACAGTAATTGTAGTAATTGATGAACGGAAAAATTATTAGTAATACATGTATTTTCTGATGAGTAACTTGTAGATACTCGTACATATAGCATGTGTATTAAAAAGTTACACATGCATATAACATGTGTAACTTGTAGATACACATGCCATAAGCATGTGTAATGTAGGACCAGAATATCGCGACAGCAATACTTCGCGAGAGTAATAAACAACTACATTGCGAAGGTGTCGCAAGGAAATAATTTAAATGACGCACCAGATGACGACAGATAGAACATAAGAAAAGTGTGAAGACTTGGCGAGATTTAGGAGTGTCGCGAAGTCTAACACTTATATACTTGCGACGCTTCGCGAAGTATTCCCGAAAATAAAGGACAACTTAGCTGTCATCCACTGTGTATTACCCTATATAAAGGGTTGAGTTAGTCTGTTGTGGGGGATTCTTTTTGAATGGTTAAGCAAGTCATTAGGAGAGAGAAAATTAAGAGTGATTGTAATTTCTTTAGATCTGTTCTACATTTCTTTGTAAACCTTTCAAGAAAACAATTAATAAAATATATTGTTACTCATCTTCAAATGGATTAATTAAACAAATTCGAGTGAGGGGTGTAGTGTGGGATTTCCTGCAACTACATATGCGCTAGAAATAGGGATTGAAGAAGATTGAAGATCGAAGAGTGCAGTTAAAATCGTTTAAATCAAGAAAATGAGAAAGGAAAATGTTAAATCAGATGAGGTAGAGGAGTTAAGAAACAAGGAATATAATGAAGATATGGAATGCAATTCAATTACAAAAGCAATGGTTAATGAATTCCACGAAAATATTAGAGGAAGGATACATAAACGAGATTTTGAAGGAAAGAAGATTATAGATGAGGAGAAGACATCGTCTTTGAAGGAAGGGGAAAACAGAATAACGTTCACAAAGCAGCAGTAAGTGCCTAGAGAAAGTTTGAATCATACATCTCCACTAGTGATCACGATAAATGCAAGCAGAAAAAGAGAAGAATCGGCAAAAGCAACGGAAGAATGGGCAATAAATAGAACTTTGGTGGATACAGGGAGTTTGGTGAGTATCATGTTTTACCATACCTACAAAAAATTAGGATATAAAGATGAAGAAATGAGTTCCCCAAGGTATTATATCCATGGTTTTGGAAAATCTATAACAGTACCTAAAGGAGAGATAAAATTACGAATTTTACTCGGAGAAATTGAAACACAGGTAACATTAAGTGTAGTGGATATGGAATCGCCGTACCACATATTGTTAGGGGGACCTTGGGTACATACAATTAAGGCGATAGCGTCAACACTCCATCAGTGCATCAAATTTCCTATGCCGAGTGGAATTGGTGAAATCAGAGGAGATATTGATAAAGGAAGAATATATCATCAAATCGAAGTAAAGCATTATGAAGGGCAAGTGAAGAAGCGAAAAGATCGCAGAAGATGTTAAAAGCAGCTAAGAAAGAAGAAGAATTTAGAATTTACATGATAAGAGCAAAAGAGGGAAAAGGAATACCTAGCGAAATCATGGGAAAAGGGAGTGAGTTCGCGAAGGAAATGAAAGGACCAACTCCTATGGGAGAACCGAAGTCTAGTTATATCGCAGTAGAACAAACAAAAGAAGTGAATGTTGGAACCGAGGAGGAGCCTAAAATCTTAAAAATTGGGACTAAAATGGAAGCGGATGAAGAGAGAAGAATCTGTTGATTTGTCATGAGATTACAAAGATATTTTCGCGTGGGATATGGATGAAATGCCCGGTATATATCCATCGGTGGCTTGCCATAAATTGGAAATTGACAAGAATGTAAAACCATTTAAACAAAGAATTAGAAAGATCGCGACAAAGATATCATCCTCAGATAGAAGAAGAATTGCAGAAAATGTTGGACGCAGGAATCATTAGACAAGCAAAATATCCCGAATGGATAGCAAATATGGTTATAGTGAATAAGAATTTGTATAGACTTTACTGATCTAAACAAAGCTTGTCCTAAAGATAGTTTCCCATTACCAGATATTCCACAGTTGGTTGAAGCAGCGGCAGGAAACGAAAGGATATCATCTCTTGATGGATATAAGGGTTACAATCAAATTCCTCTCACCGAAGAAGATCAAGAACATACTGCCTTCTTTGCTCCAAGAGGATTGTACTGTTATACAAAAATGCCGTTTGGTTTACGAAATGCCGGTGCGACATACCAAAGAATGGTGGAAAAGGTGTTCGCGAGATGGATACACAAAACATTAGAGGTATATGTAGATGATATGTTAATAAAAAGTAAAAAAGCAAAAGACCACAAACCAGGATTTGAAAGAAATTTTTGAACAAATGAGGCAATTTAATATCAAAGTAAACCCGGAAAAATGTACCTTTGGAGTCGCCTTTGGAAAATTTTTAGGGTACATTGTATCCAAAGAAGGAATTCAAGTCGACCCAGAAAAAAGTACAAGCGATTCGCGATATGCCAACACCGGCGACAGTAAAAGATGTTCAAAAGTTAAATGGGTTGTTAGCCTCGCTAGGGAGGTTCATCTCGCGATCATCTGACAAATGCAAGCACTTTTTCAATATCCTTAGAAAGGGATCGAAGTTTAAATGGACAGATGAGTGCGAAAAAGCCTTGCAAGGAATAAAGGAACATTTAATGGATATATCAATTTTGCAAAAAGCAGAAGAAGGAGAAGAATTGTTGATCTATCTAGCGACAACCTTGCATGCATTAAGTGCAGTGTTACTGCGAGTGGACGCAGGAGTAGAAAAACCAATTTATTACATCAGCAAAACTTTCAATACTACAGAAAGGAATTACTCAAAAATTGAAAAATTAATCTTGGCATTAGTTTATGCAACATTTAAGCTTCGTATATATTTTCAAGCGCATGTTGTTAAGGTGGTGACAAAAGTACCGATAGAATCAGTGATGAAGAATTCAAAGAGGTCGGGAAGAGTTGAGAGATGGAATGCTCAAATAAGTCATTGCAAACTCAAATATGAAATACTATCTTCGCCAAAATCACAGGTTGTCGCAGACTTTCTAGCAGAATTTCCTTTGGAAGAGGATGAATCAAGGAAGAAATGATGGATGTGGAAGAAGAACATGGAGATCCAAAAGATTTGTTGATAGAACCGAATAGATGGGAAATATTAGTAGATGGGTCATCAAATGGAGAAGGAAATGGAATAGGAATTGTTGTGATATCGCCGGAGGGCAATAAAATAGCTCTTTCTTTCGATTGGAGTTTGCATCAACAAATAATGAAACAGAATATGAAGCTATAATACATGCTTTGCGATTTGCAATAGAAATGAAGCTGGAGAATGTGAGGATTACTAGTGATTCACAATTGGCAATTCGCCAGATAAAAGAAGAATATGCCATAAACGAATTGTCTTTGCAAAAATATAATAAACTTGTTGACGAGTTGTCGATGCAGATACCAAGAATAAAGTGGAGACATATATCAAGGAGAAATAATAGGCTCACAGACGCTTTTGCCTTTATATCAAGTATGATGACAGATCCGATTGCGAGAAACATTAAAATACAAACATTTTTGATGCCGTCAATTGACAAAGAAGAAGAAAAAGAAACCGATGTAATGGTAGTAGAAGATGGAACACAAACACTTTGCGAAGAAGATTGGAGAGCAGAGCTTCATGCATATTTGATGACAGGAGAAACACCAAGAAATAGATTAGAGACACACAAATTAAAAAGCCGTGCAACAAATTATGAATTAAGAGATGGAGTGCTATACCGACGATCTTTTAATGGGCCTTCACTTAGATGCTTAACAAGAAAGGAAGGGGAAATCATATTGAAGATGTTGCATAGTGGGGATGCTGGTAATCATAGCGGTGGAAGATCTTTAGCACATAAAGCAAAAATGCGGGGCTATTATTGGCCATATATGCATGAGGACGCGAAACAAGTGTCAAGGCGTTGCGAGGATTGCCAAAGGCATGGGAAGAAAATACATGCACCAGGAGCTCCGATAAGTTCTTCAACAAGTGTCTGGCCATTTGGAAAATGGGGTTTAGACATTGTAGGACCATTTTTACCAGAACGGGACGAGAGAAGATATTTAATCGTCGCTACTGATTATTTCACAAAATGGGCGAGAGGTGAAAGCGGTACAACATATTCGCGATAAGGATGTTTTTACTTTCATATTTGAGAACATTATATGCAGATTTGGGATTCCAAAGACAGTTGGTATCCGACAATGGGAAACAGATTTGAAGGACAAAATATAGAATTGTCGCTTAATGCATTTCAGATATGATGTGGGAAATCAACTCCTCTATACCCGCAGGCTAATGGCCAGGCAGAAGCGACAAATAAAACAATCGCAGACATATTGAAGAAGAAGTTAGAAGGATACAATAAAGGATGGTGCGAACAAGTACCCAATGCGGTATGGGCTTATAATACAACTAGAAGAGAAGCTACAGGCATGTCCCCTTTTTTTTTAACATATGGAGTTGAAGCTGTACTCCCGACAGAAGTTAAGATTCCAACTACAAAGAAAGAAGCTTGGGAGAAAAATCTTAGTGCGGGAAACATTTTAATCAAGTTAGATGAATTAGAAGAGAAAAGAGAGAGAGCACTACAACATATGGAGAATTATCAGCGAAGATTGGCCAGATAATATAACAAGCGTGTCAAGATACGTGAATTTCAGCCAGGTGACTTGGTACTGCGAGAAACACCTATAAATCAGCGAGAAAATGGTGGCAAGCTGGCAAGAAAATGGGATGGACCTTATATCATCAAGGAGATAGTTGGTACAGGGGCATATAGATTGATGGATCCTGAGGGCAAAGATGTATGACAAAAATTAAATAGGCCATGGAATAGGTTATATCTTAAGAGATATTACCCATAGAAGATGGGAGAAATGGAATGAGCCTGTGATGTAATGTTTTTGCGACAAATAGATTGCGAGATTGAAGAAAATAAAGCAAGATTGTGCGAATATTTCGCAAACAATGCATAATAACAAAAATGAATGAGTGAGTGAATGAATGGGACGAACTTTTATGGAGTACACCCTAGTTCGCGAATAATATTTCGCAAGAGGCAAATGTAAGACCTAAAGTACATCATATAAGGGGGTATCTCTTAACATGAATCAGGGGTAAGGTTACACCGCTCCTGAAGCCTGGGTCATGGAAATTTGGGGCCCATGAAAGCCTATCCGGGGGAGATACCTTGGATTTCCAACTATATATATAAGGTTATACCCTGGTTGGACGCCCGAGGGTCTCTTCCAAGGAGTCAGTGTATGCTCAAGGCGCCGGGGTACACGGTTGAGCCAAGAGTGCCTGGGGCATTTGAAGTGTCTCGGCCATTCTTGGCAAGTCTTGGTATATGATGCACTCGGCCCGAAGAAAACTCCACTTAGGGTGTAGTCTCGTAACCATAAACCATATAGGTATAAGGGATAAGAGGCTGCGAAAACAACTGGTTGTTGTTAAGACCGGATGGGAGGAGCTAGTCTTGTATGGCCGATGTACGCCTCCTTGAAGGGGCAACCAGGGAGAAGATAAGGGCGGCACCCTCCATTAGGGAGCTGATAAGTGTCAAAAGACGCAAATGTCATAAGATTTTATTTTCGCAAGGAAATTTAGACTTGTCATATTTGTGCAATGATCCTGAAGAGGCAAAAATACTAACATGAAGGTGAGGCGAGATCAATGGGTTTTTTCATGAAAATGAAACAACGTTGTTTCGTCGCAATGATTGCAAGGTCAAAGGGTCATTACATGAAAATGTAAAGACGTCCTGCGATCTTGTCGCGATGAGGGATGGCAAAGTAAGACCTTTAACTAGGTGTTGATGGTGGATTTTCGTTTAAGGTTAAAATTGTAAAAACTGAAAAATCATGCCGACATCTTGTAAAAGATAAAGCCGCTTATAAGTGATTTTGATACTCCTCACTTAATTCACCAAGAATGGAGCATGTAGCAACAATCCCATTCCCAGAATACGTGAAATTCCTCCAGTTGGAGCATGCAAAGAACAATCCCTTCCCGTGAATTTCATATCACCTTGTATTTCCTGTACCCATTATCGTGTGGCATGACGAGTGATGTTTAGTAACACGAACCTCAAGCACTATAATGAAACCATATACAAGATTCTCTGTGTGTTATACTAGCCCGGCCTATACTTAGCCCTCTCGGTGTGTTATACTAGCCCGATTGAGCATCCCACTTGACTGTATCCGGTCTCCCGATATGATCGTGTCATCCAACTCCACAAGCATGATTGGATGACCACGATCATGTCTTGTAAACTGTCTCAACCGGCCCATCTTCGCAGGCATAGATGGAGGTGTAGATGTAGACTCAAAGGGCCCTGAGCATGTCGACACGATCACCGTGTGACCGCCTACACACTTGACCAATCGGTCAAAGCCAACCATGGTTGGTTACAACAAATTCGTCGCAAAGATCACCCCACCCCGGTGAATGCATAAGCGCATTGTTCGAGAGAAGCTCGGTTGAGAAAGATAGCTTGCGGAGGATTTTCTTAGAGAGGCTACTCGGTTTGATGTAGTGAGGCTTCAAAAGCAAGTAAGTTTTACTCAACAACCTTACAAGAGAGATAGTTTAGAATTCAGCATCCCGGATTTGCAATTTCATGCGCAATCATTCATGACCAAGATGCAAATTTCATTTAACATAATCCCTTTCAAAAAGGTTGTTCACAAAACTATCTCAAAAATAAGCCAATTCAATTACCTATTCAAACCTAAGCCAAATTACGAAAGAAAATCCTCACTATCACTCAAAAAGAAGAAACATCTAAAAGAAGAGACAAGTATATGGCACAAATCAAGGAAAGTCCTTCAGCAACAACTCATCCTTCTCAATGATTCCATCTCGGAGAACCCTTTGAAGAACCAAGGAGGCAAAAATACTAACATGAAGGTGAGGCGAGATCAATGGGTTTTTTTGGCTTCAACCGAAAATGCATGAAAATGAAACAACGTCCTGCCATTTCGTCTAAGAACAAAAGACTTTGTGGAAGGAATTCGACAATGTCATGGGATTTTATGTTCGCAAGAATATTTAAACCTGTTATATTGTCGCAAGTACAATATCCCCCCATGGGCAAGGCAAAAATACTTTCCATCGCGCAATGAAAAGGCAAGGTCAAAGGGTCATTACATGAAAATGTAAAGAACTTCACCCTGCGCCACGTCCTCTAATTGTCGATCTTGTCGCGATGAGGGATGGCAAAGTAAGACCTTTAACTAGGAAGGCAAAATAAGACCATACAATTAATGGTAAGACAAGATCAATAGGTTTCTTCATTATGAAGAAATCTTCACAAGTATCGACTTTACAATAACGCATTATTCAATTCAGCATTACATGCTATCTTTCGTGGATCCACGATCCACATTCCAGACATCAATCATGTCACAAAATCGGGGGATGCATACTTTGGGTATTGGTGCTTTACAGCGTGCGATCTTGTCGCAATAATATATTTCAACAAAAATAAAGGTAAACAAACATGCTTGCGAGATTATAATTGATCTTGTCGCAAGGCAAGATATATAGAGAAAGTAATAAGAGATTAATCATCGGGAATTTGTCCTCCAAATCAAAAGAAGTACTTCAACAGAAATTCAAAAGCATCCTATGCAAAATATCATCCAATTAAGGGAGTTTAAATAAAAATTACAAAGAGAATTCAATTTTCCACATCAATTCTCTCGACAACAGGAGATGTTCTTGGTTCTTCAACAATTTTATCAGCCTCTTTTTCGCCAGTTGGACGATTTTCATCAGAAGTTCCTTCGTTTGGATCCAAGACCGAAAATTTCATCAATAGCGACTTCTTCGCAGCTTTGATAATCATAATCACCTGTCGGGGAATTGGGAACTTCATCATCACTCACTTCCGAGGTGCAACAGATACGGGATCAAGAGATTTAGACAGCAAAACACTATTCACAAGAACTTCAGCTTTAAGATGAAGTTGACGAAGGAGCGCTTTCTGCTGGTTTTTACTCTCTATATCTTTGTAACCGCACATATAGTTGAATCTTCTTTACGCTCTGTCACGAGAATGCATAAGGGAAGTAGTAAGCATTTTATTCTCCTTGCGAATTTTGAGTGGTCGACTTCAAAGCGATAAGGGAAGAATGAAGATTTTTCTCGAGACTCTGCGAAACAAAGAATAAAAGCAAAAAATATTATAACAAACAAAAATTATGAAGCAACGATAAATGAAGAATAGATGAGGCAGCCAACCTGTTATGACTACCTTCCTTTTGCGAAATAAGGTGCTTTGGGTTAACGCCGAACAACTATTTTCCAGTTGGTCCATGGCGATATCAAAGTTATCTCCAACTAATCCTTTCAAACGAGCTCAGATTTTTCTCGTTAGAGATAAGTGTGGCATTTTCTTTCGCGAGGGAAGAATTGGATTTCTCCAATTGGGAACATTGATCCTTGAGTTGGTTTGCTTTTACACTTAAAGTTATTCTACCTTGAATAAGTTTATCTTTCTCGATAGTAACTTCTTCAAGATTATTTCTCAACGAGCGAAGAGATTGTTCTTGCTCTTTACACAATTTTTGACAAATATCATACTTTTGCTGCGAGTAAACGACACCTTGTTTAATAAAGTTCGCTTCTCTTGAGAAAGAATTCCATTCTCATCTCGATAAAGTTTCCAACTCTAAATTAGCTTTAGTCAAAGAATACGAGAGGCGAGATAAGTCATTACTTAACAAGTCGTGTTTCTGAGCTAAATCAGCATTTTCCTTAGAAAGATTATTTATTTGGTCAACAACATATGTATGAAGATTATCTAATTGGTTATATTGCTCCACCCAAGAATCTTTGTCAGCTCGAACTTCTTTAACAGTAGATTCCAACTGATATATATCCATTTTTCGTTTCTGGTTTAAAGCTTGAAGGGTGAACAAGGACTTGAGTCTTCAAAAAAAAAAAAAAAAAAAAAAAAAAAAAAAAAAAAGTGTAGAGGCAAAATGTACCTTTTAAATCTTCATTCTTCTTGCGAAGATTGTCGCAATCCAGTGAAATGTTGAGAAGATTGTTCTTTAAGATCTTAACTTCTTGCTCCAAAGATGTTTGCGACACTGTGTCAGAGCCAAAGTATTTATTCAAGGATTCAAAAACACAAGACTTGATAGGATCAGTGGAGGTTTTCTTGACATCGTTCATGGTGTCTGATAAAATTTTAAAAGCTATATCTATCCCTTCTAAATTTTCTTTGGTAAGAGGGATAGACTCGGAGGAGGAAGAAGGAAAAAGTCAATCATTCTTGATCATAAGAATGCCCGATTGAAGAAGTCCAGTAAACAGGTGAAGGAGAAAGAGAAGTATTAAGAGAAAGAGTGGAGAGGGGTACATTTTGAAGAATTTCATTCACGTAAAACTCGGGAATTGATTTATCCTGCGAGGATATCGCAGGAGAGGATGGATTATCTTGAAGAGAAGGGGTTGGTTTCTCTTGCGAGGCAATCTTTGGAAGAGATGAATCGCTTTGCGAAGGCACAACAGAGAAGAAATAAGTTTGAACCCGGGAAAGGAAACGGAAGGTGCGACAGGCTTAGAGTGGCGATGCCTCTTGGGAGATCTACCTTCATTTTTGCCATCCTGCGAATTACAAGTTAAATAAGAAACAGAGGCAACAATATTGTTATTAAAAGAGTAAATGTTTCTTAAATACCTTGCCACTCGCAGCTGCCTTTTAGAAGCGAAGGATTTTAATTTTGAACCCAAGAAATATTAGGGTTCTTAACGGTGAATTTGGAGTTGGGTTTGTCTTGGCTGAAATAAAAATGGTGGGAGAAATATTAAAAGAAGATCAATATTCAAATAAAAGACTACAATAAAAGAGATCAATCATGAAGTAATCAAAATTGGTGAAATCAACAGACCTTGATGCCATAGAAACAGTAGCAGAAGAATTAAAGCGGGAAGATAATGAAGGAAAACGGCAGAGAAAAATTGCAGACAATAAAGAAGATGAAGTAAAAGAAGAGAATTTTCAAAGGGAATTCCTCTTTAAATAGACGAGAGAAGGGTAACTTAGGACGAACCGGTAAAAAATAAGATCTTAGATACGTGTAAACAATCATCCCTAAATTCACGGAATCTTGTCGGTAAAAAACGGAAACTAAACGGTGGCGACATATCGAAACCGGTTCTTCAACATTAGTTCTCATGACATTCTCTACTTCGAGAGAATACATGAGAAGAGGCAAGATGTAGGACCGAATATCGCGACAAAGAATACTTCATGAGAGTAATAAACAACTACATTGCGAAGGTGTCGCAAGGAAATAATTTAAATGACGCACCAGATGACGACAGCTAGAACATAAGAAAAGTGTGAAGACTTGGCGAGATTTAGGAGTGTCGCGAAGTCTAACACTTATATACTTGCGATGCTTCGCGAAGTATTCCCGAAAATAAAGGACAGCTTAGCTGTCATCCATTGTGTATTACCCTATATAAAGGGTTGAGTTAGTCTGTTGTGGGGGATTCTTTTTGAATGGTTAAGCAAGTCATTAGGAGAGAGAAAATTAAGAGTGATTGTAATTTCTTTAGATCTGTTCTACATTTCTTTGTAAACCTTTCAAGAAAACAATTAATAAAATATATTGTTACTCATCTTCAAATGGATTAATTAAACAAATTCGAGTGAGGGGTGTAGTGTGGGATTTCCTGCAACTACATGTAACTTGTAGATACACATGCCATAAGCATGTGTAACTTCTGCGTACACATGTGTAACTACATAGTAGACATCTATGTATAAGTGTAACTTTGCATTACACATTTTGTATGAATGTGTAACTTCTGGATACACATGTCATATGCATGTGTAACTTCTGTGTACACATCCATATGTTTGTGGTGGTCGGCGGTGGTGGAGGGAGGTGGTTGGCGGTGGAGGGTGGCGGTGGCGGCGGTGGTCAAAGGTGGATGTCGGTGGTGGTCGGAGGTGGTTTGTGGCGGCGGTGGTCGTAGGTGGATAGCGGTGGTGGTTTGACGGTGGTGTTTGGTGGCGGTGGTGGTCGGAAGTGGTTGTTGGCGGTGGTGGTCGGAGGTGGTTGGCGGCGGTGGTCGGAGGTGGTTGGCGGTGGTGGTGGTCGGAGGTGGTTGGCGGTGGCTGTGGTGGTCAGAGGTGGTTGGAACATCATCACACTATATTTTAATAATGTTGGGCCTAAATTTAAATTTTATTTAATTATGGGCTTGACAATATGCATAAGGGTATCAAGGTCTTTTAATAATTTGGGGTCTGGTTTTAAAACTCTTTTAATTAAGGGCCTCCTATTATGGATTATCCGTGGGTTGGGCCTTAGCCTAATTTTCCCTTTTTAATATCTTGAAATCAATTTTGCATTAAGTTTTCTTTGTTTTTTTAAGTTTTATAAGTCTAAATCTATTGCTTTCACAAGTCTCAACGAACCTATTACTTCTTACCACTATTAAAATTCGATCAATTTTTGGCGCCTCCGACGCGGACTTGTCTTTAGGCTAGAGTTTTTAGATTTATTTTTTAGGTTTTTGTTTTTATTTTATTTGTTCTACTTTACGTTTTTGGGTTTTTATCTTTGCATTACAGATTTTGGAATTTGGAGCAAAAGAAAAATTTTCCAAAGCTTTTGGTGAATACTTAAAGATTTGGAGTCAAAGACAAAGCGAAAAGAGCGAAAGAAAAAAAAAAAAAAGAGTTTATTTTATTTTTTTTAGATTGTATTAGGATATCTTATATTCTTGTAATTTTCTTTTTCTTTTGCACTTTATTTTTGGACTTTGGACTTTAAACTTTGGGACATTAGTTTTATTTTTTTTAAACCCTACGGGAGGGTAGTTTTAAATATAAATTGTTTGCAGAGAAGGACGGCGATTACGATATCACCTCGGCCCCTCGGGTTCTTACATGACATAGGAGTCGTGGCCCGAGTCGACGACAACGGTTCATCCCCCGTCTGGAACGGGAGGTAAGTTTGTCGAAACACTCGCGAATTCCCTGTCACCGGGTTACTGTATTCCTTCGTTTGCATATATGTCGAGGAACTGAATACGGCTGCTTTAATTTCCTAGTAAAGGGCAAGGCCTGGCCATACAAGATAAGGGTTCGGATTTCATCATCGTTCTCTTCTTGCCCGCCTTAAGAAAACGATACTTAACGCGAACCTAAGCCTTAAAATTTGGAATAGAACGAGACCGATAGGGTAACAAGTTTAATAGGAAAGTCATTCGAAAAATATTGGTTACTCTTTTAAGCATACTTTAAAGTTCATGATGGTTTCTGTAAGTTGAATGCGCCGCCTTGTAATGCCGGTGAGGCCTTGGGTATCAAAGCTCCACGCAGCATCCCTCGTCTCTATTTAACTTACTTTAACTCGGATTGATTCCAGAGAGGTTTGCTCAGATTGTAACGAATTCCTTTTCGAAATAATAGAAGCTGGTATAGAAACAATCTAAGTGGAGCCATCATGCTTTTTGTTTGCTAGAAATCAGTAGGTTTGTTGTGGTGGGGTCAGCCTTGTTTGTGTTTGCATAGAACTTCCCTTCCTTTTAGGACTTTTCTTTTTATTTTGTTTTTTCTAGTGTATGCCCGAGGTCATTAGAGAACGGGCTTGGAAAAGAAACACTCTAGGTTATTTGATTAGCGACAAACCTAGTAGTTCTTCTTGTGAAGGCGGGGAGCTCGAAGACTCTTCTTTTGAGAGCCCTGTCTTTGGAAATTTCAGCTTTGAAAACTTGACAATTAGTGAAGAAAATCCTCCTAGTCCTTTGGTAGTGCCAGAAATGGCAACTTTGAAAGCTTTGTTAAACCCAACTAGGACCTCTCGTCCGTCTTGTATCAAGTTAGCTAAAACCAAGGCAAATTATGAACTCAAACCTGGGACTTTACAGATGCTCCCAATCTTTTTAGGGAAAGAGAATGAGAACCCCTATTTTCATGTTAGGGAATTTGAGGAAGTTTGTAGTACTCTGAAAATTAAAAACCTAGCTGATGATGCGTTGAAACTTAGGTTATTCCCATTTTCCTTAAAAGATAAAGCCAAATCTTAGCTGTATAGTTTGGCTTCTGAGTCAATTGAAACCTATGACCAACTTACATCTGCCTTTATACAGAAGTTTTTCCCAAGGCACAAAACATCGTCTATTAGGACACAAATCTGTACTTTTGCCCAACAAGAGGGAGAATCTTTATATAGGTATTTAGAAAGGTTCAATGACTTAATATCTCAATGTCCTCATCATGGTTTAGAGAAGGTTAGGTTAGTTCAGATCCTCTACGAGGGTTTAGATTATTTAACAACAACCATGGTTGAGTCCTTATGCACAGGTGGGTTTGAGAATAAAACTGTTGATGAAGCGATGACATTTTTGAATGAAATCGCCGATAAGACCCAACAATGGGAAAATAGTAGGGAACCCCTGAAAATAATTCTTCTAAGTAGAGGAAATGTCAATAGGGGGTAGAAGGATCTTATGAGTCGGATGCTAAAATAGCAACCATAGCCAAAAGGTTAGAAACCTTAGAATTAGGTCATTATAGTGGTAGTAGCGGAAAAATAGAGCCTTTTTGGGAAGGCCATACTGTTGAGGAGCAAGCCAATGCTCTTTATAACAACACTAGGTTCGATAACTGACAGAAGTTTGACCCATATTCAGAAACCTATAACCCTGGATGGAGAAACCATCCTAACCTTTCTTGGTTTAAGGGCCAGAATCAAGGTCAGTCTAATAACGCTCAGGTTCCCCCAGGTTTTGGCTATACTAAGAATCCTTTAGCTCCAGCATAGTTTCAGAACCTTTCAGATAAAAAGATTATGAGTTTAGAAGAGTCTCTTGCTTTGTTAACTCGTAACACTGTGCAGTTTCAGCAATCTGTTGCTCAAGGTTTAGAAGAAAATAAGAGAATAGGTCAGGCTAACTCTCAGGCTATTTCCAAGTTGAAAACCCAGGTTAGTCAGATAAATGAGTCTTTAAGAGAAAGAGGTAAGTTTCCTAGTCAAACTCAACCCAACCCTAGAGGAATTAATTAAATAGGTGAAAGACCATCCGATCATGTGAATGCTATTAAAACCCTTAGGAGTGGTAAGAGTGATAGACAACAAGGTTGCCATGCATGATAGTGAACATGCTGTAGTTCACCCTTCTGAACCAGAAACTGAGGAGACTGATAGAGTCTCTAAAGAGACCAATGAGGGTCATATTGAGCCCGGCTTTCTTCCTAGAGCCCCATTCCCACAGCTGCTAGTTCCAACTAAGAGGGAGTTCACCTTTAATGATATATTGGAGGTTTTTAATTAGGTAACTATCAACCTTCCATTATTAGATGCAATTAAACAGATTCCCGCTTATGCCAAGTTCCTTAAGGATATGTGTACGCGAAAGCGAAAGCTTAGTGTCCAGAAGAAAGCCTTTCTAGCTAGTCACGTGAGTTCCATTATTCAGAATACCACTACTCCTAAGTATAAAGACCCAGGGTCCCCTACCATTTCTTGCACAATAGGTAAATACCGTGTTGAGAAAGCTTTACTTGACTTAGGAGCCAGTGTGAACTTACTACCATACCATGTGTACCTTAAGCTAGGACTTGGTGAGATGAAACCTACCTAGATGACACTCCAGTTAGTTGATAGATCCGTTAAAATTCCTCGTGGTGTAATCAAGGATGTTCTTATAGAGGTCGACAAGTTTATATATCCAGTGGATTTTGTTATCCTAGATACCCAACCTGTCCCTGACCCAGAGAACCAAATACCGGTGATTTTAGGTCGCCCGTTTTAGCTACATCCAATGCGATCATTAACTGTCGAAATGGTATTATGAATTTGTGTTTTGGTAATATGACTATTGAGCTGAACATTTTTAATATTAGTAAGCTACCCTCTGAACTAGATGACTCGAACATAGAAGAGGTGAACATGATAGGAACATTAGTCGAGGAGTCATTACCGAACACTTTGTTAGAAGATCCATTAGAGAAATGCCTAGCTCACTTTGGGATTGATTTTGATGATGATAATGTGATTAATGAGGTGAATGCTTTGTTAGATTCAACCCCTTTGTTAGACACTAATAATGGATGGAAACCTAAGTTCGAACCACTACCATTTTCTAAGTCTTCCCTAGTTCCTTCTTTAGAAGAGCCTCCTAAGTTGGACCTTAAACCATTACCAGATACCCTGAAGTGTGTGTTTTTAAGCCCATCTAAAACTTTACCTATAATTGTAGCATCCGACCTGGATAGTGATCAGGAAAGTAGGCTAGTAACCGTCCTTCAAAACAACAAGGAAGCTTTAGGGTGGATGACCGGTTGTCAGCCGTGCAAATATAATTTCACTTTCTCACTCAACTAGATATAAATATAGTATGTGATAAGAAAGAGTTTGTTCCCACAGAGAGGCTTTTGTTGTTATAGAAATTCAGTTTCTTAGTAACCAAGGGGGGATTTTTGTTGTTTTAACAAAGTAATAAAATAAAATAAAGCAAAGCAAATAATTGGAATAATCAATAAAGAGAAGATATTGGTCACGGGATAGTATCATTCACAAACTTATATTTTCATCAATGATTAGAATTGATAATTTAATCTCTCATTTACTAAAAGTCCTAGGATACCTTGATCGCAAGTATATCCCGCTAATTCCCTGATTTCATCACAACCACATTAAAAGATGCATATGTGAATTCTTCCTAGAAAGCAACCTAAAGTGTAAAAGCACAATCAAGTTTAACTCCCTAAAAGCAATAAGTTCTATGGAATAAGACTAATCAATGCAAACGAATGTGTAAAAGAACTAATCCGTTTTAACAAAAGTTATGATTCACTTGTGACTAGTAGGATATATCACTACAAGCACTACCCACAATTATGCTACTTAGAATCAGGGATAAACAACTTTTTCGTATTGAAAACCCTAATATAGCTCTAGAGATGAATGCAAATCGGATTGATTCCGAACTCAACCTAACAAGTATTCAAATCATATAACACTATTAATTGTGAATCACAAACAATAAATTACCGAGACAAAACTAATTCATAGATTTAAATAACATGTTGAGAAATCAACTATATCCCATAACCAATAATATTTGTTTAGCTACTCATAGCTATGGAGTTCATCATAAAAATATTAATTGAATAGAAGAAGATGAACAAAAGCAAACCCTAGAAGCGTAAACAAAAGCGGCTCTCTCCAAGTTCCAAGAATAATACGTGATATCCAAAGTTGTAGAAGTCTTCTTTTTATAGCTTTTCCTCTCTTCCAAAACTAGGTCAAGTCCCAAAGGTCCAATAGATAGAAGTCCACCAAGCCCATGTGTGAGAAAACCCATGTGAAAATATGTCCCAAAGTTGTCGCCAGAAAACTGGTATTATGGCCGGAAATCGACCGGAGAAGTGACCGAAAAGAACCTCAGGTGACCGGCAAAGTCCACCCGGTCACCGATCAACGGGTCAGCTCGGTCGAGTCAACTCGGGTCAACTCAGAAGTCAACCGAGTCAACGAGTCAGATGACTAATTCAGACGAGTCAGGTCTGGCTCAGTCTGATTCACTTTGGCCTAGGCCATTTGCACTGGCCTAATCTTGTGATGCACAATCCTTGTGCTTCCAGCCATGATGGCCCTGTATACAACTCATTTCAATCTTCCCTGTAATGCACACTAGACCACAGACTCCCAATTCTCAGTGCACACATACATCCTTTCCATTCTGAGCCATACCATTACTACCTGCCATGACACTGTCACACCTGCTACTTGATCCACGACCAATGCCGCAATCGCGACATTTACGCAAGACAACCCATGGCAAAGAACTCCGCATCGATGAGTTGCGCACCTACAACAACCCATAACAACATATTTGAAAGACATCAATTCCATCTCTCCTTATTTCCTTATATCTGAATTGCTTACACATCATCAATATAAATCCACCATCTCAGATTCTAGACAACCCATTCTTTGTCTGTTTAAACTCCAATTTCTTCTCAGCAGCATCAATTCATTAGCCTGTAACTCATTCATATCCATTCATATCAGGAACCCATTCAAGCTCAACCATCTACAAACTGCAATCAATCCCTTCAAGCACATCCACTCCTGCAATTTCACTATGCTTCAGTTCCTATTACTCTTTGAACCTGACACTTCAACTTAACAACATTCACAGCAAGCACCAGCAGCTCCATTACTCATCAGTACCTGCTCTTGCAATCCTTTGCAACCCCCACTGAATTGCAGCTGCACACCAGCTTAGATACAATAGCATCTCATTACCACCATCATCACTAGCGCCTCAGCTCAATCATGCAATCACTATCAGCGCCGGAACCCATCTCAGTCTTACTCCAACAAAGACAAGCTACTTCCCGCCAAACATTTTGTCGCTTCATCCCACCAGCCATCTCCATTACCAGCCTCAAGATATTCAATATCACTTCGTGCCATAGATACAACTCAAGCGAAGATAAAACACCACCAAAGAACACATGCACCGCCTCAACCCACTCACACCGCAATACAAAGACACTGCACCACCTTCAAACATCATTACACAACACCACAGTATCTGCAGCTTCGCTTCATGGCAATTACCAGATTCCATCCAATCACCGAAACTGGTTCTCTGTAATTCCTTGCTGAAGTTCGATCTCAACCCAGTACTTGAGCTTCACCAGCATCTGCAATTCTGAGCCGCTTCTGTGTCATTCCATCCTATGCAATTCAGCCACAATGCTGTCACAGCCACACAACCAATTCAGTTCTCATCTCCCATTAACATCTTGTTCATTCAATTGCTTCCATGGAACCCAGCTACAACCTCAAGCTCCATTTGCTCTCCCAATTACAGCAGCTACAACAACGCCTTCACTGACTTCCCATTCTACATCTTCAATCCACGTCAACCTCAACTCCAGTGCCTCAGTTCATTTGATTACAACATCAAGCCCCTGTATTCTTCATCATCTCAAGCCATTAACAGACCCCATGAGTATCAGCCGCAGAATCACTTTGTAACAATTCTTGTCATCATTCTTCAACTCCCCCTCAAGAACAAAGACAACAACAACATATTCATGTCTCAGATCCACATTCTGCTCCACCAGCAACTCCATCAGATAACCACCAACAACATCTCATTTGAGCCTCCATTAACTTCGACAAAACCCCTTGAATTAGCCTCAGTCATCATCATCCTTCTTAGATTCAACCTTCAATCTTCGAGCCTCAGTCATCAGCAACTTCAATCTTCGAGCTTAACTGCAAAAGATCTCTTCAATTAAATCCATAACAGAACCAACCTCAAGACCCGCATCTGCTAACCAAATTCATTTCAACCTTCATCTCTGAGACCCATTTTTAGATTCAACCTCAATCCTCTTCTACCATGCAATTAACAACAGATCCCTCTTCTTTGATTCCATCAAAACCCTAATTTCACATTCACCCAGCTTTCTTCTTGGATTTCTCGTTCATCTCAACCTCTCGAAACCCCTCTTAATTCCGTCACCAATTCTCTGATTCTCTCAGCGCAATAACTTCTTCTCAATCTTCCCTGAACTCTACCAACAGTTTCCTCATCAATCGCTTCTGAAATTCCCCTAGCCGCCACGCCTTCTTAGTTTCAGGTGAACTAATGATAGAAAGAAATAAAGCTCCTCTGAATTCTAGGGTAGTGTAGGAATTGGAATTGATATTGGCACCCTGCACATTTTAGGATAAGGGCTGCCCAGTACTTGGCTTGTCAGTTTCACAGAACTGATACCTATTATCTTCCTTGCTCAACTGTCAGTTGCGGGGAACTGACTGTTCATTCTTCACCTGTTTCTCGTGCACTCTAGCCCGCTCCAAGTATAGCTCGCCTGTGAATTAGCCTTACGCTTCAAATGGATGGTTTCTCCTTCTTTTGCTCCCAATGACTCCATTGCACCTAATAACTCAAAACTAAACATAAGAGATGCAATTCCCAAGAATAATAGCAAAGAAAGCATAAATACTAGATATAAAATTAGGTGTTTTACAACACCTATCAAATTCCCCCACACTTAGACTTTGCTAGTCCTCGAGCAAATCAAACAAAACAATTCTAAAACATACATACAACTCCGTGTCGTCGAGGCTACGGTCACACTTAGCACGTATAACAAGCCTTTAAACCCCTAGGTGTCCCTAGTGGACGAGTTATAGTCTCGTGAGGGTTTACTAGAGATATACCCACAAAACCTACTTTTCCAACTTACTAGTTCTCCGAAATGATAGCATCCAACGCGCTAAGAAGACATAGAGATTCTGCACACTAGTCATAAGAAGTTAGACACATAAATGAACACACTCTCATCCTTAAAAGTTGAGAGAGAAATAACCATCCCTTTTCGAAAGAAATTCGGGTTCGGAGTGATCAAAAGTCTTGACTCTGCCTCACAAGAAAGGGTTTTATGAAGTTGCTCTCAATAATAAACAGCTTTTTTATGGGTCACACATGTGTCCAGGTAGGAATGAAGAGAGAATCCTGCGACACGTTGAATGGTAAGAAGGCAAAAACCCCCCCGAAGTATTTTAAAAACCCACATCTTTTATCATTTTTTAAAACCCATTTTTCTGACGATCTCTAAGAAAGGAAATCAACCACTTAATGAAGGTGGGAATATGCTTACTTACCTCGTTATCCGTTCGGCGTGCAGCTAGCACCACTCTCACAGCATCCATAGAAACGTCTTCGGTCTTCAATCGGTGTCTTCATCTTCGTCTTCGGTCTTCAACTCTTGATGATAACTCTTGAACTTCGTAGAATCTTGACAATATGACTCTTTCCTCTAATTTCTTGTTGCTTGAAACTTCTTTGTAGATATTCCTTCTTCCATTGGCTTTATTGAAAGAATACAAAACTAAAAACAAACCAAAATATAATACAACACATTTTTCTTGTCTCCTTTTTTTTTTCTTTTCTTTTTTTCTTTTTTTCTTTTCTTTTTAATCTTTTTTTTTTCTCTTTTTTTTTTCATTGAGACAAGAAAAATAATACAAACACAATATGAAAACAAAATAATAAACTAATGATGAACCTAAAGAATTTTTCTTTTCTCTTGTCTTTTTTTTTTTTAATCTTTTACTTATTTTTTTTTTATTTTTTTTTTTTGAGACAAGAGAAAGTAAAATACAAATAAAATAAAAAATATGTAAGTACAAGGCCATGGTGTAAGTACTTTACCGCTTGATTCTTCACAACTTGTATGTCTTGATATCATAAACTTCTCGAACTCTCATCTTGATAATCTTCACTCTTGTACAATAGTCTTCAACTTATAAAAATTCTGCTCCTTGTCTTGTTGCTATACTTGAATCTGAAATCTGCTCAATTTTGTACCGTTGCTTGTAAACCTTGAACGTCTTCAACTTTCCTTCAAATTTGTGATGCTCCTCTTGTTGATGATGATGGTGTTTCTATGGACCTGTTGGTGTAGAGAGAGATAAAGTGGATGGTGCTAACTGCGAACAAGATTACAAGTGGTATGTAAGTTAGCAATTCGATGTCACCATCATGGTTGATAAAAATAGCACTCAAGAGATCAAAATAGTGCTTCTATTGGTGGGAGGTTGGGCAGCTCACCATTCTACCCGGAATTTACGTACGGTGACACACACTCTAAAAGCACATATTTAGACAGGTACAAAAGAATTGAAGGTCGGTGCCTCGCATGATGTAACATAGGTAGTCTCCACTATAGGGGACCACTACTCTAATACCGAATTCAGTCTGCACCTTATTTGCCACTGGCATGGTTAAATCCAACTTTAACTCTCATACAATTAAGAAACCCGATCATGTTCTCTGTCATCTCTAAGTTCAGTCACTCTTATGAGAATCTCGATGTAATCTTAGTGACATGTATACTATGTGACTCTAAACTAACCACAAGTTGGAGTTTTCTTATTCACTAGTTTACACAAAAGTTGAAAATTTCAAAAATTTACAACGCAAATGCTTAACCACTCCCCCACAGTTAAACTTTACATTGTCCTCAATGTAAATTGAATCGTCCAAAGTAAGTCAAGGTGGGAAATTCTAACATGATATGACAAGAAATCAGAAAAATAAAATAAAAACAAGACAAGAAAAACTAAAAACAAGACAATAAATAAATACAAGACAAGAAATACTCATCCTTTGGGTTGCCTCCCAATTAGCGCTTGGTTTAAAGTCGTTAGCCCGACTATCTCCTTGCTTTCTATGACTCCTCCAGAGGGAGTACATCCAAAAAGTTAACTCCTTCCACCACTTCGGAAGTGAAATTCTCATAATATGGTTTCAACCGGTGCCCATTAACTTTAAGTTATTTCCCTGTAGCTATGCTACGAATTTCCACTGCACCATGAGAAAACACATTAGTAACAATAAAAGGTCCGATCCATCGTGACCTTAATTTACCCAGAAATAAATGCAAACAAGAATTAAACAAAAGCACTTTCTGCCCAATGCAAAATTGTTTTCTAGAAATCATGTTATCATGAAATGCTTTTGTCTTTTCCTTGTAAATCCGTGAGCTTTCAAATGCATCATTGCGAAGCTCCTCTAACTCTTGGAGTTGTAACTTCCTTTGCTTTCCAGCCCCATCCATCTCCATGTTGCATTGTTTAATAGCCCAAAACGCCTTATGCTCAATTTCAACGGGTAAATGACAAGGTTTACCATACACAAGCCTAAAGGGAGGCATCCCTATAGGTGTCTTGTATGCGGTTCTATAAGACCACAAAGCATCATTAAGTCGCATGCTCCAATCTTTCCTTGTTGGGTTCACCGTCTTCTCTAGAATAGATTTCACCTCCCGGTTAGACACCTCGGCTTGTCCATTTGTTTGGGGATGATAATGTGTTGCAATCTTGTGTGACACATTGTACTTCGTCAACAAGCTTTGTAAAATCCTGTTTTTGAAGTGAGAACCCCCATCGCTAATTATGGCTCTTGGAATTCCAAACCTTGCAAAGATATTAGCTTGCACAAGATTGCAACACCTTAGAATCATTAGTTGGGGTGGCCTTAGCTTCCACCCATTTCGATACATAATCAACCGCAAGTAAGATATAAAAATTCCCATGGGAGTTGACAAAAGGCCCCATAAAATCAATACCCCATACATCAAAAACTTCAATAAATTGAATAAAAGTTTGTGGCATTTGATTTCGGGCACCTAGATTGCCGGTTTTTTTGGCACCTATCACAAGTTGTACAAAATATATGTGCATCCTTAAACAAAGTTGGCCAATAGAAACCACTTTCAAGTACCTTGTGAGCGGTTCTCTTACTCCCAAAATGTCCTCCACAAGCATAAGAGTGACAAAAAGACAAGATATAATTAAATTCAGATTCGGGAACTCACCTTCGTATTACTTGGTCACTACCATGTTTCCACAAGTATGGATCATCCCATATGTATTGGTTCCCCAACTTCTTAAGTTTGTCCCTCTCAGCACGAGACAAGTTCTTTGGGATTTGTTTATACACCAAGTAATTGACAATATCGGCATACCATGGTTCTCCAAAGGCAATTGAGAATAGTTGCTCATCCGGGAAACTTTCACGCAATGGGATAGCTTCCTTGTCCACAGCAAGACGGCTCAAATGATCCGCAACGATGTTCTCAATTCCTTTCTTGTCCTTGATTTCAATATCAAACTCTTGCAAGAGTAATATCCATCGTATGAGCCTCGGTTTGTCCTCTTTCTTTGTAAGCAAGTACTTAAGCGCTGCATGATCAGAAAAGACAACAACTTTTGTACCAATTAGATAAGAGTGAAACTTTTCTAAAGCAAAAACAATGGCTAACAACTCTTTTTCAGTGGTTGTGTAGTTTTGTTGGGCCTCATTTAACGTTCTAGAAGCATAATAAATAGCATGAGGAATCTTCCCCACACGTTGCCCAAGCACCGCACCAACCGCATAGTCACTTGCATCACACATGAGCTCAAAAGGCATGTTCCAATCCGGTGGTTTAATGATAGGGGCTGAAATCAAAAGTTCTTTCAAATGATTGAATGCCACCATACATTTTTCATCAAAGTTAAAAACCACATCTTTTTGCAATAAATTACAAAGTGGTGATGCTATCTTGGAAAAGTCCTTGATGAATCTACGATAGAAACCTGCATGACCAAGAAAAGAGCGTATCTCCCTCACCGTAGTGGGAGGGGTTAGAGCACGAATAAGGTCTATCTTAGATTTATCAACTTCCAAGCCTTTAGAATATATTATATGGCCTAAAACTATGCCATGAGTTACCATAAAATGGCACTTCTCCCAATTCAAAGACAAGATTTGTTTCAACACATCGTTCAAGGATTAAGACAAATTATTCAAGCAAAGGTCAAATGAATCACCAAAGACACTAAAGTCGCCCATGAACACTTCGATTATGTTTTCAACATATTCCGAAAAGATACTTACCATACACCTTTGAAAAGTAGCTGGAGCATTGCATAAGCCAAAAGGCATCCTTCTATAAGCAAAAGTACCGAAAGGACAAGTGAAAGTAGTTTTCTCTTGGTCCTCCGGCGCTATCACAATCTGATTATAACCTGAATATCCATCAAGGAAGCAATAATAAGAGTGTCCAGCTAAACGTTCAAGCATTTGATCAATAAAAGGCAATGGAAAATGATCTTTTCTAGTAGTGGCATTCAATTTCCTGTAATCAATACAAACCCTCCAACCGGTTTGCACACGAGTTGGGACAAGTTCGTTCTTATCATTCTCCACCACTGTCACACCTGATTTCTTTGGTACTACTTGTACCGGGCTCACCCACTTTCTATCGGATATGGGGTAGATAACACCCACTTCCAAAAGCTTGAGTATCTCCTTTTTCACACTTTCCATCATGGGAGGGTTCAAACGACGTTGTGCTTCCCTTGTAGGCTTTGCATCGTCCTCCAAATGGATTTTGTGCATACAAACGGCAGGGCTTATACCCTTGATATCGGCAATTGTCCATCCTATGGCCGTCTTGTACTTCCTTAGCACCCTTAGAAGTTTTTGCTCCTGTAAATCACTAAGCTCATTAGAAACAATCACAGGTAACTCTTCATTATCACCCAAGTACAAGTACTTTAGGTGATCGGGAAGAGGTTTCAATTCTAACTTTGGAGATTTAACAATTGAAGGTACAAGCTTTTCATCACTGCATGGTAAAGAAATAAAAGAGATATTATGAGTTTTCGGGCATCCTTGTAGTGAATTAAGATCACCAAGGGCTTCCTTGACTTCATTACCACACTCTACACCATTATCCATGGATGTAGTTAACACGGTTTCCAAAGCATCATCACCATTTAATTCAAACATTTGTTGTGCCAATGTATCCATAACATCAATGGAGAAACAAGAGTGGACATCACTAGGATATCTCATCGTCTCGAAAATGTTGAAACGTATTGTTTCTCCATCAAACTCCATGGTCAACGTTCCCTTGTCCACATCAATTATGGTTTTCGCCGTTTTCATGAAGGGACGCCCAAGTAGCAATGGAAGAGACGAGTCCGGTGAACCTTCATTCATCTCTAACACACAAAAGTCAGCTGGAAAGACAAGTTGATTAACCTGCACAAGAACATCCTCAACAATACCCGTTGGGTAGACATTAGAGCGATCGGCTAATTGCAATACAATTTCAGCCTTTTTTGAGAGGACCAAGATCAAGTGAATTATACATTGATGCAGGCATAACATTAACGGATGCACCTAAATCCAACATAGCTTTGTTAAATGTTGTGTTACCAATTGTGACGGGAATGTCAAAACTACCGGGATCCTTGCACTTAAGTGGGAGTTTGTGTTGTAAGATTGCCGAAGCATTCTCCCCACACTAATCACTTCATTACCTTTGAGCCTTTGCTTATTGGTACACAAGTCCTTCAACACCTTTGCATACTTTGGAACTTGCTTAATAGCATCAATGAGTGGTATGTTCACATGGATCTTCTTTAGAATGTCTAAAATCTCCTTTTCTAGTTCCGCCTTCTTAGAACTTGCAAATCTGAGGAAAAGGTAAAGGAGGAACATAAGTAGAAACCGGAGTTTTAGAGTTAGGAATAGGTACCTCGAAGTTTGGGGAGAATCCTCATTCTTCTCCTCCAAAACAGGTTCCTTTGGTGTTTCCACCTTGCCCGAATCAGTAACTTCAGGTTGCACAAGTTGTGTACCACTTCTCAACGTAATAGCATTGACACCCTCTTTTGGGTTAATAGGTTGAGAAGGGAGTTTCCCACTATTTTGTGCCTTCAATTGGTTCAACTCAATAGCCATGGAGCCCATTTGTGTTTGCAACTCCTTGATAGCACTCTTAGTTTCCTGCTGACTTTCTTTAAACATGGTGGAAATGCCTTGCATCATTGTTTGAAGCTTTGAATCAATATCGGAACCTTGATTTTGCATTGATTGTTGTGCTTGTGGTTGCTGAAATTGATGTCTCGGTTGGAATTGTTGTTGTTGAGGCTGAAATCCACTTGGAAAGTTGAAGGTAGGTTGTTGAACCGCTCCTTGCTTGTTGGCATAGCTAAAATTGGGGTGATCTCTCCATCCCGGATTGTAAGTGTTAGAGTAGGGATCATACCGTCTTTGTTGATTTGGAAAGACCACATTAGCTTGCTCGTCCTCATAAGTTTGAGAGGAACTTGGTATAACCGCGGCTGCAACTTGTTGCATCATTACTGACATGTTACCCATTTGTTGACGAAGTTCCTCAACCTCGCTCACTTCATTCACTCTTCTTAGAAGAACATCCGAACCACGACTCAAGAATTGTTGGGAGTTCACTTCCATGTTTTCAATCAACTCTCTAGCTTGTGCCACCGTCTTGCTCACTAATGCACCACCACCCGCAGCGTCAATAAGATTCATATCACTTGATTGGAGTCCTTCATAGAAGTATTGGATGATCATAGCGTCACTGAATTGGTGGTGAGGGTAGCTTGCCACCAATCTCTTGTATCGTTCCCAACATTCATATAAGGATTCTCCCACATTTTGCTTCATCCCACAAATCTCCTTTCGAATTTGAGTAGCCTTTGATGCAGGAAAATATCTCTCTGAAAATAGTTTCTTCAGCCCATTCCATGTTGTGACACTTCCGGGAGGTAAATAGTACAACCAATCCTTAGCACTATCCATCAAAGAGAAACAGAAAACTTTTAACATTGCACTATCCACCTCAACATCCGCTGGAAGCATGGCCGTGACAATGGTGTGGAAGTCCATAAGATGTTTGTTTGGGTCTTCATTCACCATGCCATGGAACTTTGGTAATTCTCTAAGCAATCCCGGCTTGATCTCAAAAGTAGAGTTTGTTTGAATACACCCATGTTGTGTATCAAGCCTATGAGAAGCCAAATCCTTGAGTGAACGATTTGCATCACCCATTGTTTCTTCTTCTTCAACTTGTGGTTCGTCTATGAATGGAACCTCTTGTTCTCCTTCTATTTGTAACTCTTTTTCCACTTCTAACTCTTGATTTTCTGTTGTGTCTTGACTTGGTTGGAGTATTGTGCCTCTTCGAGTAGCTATCGCACCTTGGGTAGTTCCAATCTTTAGAAGCCAGGGATTAGGTACCTGCAAACAATTCTCGCAAACAAGTGAGAAACAAGATAAGAACCGAAAGGCAAAGACAAAAGCAGAAGTTATAAAAAGAAACTAAAAACTTAATAACAAGCCGTATGCCTCCCCGGCAAATATAATTTCACCGGTTGTCAGCCGTGCAAATATAATTTCACTTTCTCACTCAACTAGATATAAATATAGTATGTGATAAGAAAGAGTTTGTTCCCACAGAGAGGCTTTTGTTGTTATAGAAATTCAGTTTCTTAGTAACCAAGGGGGGATTTTTGTTGTTTTAACAAAGTAATAAAATAAAATAAAGCAAAGCAAATAATTGGAATAATCAATAAGGAGAAGATATTGGTCACGGGATAGTATCATTCACAAACATGTATTTTCATCAATGATTAGAATTGATAATTTAATCTCTCATTTACTAAAAGTCCTAGGATACCTTGGTCGCAAGTATATCCCGCTAATTCCCTGATTTCATCACAACCACATTAAAAGATGCATATGTGAATTCTTCATAGAAAGCAACCTAAAGTGTAAAAGCACAATCAAGTTTAACTCCCTAAAAGCAATAAGTTCTATGGAATAAGACTAATCAATGCAAACGAATGTGTAAAAGCACTAATCCGTTTTAACAAAAGTTATAATTCACTTGTGACTAGTAGGATATATCACTATAAGCACTACCCACAATTATGCTACTTAGAATCAGGGATAAACAACTTTTTCGTATTGAAAACCCTAATATAGCTCTAGAGATGAATGCAAATCGGATTGATTCCGGACTCAACCTAACAAGTATTCAAATCATATAACACTATTAATTGTGAATCACAAACAATAAATTACTGAGACAAAACTAATTCATAGATTCAAATAACATGTTGAGAAATCAACTTTATCCCATAACCAATAAAATTTGTTTAGCTACTCATAGCTATGCAGTTCATCATAAAAATATTAATTGAATAGAAGAAGATGAACAAAAGCAAACCCTAGAAGCGTAAACAAAAGCGGCTCTCTCCAAGTTCTAAGAATAATACGTGATCTCCAAAGTTGTAGAAGTCTTCTTTTTATAGCTTTTCCTCTCTTCCAAAACTAGGTCAAGTCCCAAAGGTCCAATAGATAGAAGTCCATTAAGCCCATGTGAAAATATGTCCCAAAGATGTCGCCGGAAAACTGGTATTATGGCCGGAAATCGGCCGGAGAAGTGACCGGAAAGTACCTCAGGTGACCGGCAAAGTCCACCCGGTCAACGGGTCAGCTCGGTCGAGTCAACTCGGGTCAACTCAGAAGTCAACCGAGTCAACGAGTCAGATGACTAATTCAGACGAGTCAGGTCTGGCTCAGTCTGATTCACTTTGGCCTAGGCCATTTGCACTGGCCTAATCTTGTGATGCACAATCCTTGTGCTTCCAGCCATGATGGCCCTGTATACAACTCATTTCAATCTTCCCTGTAATGCACACTAGACCACAGACTCCCAATTCTCAGTGCACACATACATCCTTTCCATTCTGAGCCATACCATTACTACCTTCCATGACACTGTCACACGGCTACTTCAGTCACGACCAATGCTGCAACTGCGACAATTCTGCAAGACAACCCATGGCAAAGAACTCCGCATCGATGAGTTGCGCACCTGCAACAACCCATAACAACATATTTGAAAGACATCAATTCCATCTCTCTTTATTTCTTTATATCTGAATTGCTTACACATCATCAATATAAATCAACCATCTCAGATTCTAGACAACCCATTCTTTGTTTGTTTAAACTCCAATTTCTTCTCAGCAGCATCAATTCTTCTCCATTAGCCTGTAACTCATTCATATCCATTCATATCAGGAACCCATTCAAGCTCAACCATCTACAAACTGCAATCAATCCCTTCAAGCACATCCACTCCTGCAATTTCACTATGCTTCAGTTCCTATTACTCTTTGAACCTGACACTTCAACTTAACAACATTCACAGCAAGCACCAGCAGCTCCATTACTCATCAGTACCCGCTCTTGCAATCCTTTGCAACCCCCATCAATTGCAAAGACACCAACCTTAGCTACAATAGCATCTCATTACCACCATCATCACTAGCGCCTCGGCTCAATCATGCAATCACTATCGCCGAACCCATCTCGGTCTTACTCCAACAAAGACAAGCTACTTCCCTTCCGCAACATTTTGTCGCTCCATCCCACCGCCATCTCCATTACCAGCCTCGAAGATTCAATATCACTTCGGTCATAGATACAATCAAGCAAAGATCAAACACCACCAAAGAACACCTGCACCGCCTCAACCCACTCACCGCAATACAAAGACTGCACCACCTTCAAACATCATTACACAAAGACCACAGTCTATGCAGCTTCGCTTCATGGCAATTACAAGATTCCATCCAATCACCGAAACTGGTTCTCTCAGTAATTCCTTGTCAAGTTCGAGCTCAACCCAAGATTTGAGCTTCACCAAGATCTCACTCCGAGCCGCTTCTGTGTCATTCCATCCTATGCAATTCAGTCACAATGCTATCACAGCCACATAACCAATTCAGTTCTCATCTCCCATTAGCATCTTGTTCATTCAATTGCTTCCATGGAACCCAGCTACAACCTCAAGCTCCATTTTCTCTCCCAATTACAGCAGCTACAACAACGCCTTCACCGACTTCCCATTTTACTGACTTCAATCCACGGCAACCTCAACTCCGACCTGCCTCGGTTCATTTGATTACAACATAAAGCCCATGTATTCTTCATCATCTCAAGCCATTAATGCACCCCATGAGTATCACCAGAGAATCACTTTGTAACAATTCTTGTCATCATTCTTCAACTCCCCCTCAAGAACAAAGAATAAAGAACATATTCATGTCTCGGATCCACATACTGTTCCACCAAAGAACTCCATCGATAACCACCAACAACATCTCATTTGAGCCTCCATTAACTTCGAGAAAACCCTTGAATTAGCCTCACTCATCATCATCCTTCTTCCAACTTCAATCTTCGAGCTTAACTGCAAAAGATCTCTTCAATTAAATCCATAACAGAACCAACCTCAAGACCCGCATCTGCTAACCAAATTCATTTCAACCTTCATCTCTGAGACCTAGTTTTAGATTCAACCTCAATCCTCTTCTGCCATGCAATTAACAACAGATCCCCCTTCTTTGATTCCATCAAAACCCTAATTTCACATTCACCCAGCTTTCTTCTTGGATTTCTCGTTCATCTCAACCTCTCGAAACCCCTCTTAATTCCGTCACCAATTCTCTGATTCTCTCAGCGCAACAACTTCTTCTCAATCTTCCCTGAACTCTACCAACAGTTTCCTCATCAATCGCTTCTGAAATTCCCTGGCCGCCACGCCTTCTTAGTTTCCGGTGAACTAATGATAGAAAGAAATAAAGCTCCTCTGAATTCTAGGGTAGTGTAGGAATTGGAATTGATATTGGCACCCTGCACATTTTAGGATAAGGGATGCCCAGTACTTGGCTTGTCAGTTTCACAGAACTGATACCTATTATCCTCCTTGCTCAACTGTCAGTTGCGGGGAACTGACTGTTCATTCTTCACATGTTTCTCGTGCACTCTAGCCCGCTCCAAGTATAACTCGCCTGTGAATTAGCCTTACATTTCAAATGGATGGTTTCTCCTTCTTTTGCTCCCAATGACTCCATTGCACCTAATAACTCAAAACTAAACATAAGAGATGCAATTCCCAAGAATAATAACAAAGAAAGCATAAATACTAGATATAAAATTAGGTGTTTTACAACACCTATCAGTGGACCATAGCAGACATTAAGGGTATAAGTCCCACTGTTTTTATGCATCAGATCTATTTAGAGAGTGACACCAAACCTTTTAGGGAGATGCAACGTAGACTGGACCCAAATATGAAAGAAGTAGTTCGAACCGAGGTTCTTAAGTTGTTAGATGCAGGCATTATCTACCCCATTTCATACAGCAAGTGGGTCAGCCCCGTTCAGGTTGTTCCCAAGAAATCCGGTATTACTGTAGTCTAGAATGATAATAATGAGTTAATACCAACCCGAGTGACCACGGGTTGGCGTGTTTGTATTGACTATAGGAAATTGAACAAGGTCACTAGGAAGGATCACTTTCCCCTTCCCTTCATCGACCAGATGCTAGAGAGATTATCAGGACATAGTCACTATTGCTTCTTAGATGGCTACTCCGGATATAATCATATCGTTATTGCCCCAGAAGACCAGGAGAAAACCACTTTTACCTGTCCCTTTGGTACCTTTACGTATAGACGCATGCCTTTCGGGCTATGTAACGCCCCTGCGACTTTTCAGTGTTGCATGATGAGCATATTTTCAAATATGGCAGAACGGTTCTTGGAGGTCTTTATGGATGATTTTTCAGTATTTGGTTCGTCTTTCGATGAGTGCTTGCATCATTTGTCATTAGTGTTGAATAGATGTAAGAAAAAGAATCTAGTGCTTAATTGGGAGAAATATCATTTCATGGTTCGATCGGGAATTGTTTTAGGGCATATCGTATCTTCTAAGGGTATATAGGTAGATAAAGCCAAAGTTGACCTTATCAAGACTTTACAGGTCCCAAAAACCGTAAGAGATATTAGGTCATTTTTAGGGCATGCAGGTTTTTATCGTCGATTCATTAAGGATTTTAGCTTGATTTCTAGACCTCTTTGCAATTTGCTTGTAAAAGATGTTAAGTTTGTCTTTGATGATGGTTGTTTAGAGGCTTTTGAGAAGCTTAAGACTTTACTCACTACCGCCCCCATAGTCCAGGCACCTAACTGGAACCTACCCTTTGAGATCATGTGCGATGCTTCAGATTATGCTATTGATGTTGTGCAAGGTCAGCGAGAAAACAAATTACTTCATGTGATTTACTATGCTAGCAAAACTCTGAATGACGCCCAGTTGAACTATACCACTACAGAGAAGGAACTGTTAGCCATTGTGTTTGCCTTAGACAAGTTTAGACCATATCTCTTAGGTTCTAAGGTCGTAATATATACTGATCATGCTGCTTTGGAATATCTTCTGTCTAAGAAGGATACAAAACCTAGATTGATTAGGTGGATCCTTTTGTTGCAAGAGTTTTCTCCAGACATTAGAGACAAAAAAGGTGCAGAAAATGTAATAGCAGACCACTTGTCTAGGCTAGTTGTTGATTCCCCTGATGATTCCCCTTCCTATAAGGGATAGCTTTCCTTATGAACAACTGTTCTTTCTTACCCAATTACCTTGGTATGCGAATATAGTGAACTATCTTGTTACTGGCCGAATGCCCCAACATTGGGGTAAACAAGATCGTTCTAGGTTTTTAGCCGAGGTTAAGCACTTCTTTTGGGATGATCCTTATCAATTTAAGAATTATCCAGACCAGATTATTAGGATATGTATACCTGAGAGTGACCAGTCCAGTATTATTTCCTTTTGTCATGATCATGCTTGTGGGGGTCACTTTAGTGCTAAGAAGACTCGCCGCTAAGATATTGCAGTGTGGATTCTATTGGCCTTCGTTGTTTAAAGACTCCCACAATTACTGTGTTACTTGTGAACGTTGCCAGAAATTATGAACCATTTCCCGTAGGAACATGATGCCCTTGAACCCTATTTTAGTTGTTGAGGTTTTTGATGTGTGGGGTATTGACTTTATGGGTCCGTTTCCTAATTCTTTTGGTAACTTATACATCCTTGTCGCTGTAGACTATGTCTCTAAGTGGATTGAGGCGGTTGCATGTAAAACCAATAACCATAGGGTTGTGATTGAGTTCTTGAAAGATAATATACTTACACGTTTTGGTACACCGCGTGCTATAATTAGTGATGCAGGGTCGCACTTCTGTAATGGACCATTTAGGCTTTTGATGAAGAAATATGGTATTACACATAAGGTAGCTACCCCGTATCATCCGCAGACTAGTGGTCAGGTAGAGGTTTCCAATAGAAAGATAAAACGTATATGAGAGAAAACAGTTAATCCTAATAGGAAAGACTGGTCGTCTAGGCTTACTGATGCCTTATGGGCTTACCGTACTGCGTTTAAGACCCCTATTGGAATGTCACCTTATCGACTTGTTTATGGCAAGGCATGTCCCTTACCTGTTGAGTTAGAACATAGAGCATATTGGGCTGTTAAGCAGCTAAATTTTTACACTTGACATGGCAGGAGCCCATAGGAAAATCCAGCTCAATGAGTTGGAAGAGATTCGTAGAGATGCTTACGATAGTGCTAAGGAGTATAAGAACAAAATGAAACTTTTTCATGATAGAAATATTTTACGAAAGTCATTTTCTCCAGGTCAAAAAGTTCTTCTGTATGATACTCGTTTGCATCTATTCCCCGGGAAGTTACGCTCTCGGTGGACCGGTCTTTTGTGGTCCGTACTGTTTTTCCTCATGGAGCTGTTGAGATCGAGAAACCAGATGGTATTAGTTCTTCGAAGGTTAACGGTCAGAGATTGAAACCCTTTTTAGAGCCCTTTCCTACAGGTCATGTTGAGGAGGTCCCTCTGGAGGACCCTGCTTACCCTTGATTGACCATCGAGGCGATTGTATGTTGTATATTAGTTTTTGATTTCTCTCTTCACGCATGTATTATCTTTTCGACTTCTCTCTTTACTGATTCCTCATGTTACTTTTTGGTTTTGCTCTTTCATTAGAAACATTGAGGACAATGTTAGATTTTAAGTTTGGGGGTGGGGAAGAAACTTTTTGTTAGTTTTTAGTTGCAATAAATAAACTCCAGAGCCTAGAAATTTATGCTTATTAAGGTTGGCACTAACCAATCTAAGTGGATGGGAACATCTTGGTTGTAGGAGTTGAGGAACCAATCTGATTAGATGGAAACATCTATAGAGTCTATTCATAAAAGCATAGAACTCAGGTATTAGAAAAAAAAACATGGTAGTTTCGCCATATCTCGTTGAATCCTTTTCACCTTCTGTTTTTATTTTTCTTTTCTTATAAGTGATTTGGTGGGGTACACGATTCAAGTTGTTACCATTGCTAGGGTGAAATAGAGTGATTGAGATACCAAAAAAAAAAAATGAGACCAGACCATCAGACCAACCGGAATAAATTCAATAAAGTCGACCACTGGTTCCCTTGTATATGCTAGTTGTGTTGACCTAGAGTTAGGATTATCACCCGCTGGTTCCCTTGTATATGCCAGCTGTGTTGATATTAGTCGACCGGTATCTCACCCATTAGGATAGGTTCATCCTAGTAGTGGCCTTGACCAGATTTGGGAAACACCGTTCACCTTAGTCAAACCATCTACGTTTTTCTCTACATCCATCTTCTTAATCTTTCCATGTGATTGGTTGACTCCGGTTATGATGTCCAGAAACTATCTGAGTAGAGCTCTGTCACTTATATATGAATTTTAGTATGCTTGAGTGCAAACTCGTGTACAACAATTGGAATTTCGCATCAGGGTACTTCCTCCTACAGTCAATTATTGTATGCCAACCAAGGAGATTCTTTAGTGCCTTTCAAGGTTCTGCATAGATAGCTAGGGTCTGGAGTTAAGGTTTTGTGGGTACACCTCTGGTAAACCCTCCCGAGACAACACTCGGCCGCTAGGGCCACCTAGCGGTTTAACGGCTTGCTGCACGTGCTAAGTGTAGTCTTTTTATTTTCTAGATTAGATTTGCTCGGGACTAGCAAATAATAAGTTTGGGGGTATTTGATAGACACATTTTTGTGTCTGAATTGTCTTCGATGTTTGTATTGTTAGAACTCGATTTTTGTACTAATATTGTGTTTTTATGTATTTTTAGGAAATAAACATTTTCAGAAAAATTGGCTCGAAAAAGTGTTAAAGGCACCCCGGAGGACACATACTATTCGGACTCGCAGTTTTGGCTAAGGGGCATCCAATTACTAAGGGGAACACTAGCTGCTATTTGCACCCAAGACACCCCAGTCGCTAAAAGGACCCCCAGTCTGGTTAGGGGGACACCATCTTCATTATTCAAATTCTAATTTTGGCGGGAAAAGAAGTTCTCACCTGCGAAGTTTGTGAATCGATTTCTGGACGGGTTTGGAGGAGATTAAATAGATGGAACTAGCATAGAATATCCTGTTTTTATTAAACAGGGTTGGTATGTCTGTTTAAACAGATTAACTTTGGGCTATTTCGTCGGAGATAAGGAAACATGGGAGTACGTGGATGGTAGGATTTTCTGCATTAAACTCGAGCAGATTTGATGAGATTTTCTTGCCGAATTTGTTTGACGACGAGCTGTCACGGTCAACAGAAGGTGGTAACTGCTTTAGATTATATAATTAAGGGATGATTCTTCAGTTGGAACAAAACAGGGTAAGTGTTTGTCTACGTGAAGATAACCCGGGATTTGGTTGAGAGTGAGTGTGGCAAGTGAGTGTTTTCACGAGTTTGCTGGAGTTCGACAGAAGGTAACAGCGTGTAGAAGATATTCGACAACAGCAGAATCCATGTACAAGTTAAAAAAAAAAGGGAAAGAAAATATTTTCTTTAACACCGAGTAATGAAGGATTATTGTGGGTCAATGAGTGAGATTTCTTGGTGATGTTCGGTATAAATAGGCTCCTAGGGTCTCATTGAGGGGTTACGAAGTGATTAGGGAGAGTTAAGAACATTACAGAGAGGCGAGAATCGAGTTGCAGAGAAAACTTTTCTGTTGCTGCATGGGAAGAACACGAAGAACTTAAGACCCACATGCAACAGTCGTATATGCTACAGTATCTGTGACACTTCCTTTGTATTGTTCCCATAACAGTTGTTTTGTAACAATTATAAGTGTTACAAAACCCGGTTTTAATTATTTTTCCTCCCTTTTCATCATTTGTGAACACCATTTGAGCAATGAATAAATACTTTGAGTGTGTTTCACCATGCGGAGCTAGAACCCATCACTGGGACGACGGAGGAAGCTGTTTTTCAATCATGTGGTAATTAAATTAATTCTTCTATACTTATTTGCATAGAATTCGATTTTTTTTATGATTTCTATTAATTATTTGTTATTTTGTCTGATGTCGCATGCTTGGTTTTAATTACTTTTGATGCGTCATGCTCACAACTTACAACTAATGTTTTATGAAATGTACTTTGGCAAAGAATAGAGTTAATATTTCTTTTATTTTGAGCTATAATTGCCTAGGATTAATTTCTCAACCACTTGAATATGAAAAACAAGAAATCCCGAGTCCCAAAAGAAATTCTTCATCTTGTGACACATTTTGTATATATTTTATTTATTTCTAGTATTTTCTTTTATTAAATCAAATCAATCTCATCAAGTCCGAGTGAACGACAACCTTTCTTACCACTATCTAAAATTTGAATCACTAGCGAAGTTGGACGGTTATGACGTTTCTGAGACCGTTTTGACCGGTCTAGCTCGTTTGAGCTCTCTTCTTCGACAGCGCGATCACCCATGTTTGGGCTAATCGTTCGAAGCACTTGTGAATGAACAAAATAGGACTCGATTGACTAGGTCACTAGTGGGCTCGCCGGTGGTCAACACGGTGATTGCCTAGTTCTGCCAGAGTAGTCTATGCTTGCGAAATCGCGCGGCCAAATCGTGCGGCCGTGATCATTTTTGAGACTGATATGAACAGTCTAGATTTTTCTTAAGGAATTTGAACATGTTCGATCATGCTAACTTTTAATTAAAAAGTGTGTAAACACGCTGATCTCTTTATAGAGAGTGGTGTGTCCTACGTGAGTGTTTTCATGCAGGTCTCAATACTGACACTTCAGGAGATTCACGCTACTCTGCTGAGAGTGAACATTTAATCGTCATGTCATGCCAATATTGAGAGTTCGGCTGGGAACATTGCATAGGAAAATACTAGGCAGGCAATGCATTAGTGAATAATGCCGGTGGAAGATAAAATTCACAGAATATTTTGGGATTGTTGTTGCACGCACCATTCTGAGTAAATTTCATATATACAGATATATTGAATTGCTCAATACATATGTGAGCGAAGAGGCTTAAACACTCATTGCTTTTAAATGGATTTTGTTCCTTTGCTGGATGACAGCGCATTAAATACAGGGTTTACGATTTTAGCCCTTCAACTAAAAACCACCATCAACATTAAGTCCCCTGCTTAGTACGTAACAGTGACATTGGTGCAGGGTAAGCACTAGATGGTGACAAATAAAGATAAACCTTATAAGAAAAAGTTAGATGTTACCAGGAGAGATGGGTCGGCCTGTCCTTGGAACATGTAATGTTCAAGAGGCGTCCAGGTGAGCGTTCCCCTAGCATGATATCGGTTGGCCCCAGGTAGATTAGGCATACAATTGGTTGGGATCTCAAACTGCATTCCAAGTCCCCTGTACAACTGAGTATTGTTCGAGAGCGTGTTCGGTTAGCATGGAGGAAAAGTGGAGGCGCGATGAAGCATCTCAGCTAACAAGTGCTAGGGCTGAAAGGTTTACTGCCCGGCTAAAGTGAATGAGGGTAGAGCATAACATGAACTCCTGGATAAACATGAATACCCTTTCATGACGACGTCATAATCCTCGACTCTGATGTGGACGAGCCCTATCATGAGGAATATCCTTAAAAGGCTGCTGAATTAATTTATGAAAAATATATTGAAGCAGCTCCCAAAGAGAACGTTGATGTAGCTTCCGAAAAGGGTGTTGAAGCGGCTCGAGAGGATGTTGAAGCGGCTTCCGGAGAGGATGTTGAAGCAGCTCCTGGAGAGGACTCTAGTGAAGGCGTCATTGGCCCTGGCGTTGATGACACTTCTTTGATGTTTAGTAGTCTTTGCTCCATGCGGCTGGAGCCAGGGCTTAATCGAATAATAATCCCTCATTCATGCTGCTTTTATGATTTTATATTTCAGGTTGGAAGAATGAAATCTCCCGACTAAGAAATCCAAATTCTTAGAAAGAACTCGCAATATCTTGAAACTTTAGATGTAATGCTCTTCGGTAAGGTTAGAGTAGAGCCTGTGTACATGATTTTGCAATCTGAGCTCTCTCATTATTTTGTGTGATATTCCCCTTGCAGACTACACGCTTCTTGAAGATTTGTGGCGTGCCGGCTAGGTATGTAGAAGGATAGACGTTGTGCCGCAAATCTTCAAGGACTTCGTTCCAAGCGACATCTTTTGAACCGTCTTCTGAATCTTGGATGGTTGTATGGAATGGGATACGATGAGCAGTCCCCAGTTACACTTCAGATTCGATGGCGTGGCTGGATATGTGAAAATATCTCCGACTTGTACTTTTGGAGTCTTTGATGCACATGTACGTCTTCATGTTGAGAAATTTCTGCGGCTCGTAAAGCTTCAACAGTGATGATGCTGATATTAGAAATAAAACGGTCAAGGGACGTGAAGGCATCCTGTGCTGGCAGTCCCCAGGTGTAATTATCCCGAGCTTATTTTCTCTTGAAAGACGTGCTTCCACTGTATTTGCCGGTAAGGTGGTTGACGAATTGATGAAGGCGATAATCTTTTGGATTCGTCATTTGTTGATCAATGGGCGGGAGTCGCTCTTGATAGATCTATATTGTATCCAAACTTTTGGCATCCCATGTACCCCTCCCATAGGAAATTGGAAATCTAGAAACACCGAATCTAACTTTGTCGGCGATGTGGTTGTTGATGCGCAGCTTTGTGCAGGCCTTGGGTATGCGTCACTGAGTTCTGTGGAAGGCATGATTCGGTTGGTCTGGCTTGCTGAGGCGCGACTTTCCTCTTTGATTCTTCATTGATAACAGTGCTTATGGATGGTAGAACCAAATACTGCTTGTCGGTCATGCGCCTCCCAAACAGGGAGGTGATGATACTCTTACGCTGCATCTTTGAAAAGTGGTACCTTGTCATGGTTATGACTTCTTGGTTGACCATCTCTTCTGGGTTGAAAAGGTCCTTGACAGTGAAGGGATTCTGTATTGAGCCTCAGTCCCCAAGCGTGATTTACATGGTTCTATCTTGTATGGTCGGTGGGTTTACCATAATAAGGATATCGCCATCTCGCCTCCGGGACTCTATTACTTATCTATGGGAAAATAAAATATGCAGAAGTTCGGATTACCTTTGTCCGTAGTGGTTGTTGCTATGGTGAAGCTCGGGCTGGTATCAACAAACGAGCAACAACGGTTCTTGGTAGCAGCTGTGATCTGAAGAGACTGGCAGGGAGAGGCGTGATAGCTACGGGCACGAACTTGGGAGTCTTCATATAGTGGTAGAGCTTGTCTCGTTATTAGAGGGAGAAGCTAATGATGGAGCCGATAGCTTCCTTGATGTTGCCTCATGGAATGGGAAAGAGGGAGACAGTCCCCTGCTCACGAGTATCCACTGAGCTTTCGACTTGATAGATGTTGTCACGTTAGGTTTCTGAGGAAATAATTTGGATGAGAGTTGGAGTTGAACCCTATTTTATTGAGGATCGTACGAGTTACTGATCATGAGGTCGTCTTTGCGTCTACATTGCGTTTCATAGACTTCTAGGCATATCGTTGGTCTTTGACAATACGTCTGCTCTCTTGAGTATGTCCTCGTCTTTGGACATCTTGGAATCATAATGATGGCGTGATTGCGTCTCTGTAAATTCAGCATCTTTGAGATGGGTAGTGCTGAGCAGTCCCCAGCCACACTCCTTTGCCTTTATCATCTTTGGATCGTGTCTTTAAGGAGTAGGGAAGTTCCCTCATGCGAATGACTTAACTAACAGGTTGTGGAAATATGATGAAGCTCTTGACATGGAGAGTCCGTATGTACCTCTTAAGTCCCAGGTGCAACCTCCTTCGGTAATGCTCTTTACATGGAGAGTCTGTATGTATGCTTCCACGAATATCATGAGGCTCTTCATTCCTGGCAGGCCTGGTTCTTTCTAACAGGGCAGATGTTGTTGTAACTGAGCGTTTAGCAGCTTCACGAAGTTCATAGGATGCCTGAAAGCGGAGATTCTCCAGCATAGCACGATAGATGGGTACCATCCTATTAATGCATAATTCCACCAATCGTTGTTCAGTCATATTTGGATCGTGACAATCCAGTGCCTGAATTCTGAACCTCTTGACATAATTATTTGGATGTTCGTTGTTTCACTGAAACATTCTTCCTGAGTCTGATACAGTGATTTTCCCAGGCACAAAGAAATATTTCTTCTTCAGCATTACCCGTTTCCCTAGGCAAAGGAAATGTGGGAGACGCGGGTCCTTTTGGTGCAGCAATTTCTCAGATCTCCTCTACGTGAGGTTATCTCAGTTGTGGATTCATTCTCGACATGATGACGCGGGCATGGTTATCTTATTGAGGCTGCTCTCTTGAGGTGTCGGCTCCAGAGATCCGAAGATGTCCTGCTCGCTCTTGTCCTGGGTTGACATAATAGGCGAACCCTTTATGATGATTTGAAGATGTGTCAAGCCTCCTTTGTTATTGTAGATGTACATTCTCGGAATTACTCCATATTCTGGATCTACACTTTTTGTTGATGAAGTGATAGCGGGTACTCCTGACTTTAAATTAGTAGCAGCGGTGGAATAGAGATGGACCTTTTCTTTTGTGATCTCTCGCAGGTGTCTTCCTAGGACTCCACTGGTGTTGAGATTTGTTGTCGACTATCTCCATACTGGAACAACGGCTACGCGAATCTTCACTTTGTCTTTCTGGGTGTGGACCCTTTGAGGCATTTCTGGCTTGCTACATACAACACTTGTGGTGTTGCATAAAAGGCGGTTGCTCCATCCGGATCTCTAGAGGCATTTCTGGCTTGCTCCATACAACACTTGTGGTGTTGCAGATTTACTGGTCCTCAACTATCCAAGGCATTTCCAGTAGCATTGCTTGAAAAATCATTTTTGTGAAGTTTCTTAGCGAATGGAACACCGGAATTGAAATTGGTTGTTGAACCTAAATTTAATTGGATCTAAGATCCACCCTTTTGAAATTGATAAAACTGGAATGAATATTAAGAAACTGATTTTGCAACCGAGAGATCAATCTTCCACTGTGGTCGCCAGTTATTTTGGGGTAAAAACTGATTCTGTTGTTTTTGGTAAATTTGGGTGTGTTGATGAGAAACGAATTCAAACCCTGAACAAATGTACTGCACATGAGTACTTTTGAGTTCGAGAGATCAATCTGTAAGACTCTAGCCTAAACCAAGAAATGGTCGTTCCTGATTCAATTTGGTCACAAGGTGAAGGAGAAGGGTTGATCTTAGTGAGGGAAGCGAAGAAGGTGTTTGAGATCAGAATGTTGAATAATGAAGGTGCGTCTGTTTATGACTTGTATCAAAAAATGGTTTCTGGTTACTTGTGTTGATAACACTTGTGTCTGTTTTTCGAAATAGGTTGAAATCCTATTCATACAAGTCATGTTCGAGCACACTCTGATCTCGTAGGAAGTAGAGGTGATTAAGCAATGAAGAAGTGGAGTTGTGTCAAGCGTGATCACCATGAGGGGAAACTGGTCATGCCTTCACCCACTATCTCATTGATGTTAACCGTCCGTTCTTCCCTGACACGTTCTCTCGTAATGGGAGCGTTGCACGCCACACGCTGTAAATCGCCAGACCAATATCCCAGTGAGCATCCCCCAGTTTGTGACATGTTTGATGTCTCGAGTAAGTGGGTCGAGTCGTGGGACTCGTCACTGAAAGGAGCACATAGTGCTTTTAGGTCATATAATAAATTATTTGTGAAACCAATATTTATAAAGCATTGCTTGTAATCGATGTATATAAAGCATCGCTTTCGAATAAGCAGCTGAAAATAATCAATGTGCTAGAAGCATCGCTGTTTTTGAGCTCGATTGAATCAGTCAAGGATTGACCATCTTAAAAGTAGCACGACCGTCCATCTTTGGGTAATCGCTTGAGGACCCTATGGTCGAGCTGTCTCTTGGTCGATCACTCCCTGTGGAGGAGGGATGGCCGGTGATCACAATGCTACTTTGTTAGTTTTCTAAAAATAAATCTACACCATCCAACTAGGCTGGCGAAGTTGGATGGACGAGATGATTTGCGGCAGTTGTATATTGTCGTTGACACAATTTAGGGTTTAGGGGCCGCGCGGCCAACCTCTTTTTGTCTAGTCGAACCAAAGCGTTAGGCGCTGATTCGAACAGGCCGATTGGCCATGTGAAAAGACGAGCCTCTGGTGAATATGCCGACATCTCATGGGCCATCTAAAATTAGATCTAAGTCACTCGATTCGGCTGGCGAAGATGGATGGTCGTGATCGATTTGCGGCAGTAAGATGTTGCCGCAAACATCAATTAGGGTTTCAAGCAGCCGCGTCCATCCTAGTTCAATCGAACGATTTGGTGCAATTCGATTGGTCGGGGATAATATTGGGCCGGTGGTGAACGCATTGGCACCTCCTTGATCGTTTGGAACGCGATCTAAGTCGTCCAACTAGGCTGACGAAGTTGGACGGATATGATGGTTTACAATAATAATATACTGCCGCAACCAAAATTATGGTTTTGAAATAGCGTGTTTGTCTTAGTTCGGGCAAATGATTTAACGCCCTACAGGCTTGTCACGGGCAGGTCGATCGACCAAAGGGTAAGTTGGGCCACCAACGAACACGCCGGCACTTCCTTAATCGCTTGTTGGAAAATCTAAGCCGTACAACTAGGCTAGCGAAGTTGGACGGTTGTGACGTTTCTGAGACCGTTTTGACCGGTCTAGCTCGTTTGAGATCTCTTCTTCGACAACGCGATCACCCATGTTTGGGCTAATCGTTCGAAGCACTTGTGAATGAACAAAATAAGATTCGATTGACTAGGTCACTAGTGGGCTCGCCGGTGGTCAACATGGTGATTGCCTAGTTCTGCCAGGAGTAGTCTATGCTTGCTAAATCGCGCGGCCAAATCGTGTGACCGTGATCATTTTTGAGAATTATATGAACAGTCTAGATTTTTCTTAAGGAATTTGGACGCGTTCGATCACGCTAACTTTTAATTAAAAAGTGTGTAAACACGCTGATCTCTTTATAGAGAGTGGTGTGGCCTACGTGAGTGTTTTCATGCAGGTCTCAATACTGACACTTCGGGAGCTTCACGCTACTCTGCTGAGAGTGAACATTCAATCGTCATGTCATGCCAATATTGAGAGTTCGGCTGGGAACATTGCATATAAAAATACTAAGCAAACAATGCATTAGTGAATAATGCCGGTGGAAGATAAAATTCACAAAATATTTTGGTATTGCTGTTACACGCACGATTCTGTCTAAATTTTATATATACAGATATATTGAATCGCTCAATACATATGTGAGCGAAGAGGATTAAGCACTCATTGCTTTTAAATGGCTTATGTTCCTTTGCACGATGACAGCGCATTAAATACAAGGTTTACGATTTTAGCCCTTGAACTAAAAACCACCCTCAACATCAAGGTTTACAGATATTCTGAAAACCTTTCTAGGGTTAACGACTTGAAGATTTCATTTGGGATTCGTGAAGCATGTCCTACTATTTTCTCTGTAGTTTCGTATCCTGATATTACTTTTTCTATTTAGTTTAATCATCTCTAAGATTTTCTCGAGATTTATCTCCGATAGGTAAGATATAAAAAGTAATCACAACATTTCTTCGTCTCAGACTCTTGTGATTCTGCAATAACTTCTTCTATTAATCAGTTAGGTTATTGTGGGATGACTAATATTTCTAAGCTGCTCAGGAGTATAAGACCGTATTATTAGTTGAGTTTCCTGTTCACCTTGTTCTTTATATTAAAACGGAAACAACAACCAGAATAGACTTATCTGTGGGAGACCGATTTGTTTATAAGTCTTCAACTTTGGGTCATAGCAACTCTTAGTTGTGGGTGAGATCATCTAAGGGAATCAAGTGCGCAGAGTCTTGCGAGATTCAGGAGGCGTAAGGAACGCGACTATACCTTAATCGGTGTGAGACTTGGTTAGGCTCAACTACATTTCAGTCTGTAGAGGCTTAATACAGTGTGGTGTTCAAGTCTAGACTATGTCTCGGGGTTTTTCTGCATTTACAGTTTCCTCGTTAACAAAATTTCTGGTGTCTGTGTTATTTCTTTTCCGCATTATATTTTCTTTATATAATTAAAATATCACAGGTTGTGCGTATTTCAATCATAGTTGATAAATCCGACCTTGTTTGTTGGATAAGACTTGATTGACACTCAGACATTGGTATTTGGTACCATCCGAGTTATTCTCGTAGCAATCAGGTTCACGTATTTCTATCTGTTTAATTTACTGATTAAGTTGAGAAAGAGATAAAGCTCTTTAATATACTTCTTGATTGAGACTCAGTAACTTGTTACTCTCGGAATTATATTCGAGTTTAGACCGTACAGATTGTCGAACGAAATGGTCGGGTGTGGTTATTGTACCCCCGTGTTTTCAATTGGTATCAGAGAAGGCAAACACTCTAGACCTCATAAGTTTGTGTTTGTAGCAATCTGACTTTATGGACAGAAGAGTTATCTCTACAAACGTACCGCCAGTCTTCGATGGCTCGAATTACTTATGGTGGAAAATTTTTATGCGTGCATTTCTACAAGCGCGTGAGTTTCAATCATGGTTTCGTGTTGTAAATGGCTATGTTCCTCTAACAGTTGTATTAGATGGTGTAAATGTTGCAAAGGATATTGGTAGATATAGTGAAATCGAGATTAGTGCTGCGAAGCAAAATTTAGACGGGTTAAACGCTATTATCCATGCCATTACCCCAGATCTTCAACACCATGTGACTATGTGCACAAGGTCTAAAAATGCTTGGGATATCTTAGCAACGGGAATTTGAAGGGAATACCTCTGAAAAACAATCTAAGCTTCAAAACCTAAATTCTGATTGGGAAAACCTTCGTATGGATGATGAAGATTCTTTTGATGAGTTTAATCACAAAGTGACTGAAATTTTTAATGCATCATTTGCATTGGGTAAGGCTATTATTGAAAAGGATATTGTGATGAAAATTCCCAGATCTCTACCAGCTAGATACGATTCCAAATTTCAAATATGTATAACACAAAGTCTATATAGTTATACGGTTTAGTCTCATTATAAGATATAATTGAATATACTTCTAAGTGATAGATAAGTTTTAGTCTCCACATACCTTTTGTCAACGAAGTTCCTTCAAGCTCTTCAGTAGATCTTCTTCTTCAATTTGTGAACGCCGTGAAGTCTAATGCTCAAGTACATATTTCTATTTTAATCCGAGACATAGCTATAAGTAGACTAGAAACCAAGTATATAGTTTTTGTTAACTAAATTTAACAATAAGATTGAGATAGAAACACTTGTGAGTTCGACCGAGCAATGCTCTGACAATCTCCCCTTTGTCAATTTTAGTGACAAAACTATTAATATATATGGATAAACAATAAAGCTTCGACAACTTCTCGAATCCACAATGTCTTGATTTCCTTGGCATCTTCAACTCCTTGGACTCTTCGAAATTTCAAGTTGCAATGATTCTGAACGTGTTCAACTAAACATCTTTTTTTGTTGAAGAACCGATTCCATAGCGATAACAACTTCTGAAAACAAAAATTCTCAATCGTCGTTATAAAGAAACACAGTATTATTCCTTTCTCCATAGTTCAATTGTATCTTAACTTTGAAGTAATACTAAGTTCATATTGTTAGAGCACTGCTCGGTCGAACTCGTAAGCGTTGCTATCTCAAGCTTGTTTTTTCAAGTTTAGTTGATCAAAACTATATACTTGATTTCTAGTCTACTTATAGCTATGTCTCAGATTAGGATAAAAGTTTGTAGTTGAGTATTAAACTTCAAGACATTCATCAATTGAAAAAGAAGATCTACTGAAGAGCTTGAAGGAACTTCGTCGACAAAAGGTATGTAGAGACTAAAAATTATCTATCACTCGGAAGTTTATTCAATTCTATCTTCAAATGAGAGTAAGTCGTATAGCTATATAGACTTTGTGTTCTACACGTTTGAAATTTTGAGCCGAGTTTATCTCGTTTATATATTTCTCGAAATACAAGTTTAAATCTTAGAATGCTTCATCATATACTTGACGAGTTTAGTTATATAGCAATTCATTATTGGAAACTAAATATTGAGTCAAGATGATCATGTGAAAAATTACCTTGAACATCTTACATGATTTGTGTGAGATAATCATTGGATGTTAACTTGGGAAGTTTAGTGCTCATCAATTTATCACTTGAAGCTAATGGTATGTGTAAGATTACCATTGTTGTCTTACATGGATGTTTCAATGACTGAATGAGAGTTTTAGAACTACTATTAATGTCCAGATACAACACAGTATGCGTACATAGTATGTGAACTGTGAAGTACTAGTTCATATCCGGGACTCTTGTTTGCGAACGAGATTACACGTCATCATTCCGAAATTGTTGTTTACGAACAGTATTTGTGAAGGACAAGACTAGTCTAGGTCCAGAACTGTGGTTCGCATACTCAGTTTGCGAACATAGTAGATAGGTTTTAAAATCGGTAAGTATGACAACTCTTACGCATGAACTCAGGTTTTTTTTGCGAACTAAAGTCCCTGAAACTTTAATGAATTAAGGTATGTGAACTAGTTTTGCAAACCATGGCATTATGTTCATGAATTGGTTCTGGTATAAGTACTTAGTACAATTACAAACCAAACTGGATATGCTTCAAATTGTTCATGGATATTTCTATGAGATAGTGAACATTTGAAAAACTCTCTTAAAGCACGTTTAGATTCATTTAATTATCTATCATGATTGAGTGATTATCATATTTGATCTAGAAGTGTTATATGAATATGGTTAAGCTTAAAGTATTCATGTGGATAACTTCGGTTAACTGTTATTGAGCCAACTTGTTATACACGTTTAGGTACGGTTCATCCATATCTAAATACAGGTATATTTCGTTTGCGTGTATCAAGCTAATACCATCTAACAGTGGAGATTGATTAATTATTTTCTAAGCAGACTTAGCTTGAATCTTAAATCAGGAGTTCACTTAATGGTGAATGTTAATTACTTTGTTACTAAACTATCCTAGATTTGATTGTAAGCAACCCTGATTTGAAAGACTATATAAGGGAAAACTCTAGCATCTGGGAAACCTAATCCCGACACTCTCGTGTGTCCTATTTGAAAACTAGAGTCGGTTCTTCATTAACCTAGGTTTACAGATCTTCTGAAAACCTTTCTAGGGTTAACGACTTGAAGATTTCATTTGGGATTTGTGAAGCAGGTCCTAATATTTTCTCTGTAGTTTCGTATCCTGATATTACTTTTTCTATTGAGTTTAAACATCTCTAAAATTTTCTCGAGATTTATCTCCGATAGGTAAGATATAAAAAGTAATCACAACATTTTTTCGTCTCAGACTCTTGTGATTCTGTAATAACTTTTTCTGTTAATCTGTTAGGTTATTGTAAGGTGAATAATATTTCTAGGTTGCTCGTATAAGACCGTATTATTAGTTGAGTTTCCTGTTCACCTTGTTCTTTATCTTAAAACGGAAACAATAACCAGAATAGACTTATCTGTGGGAGACAGATTTGTTTATAAGTCTTCGACTTTCGGTCGTAGCAACTCTTAGTTGTGGGTGAGATCAGCTAAGGGAATCAAGTGCGCAAAGTCTTGCGAGATTCAAGCGGCGTATGATGCGTGTCGTAACCAAAACAAATTAATTAATATGTTTCCACCTAATTAACAAGTAATATAGTGTAGTCAAGTTCGTTCCCACGAGGAGCAAGAGTTTTTAGTTGTTTAACTGTCACAAAAAGGGGGGTGGATTTTGTTTTATAAAGCAAAAGAGAATAAACAAAGCAATGAAAAATTTAAGTTGAAATCAATAAGAGAGATTAGATTAAGGAATCGTTCTTCGTTGCAAAACAATGATTCAAGTTATGTTCTTTTCCACTTGTTATTAGTCACAGATTATCACCAACCGTAGGTATAGCAGATAGATCAGTGCTAACCCCATAAATCCCTAGTATCACCGGATACGGAAGTTCTCGACTACCGGATTATATTTACCAAACCACCTAGTAGTAGATCACTCAAGTTGTAATTTAGTTAAATGCATTAAGATTTATGAATTTATTAGGTTGATATTAGTAGTTAGACTCTTAGATCAAGGTCTACTTTCTAACGATGTTTTCACACACAATTGCTCCACGGAATCCCTCCGCAAGGTCTCGTGTTTTCTACATATGTAAAGAATCAAGAAATGATTACTTATCCCCTAACTTTTACTAGCTTTAGATTGAATAACAAATCAATTAAGTTGGCCACCTAAACGATCTATCATGCAAGCATAAACATTCTTATTAGTAAAAACAAACGATAATCATGTGAAAAACTTCAAACTAAATTTGAAACAAAAACTCAAATCATATGTTAAGAACTAGAAATTCATCTTCAATCAATAAGTTGGGTGTGGTTATTGTACCCCCGTGTTTTCAATTGGTATTAGAGCAGGCAAACACTCTAGACCTCATAAGTTTGTGTTTGTAGCAATCTGACTTTATGGACAGAAGTGTTATCTCTATAAATGTACCGCCAGTCTTCGATGGCTCGAATTACTTATGGTGGAAAATTGTTATGCGTGCCTTTCTACAAGCGCGTGATTTTCAATCATGGGTTCGTGTTGTAAATGGTTATGATCTTCTAACATTTATATTAGATGGTGTAACTGTTGCAAAGGATATTGGTAGATATAGTGAAACGGAGATTAGTCTTTGCGAAAAAATTTGAGACGGGTTAAACGCTATTATCCATGTCATTACCCCGGATCTTCAACACCATGTGACTATGTTCACTAGGTCTAAAGATGCTTGGGATATCTTAGCAACCGTATTTGAAAGGAATACCTCTGAAAAAGAATCTAAGCTTCAAAACCTAAATTCTGATTGGGAAAACCTTCGTATGGATGATGAAGATTCTTTTGATGAGTTTAATCACAAAGTGACTGAAATTATTAATGCATCATTTGCATTGGGTAAGACTATTATTGAAAAGAATATTATGATGAAAATCCCCAGATCTCTACCATCTAGATACGATTCTAAATTTCAAATGTGTATAACACAAAGTCTAGATACGATTCTTAAATTTAGGTGAGTTTTAGTCTCCACATACCTTTTGTCAACAATCTTCAGCTTCTAACAATCTCCCTACTTTGTCAATTTTAGTGACAAAATTATTAATATATATGGATAAACAATAAAGCTTAACAATCTCCCCTTTGTCAATTTTAGTGACTTATTGAATCCACAATGTCTTGATTTCCTTGGCATCTTCAACTCCTTGAACTCTTCGAAATTTCAAGTTGCAAAGATTCTGAACGTGTTCAACTAAACATCTTTTTTGTTGAAGAACCGATTCCATGGCGATAACAACTTCTGAAAACAAAAATTCTCAATCGTCGTTATACGAAACACAAATTATTCCTTTCTCCATAGTTCAATTGTATTTTAACTTTGAAGTAATACTACGGTGATATTGTTAGAAACACTTTGCTCGGTCGAACTCGCAGCGTTGCTATCTCAAACTTGTTTTTCAAGTTTAGTTGATCAAAACTATATACTTGATTTCTAGTCTACTTATAGTTGTGTCTCGGATTAGGATAGAAGTGTGTAGTTGAGCATTAGAATTCACGACGTTCACCAATTAAAGAAGAAGATCTACTGAAGATCTTGGAGGAACTTCGTCGATAAAAGGTATGTGGAGACTAAAAATTATCTATCACTCAGAAGTCTATTCAATTCTATCTACTAATGAGAGTAAGTCGTATAGCTATATAGATTTTGCGTTATACACATTTGGAATTTTGAGCCGAGTTTATCTTGTTTATATGTTTCTCGAAATACAAGTTTAAATCTTAGAATGCTTCATCATATACTTGACGAGTTTAGTTATAAAAAATTCATTGTTGGAAACTAAATATTGAGTCAAGATGGTCATGTAAAATTACCGTGAACATCTTATATGATTTGTGCAAGACAATCATTTGATGTTAACTTGGGAAGTTACGTGTTGATAAATTAATCACTTGAAAATTACTTGAAGCTAGTGGTATGTGTAAGATTACCATTGTTGTCTTCCAAGGACGTTTCAATGATTGAATGAGAGTTTTAGAACTACTATTAATGTTTGGATACATCACAGTAAGCGTACCTAGTGTGCGAACTGTGAAGTACTAGTGTTACAACAATGCTCGGTCGAACTAGCAAGCATTGATATCTCAAGCTTGTTTGTCAAGTTTAGTTGCAAAAACTTTAAGTCTTGATTTCTAGTCTACCTATAGCTAAGTCTCGGATTAGGATAGAATGTGTAGCTGAGCTTTAGACTTTACGGCGTTCATCGATTGAAGACGAAGAACTACTAAGGGGATCTTGTGGAACTTCATCAACAAAAGGTATGTGGAGACTTGAACTCATATATCACTCAATAGTCTATTTATACTCTATCTCGTATTTGAGACAAAAGTCGTATAGCTATATAGACTTCAAATATACACATTTAATACTTCGAGCTGAGTTTAACTCGCTTACATATTTCTCGAAATATGTGTTGGTAAGCTTTCGCTTTAACCAAGTTCATCTTATATTCTTGACGAAAGTGAAAAGATGGTCATGTGAAAATCTCCTGGTAACATCTTATATGATTTGTGTGAGACAGTCATTTGGTGTAGACTCGGAATGTTTCGTATTGATCATTCGATCATTTGAAAATTTCTTTGAAGCTAATAGTTTGTGTGAGACATCTATTCCCGTCTTCTAAGAATGTTTCGATGATTGAAATGGAAGTTTAGAACAATTAAACATTGATTGGATATAGCACAATATGCGTACTTGTATGCTAACTGTTGGTAGTTATTCCAAGTCCGAGAACCATAGTATGCATACCCGTACGCGTACTGGTTTGATAGTTGAAGTCCGAGAACTTTGTATGTATACCCATATGCGTACCGGCGTAAGTTCAAGTCCGGGAATCCAACTGAGTTTGGTCGTGAACGATAGTGTGCGTACCCGTTTGCATACTGGCGAACCCAGACCAGGTCCGGTTACTTAGGTATGCGTACACGTTTGCATACTTGAGTGGGTTAAGTTCAAAAATCGGTTTGTTCATGAACAAATACATTTATAAAATAAGGAATGCAATCTTTTGCAAATAATGTTCATGAATTGATTTTGAGTGAATCAAAATCTATTTTGCTTCAATTTTGTCTTGTATACTTCTATGAGAATATAAACAATTGAACAACTCTATACCTAGTTTCATGAGAGTCATTTGAACTAGTTGAGTTAAGATGAAAAACTTCCATATGAAAGTGTTCATATGGCTAACTTCGGTTAATTATTGTTGAACCAACCAAGTGTAAATGTTTAGGTACGGTTACCCATATCTAAATCAAGTCACATTTCATTTGTGTATAACAAGCTAAGTTCGATCTAACGGTTGAAAGATATTAGCTTGAATCTAATCAGGTTTTCATCTAATGGTGGATATTGAATGATTTGTTACCAAGGTAACATTGATTGCAAACCCTGATTTGAGGACTATATAGGGGAGAACTCTAGCAACTGGGAAACCTAATCCCCACACCTCTTGTGTGATACTAGTTGCGACCAGAGTCGATTTTCCTTTAACCTAGGTTTTTCCTAAAACCATTATAGGTTAACGACTTAAGAACTTCATTGGGATTGTGAAGCCAGACCCAACTATTTTCTCTGTAGTTGCGTGTTCTAATCTTACTTTGTTCTATCGTATTGAGTACTATCTTCTCTAAGATTTGCTCGAGATTTAATCTCCGATAGGTAAGATAAAAAGTAGTCACAAACATCTCCGTCTCATCGTTTGTGATTCCACAATATCTTGTTCCGCTACTATACAGTTAAGATTATTATGAGGTGATTGATATTACTAGGATGTTCTTCAGGAATATAAGTCTGGTATATCAATTAGTTCATGTTCACCTTGATTTATCAAAAGACAGAACAAAACTCATAGGTATTTCTATGGGAGACAAATTTATATATTCAATAGACTTTTCTGTGCGAGACAGTTTGTTTATCAAGTCTTCGACTTTGGGTCGTAGCAATTCTTAGTTGTGGGTGAGATCAACTAAGGGAATCAAGTGCGCAGAATCCGGCGTGGTTCTAGAAGCGTAAGGAATGCGGTTGTACCTTGATCAGTGTGTGAAAAGGCGAGGGTACCCAAATATACCTCAAGCTAAAACTTTTCCTACCTATAAGTCCTTTCTCCGAACGTGATTGTTTATGGACTGAGTCGAGACAATACAACTAATCGGTTCACACTTCGTGTGATCGTCTATGTATACGAGATTGAGGTAATACAACAACGAAGTATGTTACTTGATAAAAAGGTTCGGACTTAACCAAACACAATAGGATTCACTTATCAAGTAAATAGGAATTAACGTTTGTGTGATTTACTTTAATTATAATAAAACAATTATAATGCGGAAATATAAAGTAAATGACACGAAAGAAGATTTTGTTAACGAGGAAACCGCAAATGCGAGAAAAACCCCGGGACCTTGTCCAGAATTGAATACTCTCAGGATTAAGACGCTACACAAAATTACACCTAACTTCGTATAGTTGAGACCAAGCAACTAAACCTATAGTTCACCTAGTTCTGTCTGTATTTGTTAGAGCATTGCTCGGCCGAACTCGCATGCGTTGCTATCTCAAGCATGTTTGTCAATGTTAGTGATCAAAACTATAAGTCTTGATTTCTAGTCTACTATAGATAAGTCTCGGACTAGGATAGAAAGTGTAGTAGAGCTCAAGAACTCCATGGCGATCATCATACAAGACGAAGGACTACTCAAGGAACTGGTGGATCTTCATCGACTAAAAGGTATGTGGATACTTTAACTTATCTATCACTCAAAAGTCTATCTACTCTATCTCCTATTTTGAGACAAAAGTCGTTTTGCTATATAGACTTTGATTATACACATTTGCTATTTCGAGCCGAGTTTATCTCGCCTGTCTATTTCTCCAAATATGTGTTGGTAAGCTTCTGCTTTGGCCAAGTTCATCTTTATTTAGTGACGAAAGTCATGACACGTTTCAATCACTTTGGAAATTGCTTACTTTGACGCAATGTCCTCTAAGAATGTTTCAATGACTGAAATGAGAGTTTAGATTACATAACCATTGGTAGGATATAAGCATTGTTGTGGAAACACATATATGTATAAGTTCTTTTTTTCCTTGAACCGAAGTTTGCGAACTTTTTTTATCAAGAGAACCGGAATCAGAGCCGTGAGCTAAGTCCGCGAAGTCAGTTCGCGAACCCAGTCCGCGAACTGGCGGAAGTTCTCTTCCCGACAAATTATGCTGGAGTTTGACAACTCCTTCCGAAAACTTAAGTCCGCGAACTAAGTTTGCAAACTTGAGTTGGTTATATCTAAAAACGATTGTTTGTGAACTCATTTATAAAAACTAATGAATGCAAAATGCAAACCGTGGCTATATAGTTCATGAACCGATTCGAGTGAATCAAATCGTTTTTGCTTCGATTGTGTCTTGTGTAGTTACATAAGATTTCCTTGCAATTGAACAACTCTCTAATTACTTAATTTGAGTCATTTGATCTAGTTATGGTGAAGAAGAATATGGTTGATATGAAAGTGCTCATATGGCTAACCATTTGGTTAACTATTGTTGAACCAACAAATGTTCATGTTTGGGTACGGTTACATAAACCCAAAATAGTACATTTTATTTGTGTGTAACAAGCTAATTTTTCGATCCAACAGTTGAAAGATATTAGCTTGAATCTAATCAGGTTTTCATCTAACGGTGATTATTGAATGCTTTGTTACCAAGCTAACATTGATTGCAAACCCTGATTTGAAAGACTATATAAGGGAGAACTCTAGCAACTGGGAAACCTAATCCCCACACCTTCCGTGTGATACTAGTTGTATTAGCTAGAGTCGATTCTCCTTTAACCTTAGGTTTTCTTATTAAACCAGGTTAACGACTTAAAGACTTCATTGGGATTGTGAAGCCAGACCGATACTACTTTCTCGTAGTTGTGTGATCTGATCTTGCTGATTCTATCGTTTTGAGTACAATCGTAATGATTTGGCTTGAGATCTTTATCTCCGATAGGCAAGATAGAAAAGTAATCACAAACATCTTCGTCTCATCATTTGTGATTCCACAATATCTTTTTTCGCTGCGTCGATTAGGATTATTGTGAGGTGATTGATAATACTAGGTTGTTCTTCGGGAATAAAAGTTCGGGTTATCAATTGGTTCCTGTTCACCTTGATTTATCTAAAGACGGAACAAAAATTGTAGGTTTATCTGTGGGAGATAGATTTATCTATTCTGTAGACTTTTCTGTGTGATACAGATTTGTTTATTAAATTCTTCGACTTTGGGTCGTAGCAACTCTTAGTTGTGGGTGAGATCAGCTAAGGGAATCAAGTGCGTAGTATCCTGCTGGGATCAGAGACGTAAGGAGCGCAACTGTACCTTGAATCAGTGTGAGATTGATTGGGTTCAACTATAATCCAGACCAGAGTTATTTTGTAGTAGGCTAGTGTCTGTAGCGGCTTAATACAGTGTGGTGTTCAATCTGGACTAGGTCCCGGGGTTTTTCTGCATTTGTGGTTTCCTCGTTAACAAAATTCTGTTGTCTGTGTTATTTCTATTCCATATTATATTTTGTTATATAATTGAAATATCACAGGTTGTGCGTTTGAATCAATCAATTGGAAATCCGACCTTTGGTTGTTGTTTGAAATTGATTGATCCTTGAACATTGGTCTTTGGTACCGTTCAAGTGATTTCTCTTGTATTCAATTAGACTCGCAGATTTCTATTTGCTTGAGAAAAAATTGAATCGAGAAAGAGAGATATAACTCTTTGATATAATTTTTATAGATTGAGTCTTGTTGATTCTCTTAAAAGTATATTGGAGTTTGTCCATACAGATTGCTAAGCGAAATATTGGGTGTGGTTGTTGTACCCCCGCTTTTTCAATTGGTATCAGAGCAGGCAAACACGTTTAAGACCTTATAAGTCTGTGTTTGTAGCGATCTGACTCTATGGACAAAGGTGCTATCTCTATCAACGTACCACCAGTCTTCGATGGCTCTAATTACTTATGGTGGAAAATTGTTATGCGAGCTTTTCTTCAAGCACGTGATTTTCAATCATGGGTATATGTTGTTAATAGCTATGATGCTCCATTTGTGGCAGTTGGAAATGTAAACGTTCCCAAGAATATTGGTGAATACAACCTTGCCGAGATACTTGCTTCAAAGCAAAATTCCGACGGTTTGAATGCCATCGTACATTCCATTACCCCGAATCTTCAACACCATGTATCAAACTGCACTAAGTCTAAAGAAGCGTGGGATATATTAGAAACCGTATTCGAAGGTAATACCAGTGAAAAGGAAGCTAGGCTTCAAAACCTTAATTCCGATTGAGAAAACCTTCGTATGTGTAGCGCCCCCTAAGCTAACAGCTGACTCATCCATGAGATTAACTATTAAGTGAGGCACTAACGATCTAAAAGATCCATTTAAACATTAAGAAAGAAGTTCTAAACAAAGATTAACCCGAATCTATACCATCTCTGAAATAAATACAAGAACTCCTCTCATATGATACATATTCAGTAGTGAGTTGGTTTACAAATAGAATATAAACACAAAGATAAACATCGCGGAAGCTAACCAACTACCGAAACCAACTCCTCGAAGCTTTCATCGCCACGTGCACATTTGAATCTATCTCTGAAACTGAAAGTGGGAATGGGTGAGCACATCATCCCTAAAAGGGGTGCCAAGTAGAAATAATAACTAACTTTCAAGTAATCACTAGAATGGTTTAAAGACAATGCAGGTTTTACTGAAAATCGATAAAACACGGAAAAATAGATAAAGCATATTAAAATAATAAGTTGTACTGAAATATAAAGTTCTACCAACCAATCTTGCGGCACAAATTCACAACAGAAATAATAGTTAAGCGACGCAGTCCTTCGGAGTAGTAAGGCGTGACTCTTGCGGATTCTTCAATGATCATTAAAGCGCCCTGAGGTTTGACGACCCCGTAGTCATAAAATATTTGTACCTTACCAGTACCTTATTATACGTGCACTCTACATAACAATTATCTAAAGAGATCTAATGGTGTTAACGTTATAGCCGACGAAATAACTTTAACATGAAGAACCCTATACCTCTCGCATGTCAAATCCAACAATCAGACATAAGATTCTCAACATCATTCTCTCTAAACACCAAAACATAATATAATAGATTTTGAAAGTAATTTAAAGGAATAATAAACATCCATGTATGAGACATGCGTTGCCCGTACAGAAATAGGGAAAGTAATATTCGGTGACACGAGTACACACCTAGATAGTTTATTAGTTGGCAGCAATTTTCACTCCTTTAGCGCATAAATATAGATATAACTTTTGGGCAACCACATCACACACCAATCAAAAGGAACCTTCTCCTTTTCATGCTAACAATAAGTAAAGAATGTAACCACTTTCCATCAATGGAAAGAATCACTTTTGAAGATAAGTAAATACTCCCAAAAACACAGGTATTAGTTGTTTCAGAAGATCCAACCCCATCCCAAAATGTAAAAGAAAACTAGTTTGTATTACACACAAATAATACATGCATACACATATCATATACTAGCAAAGATATGCATGCCTTTCGCAATATAAATATATTTATAAAACAATAATGAATACAAGAGAGTTCGTTATCGATTCCCACCTCTTTTGATGACAAGCCTCGCATACCTTGAGATCCATAATCCACTGGTTCGTTCTTTAGATCGATCGTTGTTAATAAAGATTAACTATTAATCACACAAGCGCTCTAACATATTAGCCAAAAGGCTCACACAAGGCTCATAACATAATCTCATACAATTCTCTAGTTATAGGCAAAGTGAACTATCTAATGGTTCTACACCTTTATATTAACCATCTTAATCATGTCTAAAGTTTACTAATTCAATTAGGTTGGTTCTATAGTCTATTAGATAAGTCTTACAAAGATCTACCACTTTGTAGAAGGAACCAAGAGTCAATTCGGACCATAAGTGGTCCAAAGATACAAAATAAGGTTTCTGGCCCTAAGCCCAAGCCTATGGGTTTAATCCGGCACGACCCACTAGTCCGGCCCATTACACAAGGTCCAGTCCAACAGAGTCAACTAACGGTCACTGACGGTCAAAAGAGTCATCTAACATTCAACGTCTAATGTCAAGGTCAAGTCCAGGTCAAATGGTCAAAGTCAATTGGTCAAATCCAACTCGGTCAACTGAGTTAACTCAGGTCAAGATAGGGAACTAGGTGAGTCAAAACGATTCAACTCATTCAGATATCTGAGTCAGGGTAAGCTAGGTCAGTCAGGTTCTGACTAAGCTGAAAAGCTCAAGGCCAAAGCCTTGCTCAGGCCAAAGAGCACTAAAGCACCATCTTAGTGCAACACCTAACCTGCCAAGACTAAGATGATGCAAAACACAACAAGCCAAACTCAAAACAACTTTTACTCCTTTAACAAATCAGTTCAATCTAAACAACATCAGAAACCCTCATTATAACACTAACCCTCCCTGCAACTCCACTGCCATTGTTTACCTCCATTGTTGTACTATTGATTCTACAATAATCTCATTAAGCTCTTCTTTAATCTTAATATCAGTAACCAGTCCATTCTACTCGCTGTCATTTCCAGCTACAACAACCAACATCTCACTACCCTTCTTCCCAGCCTTGAATAGAGACATTGACACTATCTGAATATCCACCTGATCCATGAGTTGGCCACCTTCCTTGCTCTCAACTGAAGATACAAACCCAACTCATTATCCTGCCATACTTTACAATATCAGCACCACTGCAACTTCATTTCCATCTCTGCACAACCACCACCAACATAATCTATAGTTCATCTTCCACAATTACCATCAACTCTAAGTTCATCAATTACCCTGCATATAGAACAACAACATCCCCTCCAATGAATCTCAATTCAAACATCATTACCTCCACATTTGTAACTTACAAAACCACTACTACCAATCTACACAATTCATACATCATATTACTACCAGGGTCTCAGCTTCATTTATATCCTTCTCAAGCCAGCAGTCTTGTAATTCAAACCCACCAACTAACAACTTCACCATCCACATGACTTCAACAAAGAAATAGTTTTCTTGATTACTTTGTTCTTCTACATTCTTCATAGCCCAAACTCAATCACTTACCCTAGCTTGTAACAACACCAATTCTTCTTTAAATCACCACTACTAACTCATCTTCTTCATCTACCACTCAAACTCAGGAACCTTAATTACAAATACTAATTCACACAAACCCTTCACCTGAATGTAATTCCATATCAGGCACCCCTAATTAGTTAAATCCCTAATTTCTGATTTAGTTTAGGAAAACTAAAATTAAACCTAATACATACATGTAAACTTCACATCAAGACGAACCCACTTATAATTCATCAAATCAAAACGATTTCATAAAGAGAAACAATTAAAACACAAACCCTAATTAAAAATATGATTTACCTTTTCTATTTGATTCATCATCAGAACAGCTTCACTTCATCATTTCGGTGATAAACCCTCAATTCTTCATCCATTAACAGCACTATAACATCATCGGTTCTACACGAATCCTATTACAGAAACCCTAACCTCAATTCAACATCCACATCATTTTCTTCTTCTCATCCCGATCTAAAACAACCACAGAATCAATATCTCCACTTTCGATTCAACTTACTGACAAGATTCTATGAATATCTCACACGAAAACGCTCAATTCCTATGAACTGAGTTCGACAGAGAAGGAAAGAAGAAGAACATAAGATAAGAAGAAAGAAGAAAGGAAAGAGAAGAATAAAAGAGACACGCGTAGGAGATAAGGAAGAAGTAAATTATTAAGGCGCCCAGAAAAAAGATAAGGGCAGCCCAAGTCGGTTTAAGAATTACAATTTTGTCCTTCATACTAATCTGATAAAATCTTCTTTGTCCGGTATCCTAATTACACGTTCGAGTAGTCTATTTCGTGTAACTATTCGTGATCTATTCGATGGTACTAATTCGTATCTAGATCGTAGTTAGATTAATTTCTATTAATTAACGTTCGTCTCTAATTGATCGAGTCATTAGCGGCTTAATCGTCTCTTGATCATCTCTAGACCAGTCAAATAGCGTTGACGAGCTCGAGGGTCGTTACATTCTCCCCACCTTATTCATTTTCGTCCTCGAAAATTGAACCGCTCTTCTACACATTCAAAACTCCCCACCTTATAGAGAAATACTATCTCTCGTCTAAATGCAAGTACTGCCCATACTTACAAACGCATGAAAAGAAAAATAACTCATTTTAAATGAGTTCAAAGCAACAAGAAATGAAACACAATCCTATGTGGTTTTCTACAACTAGAACCTATAATTTGTAGCTCTAAGCTCAAAAGACTAATCTCTATTTCATAATATGATTGTCTCTAAGCTCACTATGACCTATAAAGTATGTAATCATCATTTATCCATATAACTCATTTTATCCATATAACTAATCTAACATTTTTATATATTTAAACTTTTAATTAATTGTAATCATCATTTAATTAAAGCTAAATCATTTTAAGTTGTTATACAAATTTACCTATTTATTTAATCATTTTATATTAATATATACTAATACTTTTCATCAAACACATTATCTCACTTTATTTTACTTACTCAAATATATATGTTTCTACTTTCACATGTCCAATTAAAGAGATCCGCAAAGTGAGATGCTTTTACTTCGCAATTGCACCGGGGTGTCTAGACTTTATTTTGCAATGCGTACTACCAATCCGGCTTCCCTTCAACCGGCCACTGATCTCTTTGACGACCAGCTTTACCAGTATTTGAGGCTTTTGATTACGGGAGATGGTGCTGGGTTTGGTCCTTTACAGAAGAGATTATCTACCCTTCCTATTAAGGATGGGGGACTTGGCATCTATACTATGGCTGACACTCGAGCTTATTGTTATCTTGCTTCTCAAAGCCAGACTACTTCGGTGCAGAAAATGATTCTTGGCGACTTATTTCCTACGGACAAAGGATTACCTTATCAGTCGGCTCTTCAGTACTTCACTCAGGTATGCGGTTTACCATCTACTTACAGTGTCGATGATACTGCCCCCCTTCCATGCATTCGCTGGCAATTGTTTATTTTGACGCAGTTAAGAAGTGTATCCCAGACCAATTTCGTATGTCTGAAAGAGATTCCGTCCTATGGCAATGTAACCGGGTCAAGCATGCTCAGGACTACCTTTTGGCGGTTCCAATTAGTGGGCTCAACCAATGCCTTGGACACAGACAATTTAGAGCCGTGCTTTGCTATCGTTTGGGTATTCCTTTGTTTGTTGAGAATAGTCTATGCCCAAGCTGTAACAAGCCCATGGATGCTTTTGGGGATCATGCGCTTCATTGTGCAAAGGATATTGGCTACAAATTTCGTCATGATGTGGTTCGGGACACTGCTTTGGACATTTGCTATAAGGCTAATGTTCCCGCGCGGAAGGAAGTATCTCTCGGGCTTCAATCGATGATGGTCAAGATCTAAAGCCGGCTGATATCCTTGTTCTTAACTGGGAAAATGGGCAAGATGTGTGCATGGATGTTACAGGAGTTTCTCCGTTCACTGGTGGTGGTGTTCGTTCTTTCGCTCCTGGTAAGGCTATTCTTAGTGATGTTTCACGCAAACGCACTAAATACTTGGACAAGTGTGCTGCACATGGTTATGGTTTAGGTGTTCTAGCCTTTTCTACCTTAGGGGAGCTTGGTGAGGACACTTTGGTCTTTTTCAAGCGCTTAAGAAATTGCTTAGTTAGTAATGACGTTAGTAGCGGATTAGGTAGTTTTATTTTTCATCGTTTAGGGGTTGCTATTCAAAGAGGGGTTGGGTCTCAGCTTGTCGCTAGGCTACCATCCAAAAGCTCAGTGTAATTGTTATTATATAAATGAAAAGAGTTTATTTCTAAATAAATATATTTAATTCCTTTATTAAAATATCAATATCATATTTCATATCAAAAATAAATTCATTTTAATCGTGTAATTATACAAATTTGATTTCACTTCAATTTATAATATCTAACATGCTAACTTTATTGTTATACAATATATAAATTTTCCATTTACCATCTACTTTAAAATTTGCTAGTAATAAAATTTATGAAATACTATTATCAATAGTGCTACCATTTTACCTATCTTTATTAGGATCGTTATTGGTTTGCGGATAGTCCAGTTGGTACTCTAGATATTAATTTTCTAAATATAAATCTACATTCACGTAAGGATTGATATACTTAATTTTATTTATTCTTATTGGATCCGTATACTAAATCTTGTAAAATATTGGCGTTGGTAATTTACTATTATTTCAATTTTTTTTTTTTTTTACGTATCGTAAAAGTCTTTAGATTTTTCTATCAATATAAAGTATCTTATTAATATAAAAAATTATTTTCTTTCAAGTCTATTATTGTGCTAGGCATCCAAATACTATAATTATTTCTTCATGTGTATATTATTTTAATAATTAGCCATTACTAATTTATTTCAATAAAATTTAGTTATTGTCAAATGAATCTATGTTCCCGTAAAATTATTTATTCCCTATCAATATTTAGTCAGTTATTAGTTCCCAAAAGTATGATTCTTTAAATCATATTACTAAGAAATTTCGTCAGTTTATTTTATGCAAAATATCTGCACGATCTTAAGTCTAATCTAATAAGTCTTATATTATCTATCTGGTTTATTTCAAAAGCAAAAAATATATTTTTAACTTTATTTAATTTACAAAATTATTTTAATAGATAATTATTAATAATTTTAATTGTAACTACTTCGTCCTAATTATTATTTTAATCATTATATATTTACTAATAAGATTTTAATTTGATAAAGTTCATTACAGTACTATTTGATAAGTGTTAATATTACTTTTGTCATGATTATTAGTGGTCCTATTATCGTTTATTATTATTAACACTAATGGTCGAATTATTATCGTAATTACTTTTACAATTTAACTTCATTTCTAATTTAATAGGTAAATGGTTCTAATTACGAGAAAAGGTACTCTATTAGTTTCTAAATAAAATTTGGGATCTATCAGTTTACTAATATAAGCAAGTCTTCCTAATATGAATGGTAATCCAAGCTTGTAGTTGGCCTGTCCAGGTTAGCAAGACCCGACGATGGTTTCCTACGAACAAAGACAACACAAACACACCCAGAATTACAAACCTCACTATTCTCCGGTGCTAGATTATTTAAGTGTCAAATAACCGAGACTAACTAATCTCTAGTTTTATAATAAAATTTCTAAACTATAATGTAATTGGTTTCAACCTACAATTTTTACTTCATAATTATCTACACACAAAATAATGAGCAATCAATCAACACGTTATGCAAATCAATCGTCCAATATATAAATCTTTTAGGGGATATTTAACGTTTGGTACCCAGCAAATATCCAACACCTAGCTTTGGTACCCAATATTTGAAATATTAACGGTTGGTACCTTGACCAATCATTGACCGTCAATCATCACGTTTTGACCTTATTATTTTTTATTAAAATATAATTCAATACTAAAAAAGACTAATTTTCCATATTCACCCTTTCCTCACAACTTCGTCTTCTTCATCAATACGCCATTTCTTCTTTCATCATTAGCAGGAACTGTTATTGGTGGAGAACTTGAAGAAATCCTATTGCTTATTGGGATTTATACCTAATGGTTTTTATTTCCTGATCTTGAACTCAATTACTAAGTGTATTAGGTGTTTTCAATTCATAGCTTGAATATGATTTTTAAAATTGAATTCCGAACGAGGGTTTGTATTTTCTAGATTTTTTTTTTTTTTTAATTATTCTCATGTACATTTTCCTCCATCTCTGCTGTCTCGTGATTGATTCCATGGGGATGTAATTTGTTGAACTTGTAAAGAAGAGTAGGAAGGGGTGATTTACTGGTGATGATAAGTTGAGAAGAATATGAGAGTAGTGACACAAGCTAATTACCGAGAAATCAGTCTAAGGGTTTATACAAGTATTAAGCCGGAGAGATGTTTAGGAGAGTAATTCATAAAAAAAAAAAAAAAAAAAAAAAGCCGGAGATTACAGGGAAGAATAGAAGTGAGATCGCCATCGTTCTGACTTCTGAGGGTGTTGAATGGATGAAATTAATGTGTGATTTGAATGAACGATAAATTTAGGTTTTGTATGGATTTGAATTGCAGGGAATTGGAGAAGATATTTGCTTGACGTACAACAAGATTACCAGGTTCTACATATCAACTGCTCGACAAAAATCCCCAGCCAGTTCTGCTCAAGCTTTGTGCAGCTGCAAGTCGTAGCTCTTGTGGGTGATTGAAAAAGATTAACAGAGGTGTTTGAAATCAATAAGGATGTAAAGATTGGGTTCGAGTCGGTATGAGATTAAGAAGGAATTTAAGCCCGTGAAAACAGCCTTGGAATCGAGTTGTTGTCGTGGATTTAGTTGATGGATGGCGAGAGATTATATTGGATTGGGAAGTATTTGGGTCTTTACCAATTTCGAAATCGCAAGAGGAGACGGAGAGAAATAGAGCTAGAACAAAGAGGATTATTGAGCTTTCTGTATTTGATAGGGAAACATCACTCGATACTAGTGACCGTTGCCGTTAATGATGGAGGTGAGTAGAGATGAATTGTTGAGCTTTCTGTATTATGTTCACTCAACGAATACGAAGAGGATTATTTAATGATTTAGGGATAAATTTGTAAATTTCAAAAAAAAAAATATATTAATTAGAGAGAACAAAATAAATATTGGTCAATTAGAGTCATTGACAGTCAACTGGTGGTCAAGGTACCAACCCTAAATATTTCAAATATTTGGTACCAAAGGTAGGTGTTGGACATTTGCTGGGTACCAAACGTTAAATATCCCATCTTTTAGTTATTGATTATTTTTAGTAAATTAAGATTTATCTCACAAACCCAACCCAGTTCTAAACTAATCTAGTTCACTATCTGTCACTGGATAATCTTATTGTCTCCCATGTAAGATCTAATAGTGAGCTCTGATACCAACACTGTAGCGCCCCCTAAGCTAGCAGCTGGCTAATCCATGAGATTAACTATTAAGTGAGGCACTAACGATCTAAAAGATCCATTTAAACATTAAGAAAGAAGTTCTAAACAAAGATTAACCCGAATCTATACCCTCTCTGAAATAAATACAAGAACTCCTCTCATATGATACATATTCAGTAGTGAGTTGGTTTACAAATAGAATATAAACACAAAGATAAACATCGCGGAAGCTAACCAACTACCGAAACCAACTCCTCGAAGCTTTCATCGCCACATGCACATTTGAATCTGTCTCTGAAACTGAAAGTGGGAATGGGTGAGCACATCATCCCTAAAATGGGTGCCCAGTAGAAATAATAACTAACTTTCAAGTAATCACTAGAATGGTTTAAAGACAATGCGGAGTTTCTTTCGAAAACCGATAAAACACGGAAAAAACAGATAAAGCATATTAAAATAATAAGTTGTCTTTGAAATATAAAGTTCTACCAACCAATCTTGCGGCACAAATTCACAACGAAATAATAGTTAAGCGACGCGTCCTTTGGAGTAGTAAGGCGTGACTCTTGCGGATTCTTCATTGATCATTAAAGCGCCACGAGGTTTGACGACCCCGTAGTCATATAAGATTTGTACCTTACCGAGTACCTTATTATACGCGCACTCTACATAACAAGTATCTAAAGAGATCTAATGGTGTTAACGTTATAGCCGACGGAAGAACTTTAACATGAAGAACCCTATACCTCTCGCATGTCAAATCCAACAATCAGACATAAGATTCTCAACATCATTCTCTCTAAACACCAAAACATAATATAATAGCTTTTGAAAGTAATTTAAAGGAATAATAAACATCCATGTATGAGACATGCGTTGCCCGTACAGAAATAGGGAAAGTAATATTCAGTGACACGAGTACACACCTAGATAGTTTATTAGCTGGCAGCAATTTTCACTCCTTTAGAGCATAAATATAGATATAACTTTTGGGCAACCACATCGCACACCAATCAAAAGGAACCTTCTCCTTTTCATGCTAACAATAAGTAAAGAATGTAACCACTTTCCAATCAATGGAAAGAATCACTTTTTGAAGATAAGTAAGTACTCCCAAAAACACAGGTATTAGTTGTTTCAGAAGAACAACCCCATCCCAAAATGTAAAAGAAAACTAGTTTGTATTACACACAAATAATACATGCATACACATAATATATACTAGCAAAGATATGCATGCCTTTCGCAATATAAATATATTTATAAAACAATAATGAATACAAGAGAGTTCGTTATCGATTCCCACCTCTTTTGATGACAATCATCGCATACCTTGAGATCCATAATCCACTGGTTCGTTCTTTAGATCGATCGTTGTTAATAAAGATTAATTGTTAATCACACAAGCACTCTAAGATATTAGCCAAAAGGCTCACACAAGGCTCATAACATAATTTCATACAATTCTCTAGTTATAGGCAAAGTGAACTATCTAATGGTTCTAAGCACATTTATGGTTCTACACCTTTACATTAACCATCTTAATCATATCTAAAGTTTACTAATTCAATTAGGTTGGTTCTATAGTCTATTAGATAAGTCTTACAAAGATCTACCACTTTGTAGAAGGAACCGAGAGTCAATTCGGACCATAAGTGGTCCAAAGATACAAAATAAGGTTTCTGGCCCTAAGCCCAAGCCCATGGGTTTAATCCGGCACGGCCCACTAGTCCGGCCCATTATACAAGGTCCAGTCCAACAGAGTCAACTAACGGTCAAAAGAGTCATCTAACAGTCAACGTCTAATGTCAAGGTCAAGTCCGGGTCAAATGGTCAAATCCAACTCGGTCAACTGAGTTAACTCATCTCAAGATAGGGAACTCGATGAGTCAAAACGATTCAACTCACTCAGATATCTGAGTCAGGGTAAGCTAGGTCAGTCGGGTTCTGACTAAGATGAAAAGCTCAAGGCTAAAGCCTTGCACAGACCAGAGCCATTTCTCAGGCCAAAGAGCACTAAAGCACCATCTTGGTGCAACACCTAACCTGCCAAGACTAAGATGATGCAAAACACAACAAGCCAAACTCAAAACAACTTTTACTCCTTTAACAAATCAGTTCAATCTAAACAACATCTGAAACCCTCATTATAACACTAACCCTCCCTGCAACTCCACTGCCATTGTTTACCTCCATTGCTATACTACTGATTCTAAAATAATCTCATTAAGCTCTTCTTGAATCTTAATATCAGTAACTAGTCCATTCTACTCGCTGTCATTTCCAGCTACAACAACCAACATCTCACTACCCTTCTTCCCAGCCTTGAATAGAGACATCGACACTATCTGAACATCCACCTGATCCATGAGTTGGCCACCTTCCTTGCTCTCAACTGAAGATGCAAACCCAACTCATTATCCTGCCATACTTCACAATATCTGCACCACTGCAACTTCATTTCCATCTCTGCACAACCACCACCAACATAATCTATAGTTCATCTTCCACAATTACCATCAACTCTAAGTTCATCAATTACCCTGCATATAGAACAACAACATCCCCTCCAATGAATCTCAATTCAAACATCATTACCTCCACATTTGTAACTTACAAAACCACTACTACCAATCTACACAATTCATACACCATATTACTACCAGGTCTCAAACTTCATTTATATCCTTCTCAAGCCAGCAGTCTTGTAATTCAAACCCACCAACTAACAACTTCACCAGCCACATGACTTCAACAGCAGCCGTTTTCTTGATTACTTTGTTCTTCTACATTCTTCATAGCCCAAACTCAATCACTTACCCTAGCTTGTAACAACACCAATTCTTCTTTAAATCACCACTACTAACTCATCTTCTTCATCTACCACTCAAACTCAGGAACCTTAATTACAAATACTAATTCACACAAACCCTTCACCTGAATGCAATTTCATATCAGGCAACCCTAATTAGACAAATCCCTAATTTCTGCTTTAGTTTAGGGAAACTAAAATTAAACCTAATACATACATGTAAACTTCACATCAAGACGAACCAACTTATAATTCATCAAATCAAAACGATTTCATAAAGAGAAACAATTAAAACACAAACCCTAATTAAAAATCTGATTTACCTTTTCTATTTGATTCATCATCAGAACAGCTTCACTTCATCATTTCGGTGATAAACCCTCAATTCTTCATCCATTAACCGCACTATAACATCATCGGTTCTACACGAATCCTATTACAGAAACCCTAACCTCAATTCAACATCCACATCATTTTCTTCTTCGCATCCCGATCTAAAACAACCACAAAATCAATATCTCCACTTTCGATTCAACTTACTGACAAGATTCTATGAATATCTCACACGAAAACGCTCAATTCCTATGAACTGAGTTCGACAGAGAAGGAAAGAAGAAGAACAGCAGATAAGAAGAAAGAAGAAAGGAAAGAGAAGAGAAGAAGAAAAGTGAAATGATTTTCTCTTTGACACGCGTAGGAGATAAGGAAGAAGTAAATTATTAAGGCGCCCAAAAAAAAGATAAGGGCAGCCCAAGTCGGTTTAAGAATTACAATTTTATCCTTCATACTAATCTGATAAAATCTTCTTTGTCCGGTATCCGAATTACACGTTCGAGTAGTCTATTTCGCGTAACTATTCGTGATCTATTCGATGGTACTAATTTCGTATCTAGATCGTAGTTAGATTAATTTCTATTAATTAACGTTCGTCTCTAATTGATCGAGTCATTAGCGGCTTAATCGTCTCTTGATCATTTTTAGACCAGTCAAATAGCGTTGACGAGCTTGAGGTTCGTTACATTCTCCCCACCTTATTCATTTTCGTCCTCGAAAATTGAACCGCTCTTCTACACGTTCAAAACTCTCCACCTTATAGAGAAATACTATCTCTCGTCTAAATGCAAGTACTGCCCATACTTACAAACGCGTGAAAAGAAAAACAACTCATTTTAAATGAGTTCAAAGCAACAAGAAATGAAACACAATCCTATGTGGTTTTCTACAACTAGAACCTATAATTTGTAGCTCTAAGCTCAAAAGACTAATCTCTATTTCATAATATGATTGTCTCTAAGCTCACTATGACCTATAAAGTATGTAATCATCATTTATCCATATAACTCATTTTATCCATATAACTAATCTAACATTTTTATATATTTAAACTTTTAATTAATTGTAATCATCATTTAATTAAAGCTAAATCATTTTAAGTTGTTATACAAATTTACCTATTTATTTAATCATTTTATATTAATATATACTAATACTTTTCATCAAACACATTATCTCACTTTATTTTACTTACTCAAATATATATGTTTCTACTTTCACATGTCCAATTAATTTTATATTATTTATCTAAATAAATATATTTAATTCCTTTATTAAAATATCAATATCATATTTCATATCAAAAATAAATTCATTTTAATCGTGTAATTATACAAATTTGATTTCACTTCAATTTATAATATCTAACATGTTAACTTTATTGTTATACGATATATAAATTTCCCATTTACCATCTACTTTAAAATTTGCTAGTAATAAAATTTATGAAATACTATTATCAGCAGTGCTACCATTTTACCTATCTTTATTAGGATCGTTATTGGTTTGCGGATAGTCCAGTTGGTACTCTAGATATTAATTTTCTAAATATAAATCTACATTCACGTAAGGATTGATATACTTAATTTTATTTATTCTTATTGGATCCGTATACTAAATCTTGTAAAATATTGGCATTGGTAATTTACTATTATTTCATTTTTTTTTTTTTTTTTTTACGTATCGTAAAAGTCTTTAGATTTTTCTATCAATATAAAGTATCTTATTAATATAAAAATTTATTTTCTTTCAAGTCTATTATTGTGCTAGGCATCCAAATACTATAATTATTTCTTCATGTGTATATTATTTTAATAATTAGCCATTACTAATTTATTTCAATAAAATTTAGTTATTGTCAAATGAATCTATGTTCCCGTAAAATTATTTATTCCCTATCAATATTGAGGAGGGATCCCCTCACACTTTTATTATCACACTATCTCACACATTGGGTGTCATTTTTACGAATTAAAACCAAACCGTAACGGATTTGAAGCTAATATTTTGAGGATATGTTCCTCTTACCAAGTTCTACATGCCTACCAAAAATGAGCGTATTCCGAGACGTATAACATCATCATCTACTACTTTGAAAATGAGTTGTTGAAAATCTACGGGTTTCTGGCCGTCGAAATTGAGACCGGTAGATCGTGAGGTTTTATATTTCGGAATGTGGTCATTTTTGGTAGGCATGTATAACTTGGTAAGAGGAACATATCCTCAAAATATTAGCTTCAAATCCATTACGGTTTGGTTTTAATTCGTAAAAATGATGTCCAATGTGTGAGATAGTGTGATAATAAAAGTGTGAATGGATCCTTCCTCATCAATATTTAGTCAGTTATTAGTTCCCAAAAGTATGATTCTTTAAATCAGATTACTAAGAAATTTCGTCAGTTTATTTTATGCAAAATATCTGCACGATCTTAAGTCTAATCTAATAAGTCTTATATTATCTATCTGGTTTATTTCTAAAGCAAAAAGAATATATTTCTAACTTTATTTAATTTACAAAATCTGACCGTAGATAACGCGTAACTACTTCGTCCTAATTATTATTTTAATCATTATATATTTACTAATAAGATTTTAATTTGATAAAGTTCATTACAGTACTATTTGATATGTGTTAATATTACTTTTGTCATGATTATTAGTGGTCCTATTATCGTTTATTATTATTAACACTAATGGTCGAATTATTATCTTAATTACTTTTACAATTTAACTTCATTTCTAATTTAATAGGTAAATGGTTCTAATTACGAGAAAAGGTACTCTATTAGTTTCTAAATAAAATTTGGGATCTATCAGTTTACTAATAGAAGCAAGTCTTCCTAATATGAATGGTAATCCAAGCTTGTAGTTGGCACATCCCGGAGTTAGCAAGACCCGACGATGGTTTCCTACGAACAAAGACAACACAAACACACCAGAATTACAAACCTCACTATTCTCCAGTGCTAGATTATTTAAGTGTTAAATAACTGAGACTAACTAATCTCTAGTTTTATAATAAAATTTCTAAACTATAATGTAATTGGTTTCAACCTACAATTTTTACTTCATAATTATCTACACACAAAATAATGAGCAAGCAATCAACACGTTATGCAAATCAATCAGGTCAATATATAAATCTTTTAGTTATTGATTATTTTTAGTAAATTAAGATTTATCTCACAAACCCAACCCAGTTCTAAATTAATCTAGTTCACTATCTGTCACTGGATAATCTTATTGTCTCCCATGTAAGATCTAATAGTGAGCTCTGATACCAACACTGTAGCGCCCCCTAAGCTAGCCGCTGACTAGTCCATGAGATTAACTATTAAGTGAGGCACTAACGATCTAAAAGATCCATTTAAACATTAAGAAAGAAGTTCTAAACAAAGATTAACCCGAATCTATACCCTCTCTGAAATAAATACAAGAACTCCTCTCATATGATACATATTCAGTAGTGAGTTGGTTTACAAATAGAATATAAACACAAAGATAAACATCGCGGAAGCTAACCAACTACCGAAACCAACTCCTCGAAGCTTTCATCGCCACATGCACATTTGAATCTGTCTTTGAAACTGAAAGTGGGAATGGGTGAGCACATCATCCCTAAAATGGGAGCCCAGTAGAAATAATAACTAACTTTCAAGTAATCACTAGAATGGTTTAAAGACAATGCAGGTTTTACTGAAAACCGATAAAACACGGAAAAACAGATAAAGCATATTAAAATAATAAGTTGTACTGAAATATAAAGTTCTACCAACCAATCTTTCGGCACAAATTCACAATAGAAATAATAGTTAGCGGCGCGATCCTTTGGAGTAGTAGGCGTGACTCTTGCGGATTTCTTCATGATCATTAAAGCGCCACGAGGTTTGGCGACCCCGTAGTCATATAAGATTTGTACCTTACCAGTACCTTATTATACGCGCACTCTACATAACAAGTATCTAAAGAGATCTAATGGTGTTAACGTTATAGCCGACGGAAGAACTTTAACATGAAGAACCTTATACCTCTCGCATGTCAAATCCAACAATCAGACATAAGATTCTCAACATCATTCTCTCTAAACACCAAAACATAATATAATAGCTTTTGAAAGTAATTTAAAGGAATAATAAACATCCATGTATGAGACATGCGTTGCCGTCTGAAATAGGGAAAGTAATATTCGGTGACACGAGTACACACCTAGATAGTTTATTAGCTGGCAGCAATTTTCACTCCTTTAGCGCATAAATATAGATATAACTTTTGGGCAACCACATCACACACCAATCAAATGGAACCTTCTCCTTTTCATGCTAACAATAAGTAAAGAATGTAACCACTTTCCAATCAATGGAAAGAATCACTTTTTGAAGATAAGTAAATACTCCCAAAAACACATGTATTAGTTATTTCAGAAGATCCAACCCCATCCCAAAATGTAAAAGAAAACTAGTTTGTATTACACACAAATAATACATGCATACACATATCATATACTAGCAAACATACGCATGCCTTTCGCAATATAAATATATTTATAAAACAATAATGAATACAAGAGAGTTCGTTATCGATTCCCACCTCTTTTGATGACAATCCTCGCATACCTTGAGATCCATAATCCACTGGTTCGTTCTTTAGATAGATCGTTGTTAATAAAGATTAACTGTTAATCACACAAGCACTCTAAGATATTAGCCAAAAGGCTCACACAAGGCTCATAACATAATCTCATACAATTCTCTAGTTATAGGCAAAGTGAACTATCTAATGGTTACAAGCCCATTTATGGTTCTACACCTTTACATTAACTATCTTAATCATATCTAAAGTTTACTAATTCAATTAGGTTGGTTCTATAGTCTATTAGATAAGTCTTACAAAGATCTACCACTTTGTAGAAGGAGAAGTCAATTCGGACCATAAGTGGTCCAAAGATACAAAATAAGGTTTACGGCCCTAAGCCCAAGCCCATGGGTTTAATCCGGCCACGGCCCACTAGTCCGGCCCATTATACAAGAGTCCGAGTCCAACGAGTCAACTAACGATCACTTGACGGTCAAAAGAGTCATCTAACGTTGAGTCAACGTCTAATGTCAAGGTCAAGTCCGGTCAAAATGGTCAAAGTCAATTGGTCAAATTCAACTCGGTCAAGCGAGTTAACTCATGTCAAGATAGGGAACTCGATGAGTCAAAACGATTCAACTCATTCGGATATACGAGTCGGGGTAAGCTAGGTTAGTCGGGGTAAGCTAGGTTAGTCGGGTTCTAACTAAAAATTTGAAAAGCTCAAAGGCTAAAGCCTTGCACGGGCCCGAAACATTGCTCGGGCCAAAGAGCACTAAAGCACCATCTTGGTGCAACACCTAACTGCCAAGACTAAGATGATGCAAAACACAACAAGCCAAACTCAAAACAACTTTTACTCCTTTAACAAATCGGTTCAATCTAAACAACTTGAAACCCTCATTATAACACTAACCCTCCTGCTGACTCCTTTTGCCATTGTTTACCTCCATTGCTATACTATTGATTCTACAATAATCTCATTATGCTCTTCTTTAATCTTAATATCAGTAACTAGTCCATTCTACTCGCTGTCATTTCCAGCTACAACAACCAACATCTCACTACCCTTCTTCCCAGCCTTGAATAGAGACATCGACACTATCTGAACATCCACCTGATCCATGAGTTGGCCACCTTCCTTGCTCTCAAGCGAAGATGCAAACCCAACTCATTATCACCTGCCATACTTCACAATATCGCACACCCTTTGCAACTTCATTTCCATCTGCTGCACAACCACCACCAACATAATCTATAGTTCATCTTCCACATTACCATCAACTCTAAGTTCATAAATTACCACATATAGAACAACAACATCCCCTCCATGAATCTCAATTCAAACATCATTACCTCCACATTTGTAACTTACAAAACCACTACTACCAGTCTACACAATTCATACACCATATTACTACCGGTCTCGGCTTCATTTATATCCTTCTCAAGCCGCCAGTCTTGTAATTCAAACCCACTAACTAACAACTTCACCCACCACATGACTTCAACAATAACCGTTTTCTTGATTACTTTGTTCTTCTACATTCTTCATAGCCCAAACTCAATCACTTACCCTAGCTTGTAACAACACCAATTCTTCTTTAAATTACCACTACTAACTCATCTTCTTCATCTACCACTCAAACTCAGGAACCTTAATTACAAATACTAATTCACACAAACCCTTCACTGAATGCAATTCCATATCAGGCAACCCTAATTAGACAAATACCTAATTTCGATTTAGTTTAGGAAACTAAAATTAAAACTAATACATACATGTAAACTTCACATCAAAGACGAACCCACTTATAATTCATCAAATCAAAACGATTTCATAAAGAGAAACAATTAAAACACAAACCCTAATTAAAAATCGATTTACCTTTTCTATTTGATTCATCATCGAGAACAACTTCACTTCATCATTTCGGTGATAAACCCTCAATTCTTCATCCATTAACAACACTATAACATCATCGGTTCTACCACGAATCCTATTACGAAACCTAACCTCAATTCAACATCCACATCATTTTCTTATTCTCATCCCCGATCTAAAACAACCACGAGAATCAATATCTCACTTTCGATTCAACTTCTTGACAAGATTCTATGAATATCTCACACGAAAATGCTCAATGCCTATGGCCGAGTTCGAAAGGAGAAGGAAAGAAGAAGAGCAGAAGATAAGAAGAAATAAGAAAGGAAAGAGAAAGAAGAAAGAAAATTCTCTTTGACACGCGTAGGAGATAAGGAAGAAGTAAATTATTAAGGAGCCGAGAACAAAGATAAGGGCGGCCCAAGTCGGTTTAAGAATTACAATTTTGTCCTTCATACTAATCGATAAAATCTTCTTTGTCCGGTATCAGAATTACACGTTCGAGTAGTCTATTTCGCGTAACTATTTGTGATCTATTCGATGGTACTAATTTCGTATCTAGATCGTAGTTAGATTAATTTCTATTAATTAACGTTCGTCTCTAATTGATCGAGTCATTAGCGGCTTAATCGTCTCTTGATCATCTCTAGACCGATCAAATAGCGTTGACGAGCTTGAGGGTCGTTCTGATATGGCGAGATGAAGAAACATTTGATGAGTTTAATCACAAAGTGTAAAGAAATTTTTAATACGTCTTTTGCATTGGGTAAGACTATTCCACGAAAAGGACATTGTGATGAAAATTCTCGGATCAACGCCATCTAGATACGACTCTAAGAAGCATGCCATCGTTGAAGGAAATAACCTTGATACACTTTCCGAAAACACTCGATAGGAAAGTTAAAAATTCTTGATCTTGACACGGGCGAACGTTCGCGTTCAACGCGTGACCAAAACAAGTGCATCCTCTCACTTGTCTTGGGGTTGATGAATATTGCTCCAATCATGTTGATTTTGATAAATCAGCGATAATCGAAAAGGTCAAGGATTTGATAAAGAGAAGGAATAGATGTGATGAATATCCATCTTGATTAATGCTTGAGATGATTGATGGAAGACAAATCTACTTTGGATGTCTCGGATGAGTCTACTCTGATTCTCTCTCCACATCAATTTCGATTGAACTTGAGTATGACACAAAGTTTCTTGATCACTTGAATAAAGATATTCTTCAAGAGAACTTTCACTTAAAGGCCTCCTTGAAGAAAATTGAATCATCACTCCGGGCGAAAAATATTAAGATAAAGCGTCTTAATGGCAAGTTAAATCGAAACCATGTCTCTAAAGGAAGAAGAGATTAACACTCTCAAGTATGACTGCAAAGGTTATCGGAAGCTCGACAAAATTGCGGCAATGTTATTTGGTGAAATCCTTTGGAACACAAATGGTTTGGGGTTCAAAAGCAAAACTCAAAGTTCAAAGTTGTCCACTCGACTAATCAAGAAACAACATTTGTTGATTGTTGTGTTAAACAAGAAGAGTCACATAAAGACGAAAAATACTCATTAACTTGTTACTTTTGTGGACATTGAAGCATGATCGAATACTTGTTGGAGATTCAAAAGGAGCAATTTGAGAATCACCAAACTTCAAAAGAACATGCGAGAAAATGAATGCGGATCGGGATAACCAAGCTCCTCTTAAAAAATCCAGATCTAGACGAGGTAAGAAATCCATTTACACGACAACCAGTGATAAGCCACGAAAAAATAAGAGGTGTGAGCATGTGACTCACTCTGTCACCAACTGACGCTGGTGACGTCCGCATCCTCATTTTTAGCTTGGGAAAAATGAGGTTTGCACTAAAAATGGCTCAAGATGTTGTTTTTTGTAGATCAATTTCTTATTTTTGTTAAGAAAATATTTTTCCTAAAAGGATGGAAGGTGGATAACTAATCCTGAAAGACTTTTTCAATGTCTTATAGGGTTTAGGGATCATAAATCCAGTTTTTATTTGTGTCCTCTCTTTCTCATTTCTGTTCAAAAGATACAATCTCATGGCTCCTGTGACTAGAGGAATCTCAAAACGAGATGCAGTTGAAGCAGTTAATGTGTATCTTTGTGAAGGAATCTCTTCCTCAAGAGTAAAGAAAGCGAAGTCGACAATCGTTGAAGAAGGATCTTCCTCTAACTATCTCTTGTCTGTTTGTTATTATAATGATTTTAGAGGCATGGTGATAGATTTCATCAACAAGAGAAATGATTTAAAATCTCAAATCGTTTCCTCTTTGGAAAAGATAACTCACTATGAACAAATGTTGTCTCTAACCAAGAACACCTTGGGTAAACTAAAAGAGAACTTAGTGAGTTAACGGCATTTACGAAGACCTAGAGGAATTGAATGATCCTGTAATCAATAGTCTCTTCAATAATGAGAAGGAATTCTCTGTAGATGCTCTGAGAAAGCTCTATAATGTCTAGTGAGTCTTCTAATTTCGTATTTTGTTTGGAAGAATAACTAGAGTTTTGGAATAACCATTATTGTGACTACACACAGCTATGTCCAACGTTTTTCATCTTCATGTTTTTAGATTTATTGGTTTAAATTCTAAAATTGTTTGGAAGATGATTTTTGCAGTATTAATCTTTATGGTTTTATATATTGCAATTTGTTATGGGATATGTGTGTTTGCATCCGTGAACTATGATTGTCCCATACCTTGTCAAAAGTTAAGTCCTTTATATGTCGACATGCATGTGTTGATAAAAGACGGAATGAACTTTTGAAAAATACAAAATTTAAGCCTATTATGTCAATTATTGATGGAAGATAGGTTAAAATCTTTTGTTTACAAGGATTATGTCTATTGTATGTCATTGCGCAAATGGTGATGTAAAATAGAATGAATCCTTGTCTATTCCACGGTATTAGGTTAATCTCCGATCCACAATTTGTGTATATACTGTGTGGTAGGTCTGTAAAAGAGCTTTCCTACGTATTACTGCAAGTGCACAGCGCCTGTTGGAGGCGTGGAAAGTACAGGTCGATCCCACAGAGACTTGTGGTGCTGTAGAGTTGATCTCAAAGCTCAACGAGGGCGAGTTTCTAGAGAAATGTAACACAAATAAGGTTTGAGTGTCGATCTGACCGAAATTTGAATTGTGTTGTGACTCTAAGCTAAGGTATTAATGAGCACAAAGTATTGGGCTGGTGATTTTGTGACACTAGGGTGATTAAACTCACCACTTAATCCTATACTAAGGTAAACAAATTCTACTTATGCTCTTATCCTTCCCTTGAAGGTTTCGGTGGAGATTATATTAATTGCATTCACTAATTAACCCTAGTATAGAGTGTCTTCTTACATACACTCTATCACAAGCTAATTTGCTCAACAATTAGCAAATAACCTAATTCAATAAACACATTAAGAACATAAGATGAATCATGAGTTATCTCATTATAGAATTAAGGGTTTGTTCTACACCACTAGCGAGAGGTGATTAGAACATCATCTTTGAAAATAAAAAGACTTCAAAATTAAATTACAAAAACTAAACCCTAAAACATGCTGTGTAAAACTAAAACTCCCACTCTCTCATGAAGAACAACAACATATATCTCTCACAACACTCTAACATCACTAAATCACGGAACCCAAACCTCTTTTCTCCCTTGTCTTGTCTCTGAATCGACCATGCATGGTTGTTGCTGAAACCCTAGCTCTAGTTATCTCTGATTTAGCTTCTAGAGTTATGGGAGAAGCTAAGAAAGAGATATCTAGACCTAGAGAGGTGGAGAGGGTGGCTGCAGGTGCGGTTGGCAGGGTAAGGAGATGATGGAGGTGGTGAGGAGGTGGCTCTGCCATGGTATGGTCGGGAGAAGACGGGGGGATGGGTTTCTCTGCGAGGAGTTGTGTCGGGGGAGAAGAAAGAGAAGATGGAAGAGAAAATGAATTGGGCCGATAGGGTATAGGTGTAGGTGGATTTGTTGTGAAGCGGGTGTAGCGGGAAGACGATGCAAAGGGTGGAGCGAGCGTCGGATGCATAAGATGGATATCTCAACGGCTCGAGAGAGAATCGGGCTGTTTTGGTCTTGGCGGGAGCAGCAAGAAATGATGTGAGGAAGGCGCGGCGTTGGATGTTGAAGGAGCAAATCGGCGGCTCGGAGGGACGGGTTCGGATCCGGGTCGTGGCTAGCTCAAGCCCATATCTTGTAAGTTGGGTTGCTCTTGCGATGCGCGCGGGGCTTTGGCTTCTGCTCCATAGACGCTTGCTTCCAATTTTACTGCTCTTTTGGCTCCTCAATTTCTCAGAGCTTTATTCACTACCTAAAAACACAAAATTAATTAATACAAATATTTATTCTTGAGAACAAAGAAAACACGAGAATGCGGGATAATATCGATTTACGAGCACAAAAAGATGAGTTAAATGCCAATAAATAGATGTAGAAGTATGCAATATTTGGCACTCATCAAATACCCCCAAACCAGAATTTTACTTGTCCTCAAGTGAAACGAGAAATTAGGAAATCCTAACTATACCTCTGTCGCGAGTCTCTCGAATGCATTTAGCATATGCACTAAGCCTCTAAACCCCTAGGTGTCCCTAGTGGACGAGTTGTAGTCTCGTGAGGGTTTACCGGAGGTGTACCCACAAAACCTTCTCCAACTTTAGAGTGTAAAAGAGTCTCAAGCATCCAAGGAGCTATGAGGACAAAGAGTTTACGCATGCTAGTAACAAGAAGTTAGAACTACCAAAGAACGCATTCTCATCCTTAAGTCTTTGAAATGAGAAGTAACCATACCATATGAAAGAATTCGGATTCGATTGTGATCATAAGCCTCGACTTCTGCCTCACCAATAGGGTTTTATGATAATTGCACTCAAAAAGACCGCTTTTTAGTCTCTCATGTGTGCGGCGGGAATAAAGAGAAAATCTGCACACATTGAAGGTAAGAAGGATAACCTTAAAAATAATTTACGGAGACTCCACGAAGTGTGGACAAAAAGAATCTTTTACGATGATCTCTAAGAAAGAAATCAACCATTAGCAAGGATGGGAGTACTCACTTACCTTCTCACCCGATCGGCAATTAATATCACTCTCTCAGCATTCATAGAAACGTCTTCAATCTTCGGTCTTCGGTCTTCAAATGTTGATGATGAACTTCTGAACTTCACAAAAACTTGACAAACATTTTTTTTTTTAATAACTTGGTGGTAACTAGACACAGAAAATAAACTACAACATTTTTTTTTTTTTTTTTTTTTTTTTTTTGTTTTTTGTTTGAAATAAAAGACTAAAAACTCTATGAAATATAAAAGACTAAAAACTCTATATGCAAATGTACCCCCAAACCTAAATCAAACATTGTCCTCAATGTGTCAACAGATAATAAACGATCACATACCATGAGAACTATGCGATAAGAGAAAAGGAAGAGATTAGGATGTCGGCGGGAGCAAGGTTAGAGCTTCATTAGTCAAGGCTAGAATCCAACATTCTCGGTGTTGATCATATCGGATTAGCACAATATATGTACAAGAAAACTCAACCGATTCAAGAAAGGAAATTTAACAAGTCCCTCTTGGATTATATACAATGAAAATTCACCATATACTAACAATCTAAAGAGTTGAGGATCAACCCAATAGAAAATATGTACAAACATCAACAGCCTTACACAGATATAATATGAGAGTGCAAGTAAGGCTGCATATGGGAATATTTTTTTCCCAAACCTAAACTTGTCAACAGATGTGTTGTTGAGCACAAAATCTTGCAATTTTAAAGGTACATCATGCACAAGGTCTAGCTCAAAATGAGTTTTGCTAAGAACAGGCAGACATACACATTCAAAGCTGTGGCTCCCTAAAGGTGTTATACTTTGATGCAAAATAGTCCAAGAGGACTTGGGAAGCACAAAGCTCTAGGCCTAAATTAGGCATTTTCAGAAAAGTTGGTTTTGCAATTTTGTTACAAACTACACCTAGGTTTGGTGGAGGAGTTTCAATCTGTGCCTTAGGAGAGAGATTAGGTACATCTAAGTTGTTTTCATGAATAAGATCATTTGCACCATTACACACTTTCTTAAAGTCAGACAAAGGTAAATCATGCTCACATGCATAAAACAATTCATCAATCTCCATGTCATAATCATCATTATCCACAAGCTTTGTGTCATTCATATGCAAATCAGAGGAAACATCAAGCTGTAACCTAGGCATGGAATCAGACACATCAAAATTATTTTCATGCATATGATCATGGGTGTCAAAAATTTCAGCATTCCTAAGTCACAAACAGTTGGTATATCATGCTCATTTTCACAGAACACTTGTTCAAACCCCAAATCGACATCACATGTATGAATATTAGAAGAAGCATCATTCATAGGGTTCACGAAGAGACGCTTAACGTCGCCGAACCTAAAGATTCCACTACATTTTCAAAGTACACATGCTCTTCATATTCATCATCACCATCATCATAATAACCTTTGCATTTCCCTATTCAAAATTGTAGCATTTTTAGTGCAATCATCTACCTCTAGATTAGGTTCATATTTAGTTGCATGAGTAGGACTAGAAACACTATTTTCAAAATTATCGGGAATAACAAACATCCTATCATAAACTTCTTTCCAATCTTTATTTTGTACCTCAATCAGGTTCATTTGAAGAATCATAGTGAGATGTTCAAGTGAAGGGGAGTCTTCACTAGTGGGTATGCATGTTTCATATGAAGGATCATTACATGGTTGTGCACATGGTTCACTAGAGAAGGGATGATCATGCATTTTCCATCCAAATATATCATTGTTTTGCTCTATGAGCTCTTCCATTAGTGATTGCATACAAGGAGTTGGGGGAGTATAGAATTGTTCATCTCCCCCACTGTGGTTGATGATACATGTGCTCATAATGATTAGGGTATGAATATTCAAGGTCGGGGCCATGAGAGGGTTCATAATATTCCCTAAAAAATCACTATGGTGCATGGGGAGTTCATAACATGAATCATGCCCGTAAGCAAGTTCTCCGATGGATTTGTTTTCATCCCCAATTGCGAGACCAAAATCCTGACATGATCTAACAACTCGGTTTGAACTCGGAAAGAAGCATAGCTTAGCACACATCAAGCATGTATAACCAATGATGTCTCAAAACGGGAAGCTAAGCCCTTTGGAGTGCAAAGCCCAGTTGTTGTACGGCCCAGATATGTGGGTTTCAATTTGGTTTTGTGGGCTTTTGTTTGGTTTGTGTGGGTTTTGGTTTGTGTGGGTTTTGGTTTGTTGGACGGTGGGCTTCGGCTCGAGTTATGTAAAGCCCGGGTTATGTGCAAATGCACGGCCCGATTGTTAGCACGGCCAGTTGATGTGGGCTTCAAGTTTGTTTTCAGGTTAACAGCCCAGTTTGTGTGGGCTTTAGTTATGTTGCAGAGCCCAGGTTGAGTGAAAATGCACAGCCCAACAGCTGGATGGCCCAGTTTGTGGGCTTAGTTGAGCTGGTTACGGCCTAGTTTGTGGGCTTAATGGGCGGGTTCTAACCTAGTTTGGCAGATGCACAACACAAGAAAAGCACGGATTGGGTAGGGTGTACAAGATAGCTTATGCAACGGCCACGGCTCATGCAAATTCTGACACACACGGGCCTTAGTGCGGCATTAGCTTATGCTGCTTGGTTGGCGAGATGAACACACACGGGGCAGCACAAACTCACAAGAATGACACCTAATTTCTTTGGTAGAGATTACCACAGCACCATTTGTGTCATGCACGTGCGACTCAAGCAAAGCTTGTACACGGCCACGGCTCGAGCACGGCATAATTGTTGGCGGGTGCACTAGCAAGGCGAGAAATTGTGAATGGTGCACGGGGTGATAGGTTGTGCTCACTCAATGGTGAAGCATGTCTTTGGGTTGTGTATTTGAAAACAAAGTAATTGTTTTCACTATTTGACTATTCAACACTCATTCAAGCACCACGGGGGTACACAGTTACGAAATTGGTGCACTGAGATGCCAAGATAATTGCAAGATGTAACGGCGCGATAACAAATACCAATGCTTGCATTACATATACCCACGAGTGTCAGCAAGTTCCGGATCGGCGGGATGACGGCTCATGAATAAGGTTAGCATTTTACAACATGCTCGGGGTATGCAAATCTTCACGGATGTTGTTACACGGATGCATTGAGTAGCGATCTGCTTGATAAATGGCAATGATAAACAATGAAGACTAGTATTTGGCGAGATCACAAAGTGTCAACTAGTTCGATTGATGTTATAATCTTGAGTAATGCATAATTTCGATAATTTACGGGGCATGTGGTTCACAGCATCAACAGGATACAAATCAGATCAATGCTAACACCAAAATAGTCACTCAACAGTTTATGCATACAGGCATCAAGTTGCGAATTTGCACAAATGAATATGTTGTCAAGGCTTACAGGTTTGCACAAATGAGTTTGGCGACATGCTCGACAAATGACTAATATAGTCGGGTTACAGTATCACCAAGTTTGGTTGATGTCAACGAAATTCGATTGACTCCTTTGGTTTTCACGACACAAATGGTTATACAATCATAGCAAAATGTTCAACATGCTTGACAACGGGACAAAGAGCTTGCAAGATGCGGGGCGATGTTAACAGGCTTGCGGACAAATTTGGTTATCAAATTGTAGCTCAAACTCACGGCTTGGGTGGAGTTGGGCGCGAGCAATGTAAGACAAGGCACGGATCACACAAGCACAAAGATTTCAGGTTTTAGCAAGGTTGAGCAATGCTTGGGAAAATAGCTAGGTTATCATGCATTTAGAGTGAAATAGATCACAGGTGCACAAAGTAAGTTGCTCAGCACAATGTCAAGTATGCACAGATCAATTACAGGATTGGCTAATCTCAAAATCACATGACTCATTCATATGCTTTTTGGGTCGGCGACAATCATGCAAATGTCAGGTTCATTGAACATACATGGAGTTCAAAAAATTCAACTCTTGAATGCTACTCGGTAGATCTACAAGTTTAAGACAACATTCAAGGCAGAAATGAGGTTGGAGAGAACAATACCACCAGTATAACACTGGGTTTAGGAAATTCCACAGATTGGTTTTGCTCCTTTGTGTTCTCCTCTTCCTTGGTTGCACAACATCACAGCTTGTACATGAACCTTATAAATAGCAGGGGATGCTCGGGGCAATACAAGATTCAAAATCTTTGCTCCATTTTCTTCTCCTCCTTGGCTTGTGCTCCGGTGTTTGCAGGTACACCGTAACTCAACGACAAGCTTCGGTGCTCGGATGTGCGGATGAAGTAAAGACAGATGGATACTAGTGCTCGGATGTACGGACGGATGCACTATCGGCACGGCCGACACACTTCTTGAGACTTCCCGGCACATGCTATAGCCAATCTTTAGCAAACTACGAGCTATGCCACGGGATATAGCTCGAGTTATTAAGCACTTATAGACAATGTCATGCAAGATATAATTTAAACTATGAGGCCCATTACACTAAATAGCACTACAAGGCAAAGATGCGAAATAGAGAATTAGAAGCTAAGTTACACTAAGAATGATTGCAAAAAAAAAAAAAAAAAAAATACGAGTGCAAGCTAATATGTACAAGGGTGGCGAGATTCGGTGAAGCAAGCAAAGGATCGGCACGGCACACGCCAAGTCCGACGGCGGCGCAAAAACTTGGTAGGTGCGCCAAAAGAGCTTTCTACGTATTCTTGCAAGTGCTGGCCTTTGTTGGAGCGTGGCAAAATGCAGTCGATCCCACGAGAGACTTGTGGTGCTTGTGAGTTGATCTCAAAGCTCAACGGGCGAGTTTCTAGAGAAATGTAACACAAATAAGGTTTGAGTGTCGATCAGTAAGATGAATGTGGTTGTGACTCTAAGCTAAGGTATTAATGAGCACAAAGTATTGGGCTGGTGATTTTGTGACACTAGGGTGATTAAACTCACCACTTAATCCTATACTAAGGTAAACAAATTCTACTTATGCTCTTATCCTTCCCTTGAAGGTTTCAGGTGGAGATTATATTAATTGCATTCACTAATTAACCCCTAGTATAGAGTGTCTTCTTACAGTACACTCTATCACAAGCTAATTTGCTCAACAATTAGCAAATAACCTAATTCAATAAACACATTAAGAACATAAGATGAATCATGAGTTATCTCATTATAGAATTAAGGGTTTGTTCTACACCTAACGAGAGGTGATTAGAACATCATCTTTGAAAATAAAAAGACTTCAAAATTAAATTACAAAAACTAAACCCTAAAACATCTTTGTGTAAAACTAAAACTCCCACTCTCTCATGAAGAACAACAACATATATCTCACAACACTCTAACATCACTCGTAAACGGAACCCAAACCTCTTTTCTCCCTTGTCTTGTCTCTGAATCGACCATGTATGGTTGTTCTTTGAAACCCAGCTCTAGTTATCTCGATTTAGCTTCTAGAGTTATGGGAGAAGATAAAGAAAGAGATATCTAGACCTAGAGAGTGGAGAGGGTGGGCTGCGTGCGGTTGGCGGGGGTAAGGAGATGATGGAGGCGGTGAGGAGGTGGCTCTTCCATGGTATGGTCGGGAGAAGAAGGGGGATGGGTTTCTCTGCGAGTTGTGTCGGGGAGAAGAAAGAAGATGGAAGAGAAAATGAATTGGGTCGATAGGGTATAGGTGTAGGTGGATTTGTTGTGAAGCGGGTGTAGCGGGAAGACGATGCAAAGGGTGGAGCGGCGTCGGATGCATAAGATGGAGATCTCGGCGGCTCGAGAGAGAATCGGGTTGTTTTGGTCTTGAGTGGGAGCGACAGAAATGATGTGAGGAAGGCAGCGGCGTTGGATGTTGAAGGAGAAAATCGGCTCGGAGAGGCGGGTTCGGATCGGGTCGTGGCTAGCTCAAGCCCATATCTTGTAAGTTGGGTTTATTCTTGATGATGCGCGCGGGCTTTGGCTTCTGCTCCATAGACGCTTGCTTCCAATTTTACGCTCTTTTGGCTCCTCAATTTCTCAGAGCTTTATTCACTACCTAAAAACACAAAATTAATTAATACAAATATTTATTCTTGAGAACAAAGAAAACACGAGAATGCGGGATAATATCGATTTACGGCACAAAGATGAGTTAAATGCCAATAAATAGATGTAGAAGTATGCAATATTTGGCACTCATCAACTGTTTATTCCATAAGGTGTCTTATGTTAAGCTCTATCGGCGAGTTATTGTTTGGTTTAGTTGTTGCTCCAGTGAGGTACTTTATTTCGAGCATGTTCAACTAAATTAATCATCTTGTTTGGTTATTTAGTTGTTGCTCAGTAAGTTCTCTTATGTTGAGCATGACCAATTAAATTGATTACTTTTGTGGTTAATTTGGTTGTGTATTCCGATTAGATTAATTATGGGTTCTCTTGTGATTAATCTAGTTGAGTATTTTTGAGTCTACATAAGTTCACTTATGTTGAGCATTTCCGATTAAATTAATCACGGGTTCTCTTGTGGTTAATTTAATTGAGTATTTTGGATTCAAATTCATACTTGTATGTGATTTGTTATGTCCAAAGAAATCCTTCTTTTCTTTTGAAATTAAGGTCGCTCTTGTTGTTCTTTCGGGAATAACATATTATGGGGGAGAGTTCTTAATTGAACTTGTGCTTGATTGGCAAATTTTTGTGGGGAGTGCGGCTGTGGAATATTATAGGGGTTATCTTGTATCTTTATAAACTCCTTGATGAATGCATTTAGCTTTGGCTATATGATTGCATTTAAATAAGATGATATGTGCTTTCTTTTGGTCATGAAATGTCTCTATCGGAAATTTCATTAGGATCCGTTTTCGTACCTTTGCCAATTTTATTGACAAAAAGGGGGAGAATTAATATGTAGGTCACACTACAAATACATATGGTTTTCGGATCATTATGTAAGGGGAGTGGTTTCCATGTGAGATGGAGTAATGACTAAGGGGAGTGATACATATCACCAATTCACCATAGTATTATGGTCGAAGTTGTGATGCAATTGAACTTTGATACTATATAATGATACTATGACCTTTGTATAACAATGATTGAGAACTCTTGTTTTCTCGTTGTTATAGCTACGGATTTTCAACAACGATGATCTTGAACTTACAACCTTTGGGATCATTGGAGTACTTAGAAGTGACAAAGATTTCGAGTAATGTTGAAGATTAGGCATGTGGAATAGGAGCTACAAAAGTTAGTTCATTTATTTTGTATTCCATATGTATTGATAGTTTTTGTCACTAAAATTGACAAAGGGGGGGGATTGTTAGAGAATTGCTCGGTCGAACTCGCATGCGTTGCTATCTCAAACATGTTTGTCAATGTTAGTGATCAAAACTATAGGTCTTGATTTCTAGTCTACTATAGCTAAGTCTCGGACTAGGATAGATAGTGTATTTGAGCTCAAGAACGCATGGCGATCATCATACAAGACGAAGGACTACTCAAAGGAACGGTATATCTTCATCGACTAAAGGTATGTGGATACTTGAACTTATCTATCACTCAAAAGCCTATCTACTCTATCTCCTATTTTGAGACAAAAGTTGTTTTGCTATATAGACTTTGATTATACACATTTGCTATTTCGAGCCGAGTTTATCTCGCCTATCTATTTCTCGAAATATGTGTTGGTAAGCTTTTGCTTTGGCCAAGTTCATCTTTACCTAGTGACGAAAGTCATGACACGTTTCAATCACTTTGGAAATTGCTTACTTTGACGGAATGTCCTCTAAGAATGTTTCAATTTGAAATGAGAGTTTAGATTACATAACCATTGGTAGGATATAAGCATTGTTGTGGAAACACATATATGTATAAGTTCTTTTTTTCCTTGAACCGAAGTTTGCGAACTTTGTTGATCAAGAGAACCGGAATCAAGTCCAGCTAAGCGAAGTCGGTCATGAACCCGGTCATGAACTGGCGGAAGTTCTCTTCCCGAGAAAATTCTGTGGAGTTTGAAAACTCCTTAGGAAACTTAAGTCACGCGAACTAAGTTTGCGAACTTGAGTTAGTTATATCTAAAAACGATTATTTGTGAACTCATTTATAAAAACTAAGGAATGCAAAATGCAAATCGTGGCTATATAGTTCATGAACCGATTCGAGTGAATCAAATCGTTTTTGCTTCGATTGTGTCTTGTGTAGTTACATAAGATTTCCTTGTAATTGAACAACTCTCTAACTAGTTCATTTGAGTCATTTGAACTAGTTATGGTGAAGAAGAATATGGTTGATATGAAAGTGCTCATATGGCTAACCATTTGGTTAACTATTGTTGAACCAACAAATGTTCATGTTTGGGTACGGTTACATAAACCAAAAATAGTACATTTCATTTGTGTGTAACAAGCTAAGTTTTCGATCCAACGGTTGAAAGATATTAGCTTGAATCTAATCGGTTTTCATCTAACGTGATTATTGAATGCTTTGTTACCAAGCTAACATTGATTGCAAACCACGATTTGAAATACTATATAAGGGAGAACTCTAGCAACCTGGGAAACCTAATCCCCACACCTTCCGTGTGACACTAGTTGTATTAGCTAGAGTCGATTCTCCTTTAACCTTAGGTTTTCTTCTTAAACCGGTTAACGACTTAAAGACTTCATTGGGATTGTGAAGCGGACCGATACTACTTTCTCGTAGTTGTGTGATCTGATCTTGCCGATTCTATCGTTTTGAGTACAATCGTAATGATTTGGCTTGAGATCTTTATCTCCGATAGGCAAGATATAAAAGTAATCACAAACATTTTCGTCTCATCATTTGTGATTCCACAATATCTTTTTTATTGCGTCGATTAAGATTATTGTGAGGTGATTGATAATACTAGGTTATTCTTCGGGAATAAAAGTCCGGGTTATCAATTGGTTCCTGTTCACCTTGATTTATCAAAAGACAGAACAAAACTTGTTGGTTTATCTGTGGGAGACAGATTTATCTATTCTGTAGACTTTTCTGTGTGATACAGATTTGTTTATTAAAGTCTTCGACTTTGGTCGTAGCAACTCTTAGTTGTGGGTGAGATAAGCTAAGGGAATCAAGTGCGTAGTATCCTGGCTGGGATCGAGACGTAAGGAGCGCAAGCGTACCTTGAATCGGTGTGAGATTGATTAGGGTTCAACTACATTCCAGACCGAAGTTAGTTTGTAGAAGGCTAGTGTCTGTAGCGGCTTAACACAGTGTGGTGTTCAATCTGGACTAGGTTCCGGGGTTTTTTCTGCATTTGCGGTTTCCTCGTTAACAAAATTCTGGTGTCTGTGTTATTTGTATTCCGCATTATATTTTGTTATATAATTGAAATATCATAGGTTGTGTGTTTGAATCAATCAATTGGAAATCCGACCTTTGGTTGTTGATTGAAATTGATTGATCCTTGAACATTGGTCTTTGGTACCGTTCAAGTGATTTCTCTTGTATTCAATTAGACTCGCAGATTTCTATTTGCTTGAGAAAGAATTGAATCGAGAAAGAGAGATATAACTCTTTGATATACTTTTTATAGATTGAGTCTTGTTGATTCACTTAAAAGTATATTGGAGTTTGTCCATACAGATTGCTAAGCGAAATATTGGGTGTGGTTGTTGTACCCCCGCTTTTTCAGTATTCCCACGCCTCCGACCTATGAATAAGTCACGTACCAGGAACAATTCCTTTGGTTCGTATTCCAAATAGTAAAGGAACAACAAATCTGTTGGGTATCAACTCTCTTCAACCAAGTGATATGAGTCGGACAAAGGCTCTTCTGTTTTTCTTAACATAAACTCCTTCGTCGAGGTCCTTGGATCTATCTTATGTTCAATTACCCTGAAGTAATCGTTTAAGATTAAGCCAACAACACTCTTAATCCAAAGAATTGTGTTAATGCGATCTACTCAATTAATCAATCCAATCTATCACAAGGATAAACCGATTATTAATTGGATCCTATTTTTACCGAAACAAGTATTGTGCATACCAAAGATTATGAACCCACAAATCGAGAAATCTACAAACTCTTCTTTGTCTTCAAATCTTCTTAGATCTTCAATAAACACTTGCACACAATCACTTGAATCTCTTGTGATCAATCACGCCTGAACGGAGTCTTAACAATGGATTATCACAAGATCGTCTTTAGAACTAACAATAGTCTAAAGATCCTGTCGAAACTCGAACTAGTTTGAGTGAATCTTATATCGAAGAGAAGATTCTCAAGTATAAACAAACTAGGTGCAATCAAAGTTCAACCACCGTTAGTCAATCAAATCAATGAAAACAAAAGATAAACCGCAATTATCTAATTTCCCACCAACGGTACTAATAGAGCTTCACAATCTCAAAGAAGACTTTAAATTGAGCGTAGTAAGAGATTTCGCCTAATTAGGTTACTCTCCTCTCCGAATAGGCATCTACACCCGGTAACAACACAACCGAGGAAGTTTCTTTGTCACGAAGGATTAGTTTGCAAGAAAGGCAAACTTCAAGTATTTATAGACAAAGAAGTTTGGACACCAAGGAATTTCCAAAACCGAAAAATATTCTCAAGATATTCATTAAAGCACAAATTCGGTTTCCATAATTCCCGGAAAATGCTCTGTCCAAAAATAATGATCGAAATCTCTCGGAAAATCTCTAATTAGTAAATGCACATTACTAATTCTTATTTTCCTAAAAATGAAGTTAATAACCTTAATTAAAATATTCTTAACTTATGTCGACATTCACAACACGTGTTCAAAGTATGTCGACATCTTAACTTTGTAAGTTCTCTTTCACACTTACAACCTTGAAACCGATTTGCCACACTTCTAAACAAGTTTAGAATTGGTTCATCTGACTTTCAAGAACTATGTGATTGATCAAATAACATTCAATCACAAATCATGGGTTTAACGGTTCTACCAAAACAAGTTTCGGTTTTACCTTCCATGTGAGTACTGTGCATAGTCACACTAGATTTCCAAAATTCGGTTGACTAGGTACTAGGATCGGTTCCCCACATATATATGGTATCTAACTTATACGTGTTGCACATGTCCATACGATCGGTTCCCCTTTCTGCTATAAACCTTGCTGCACCTCATACAAGGATCGGTTCCCCTTTGTGATGTACTGCACCTCTTACTAGGATCGGTTCCCCTTTCCCATATTTGGTCGACATAAAATCACAAACTCGATCATACCATCTCAGGTGATTACTTAAGATCGGTTTCACTAATAAAAGTCATACCAATACATAAGTCGCCTTTGTGAATAGTTTTACCAAGAACACAACAAGTTATGAACGGTTATACTAAATCACACATATTGGATGTTCACAAGATATACAATGAATAACAATCCCAATAACGCCTAGCGATTTCCTTTTCGATTCACAAACAAGTTTATGAACTTACTTCCTTATAACACATGTAAAACATTGTTCCCTAGGATGAAATCCTCACCTCATACCCATACATAATTACAATAGCATTCAAATGATTATGACGATGTCTTATCTACAAAGTTTAATGGTTAAGCAATAAACCTCGTATTGTATTCCTTAATACTATGTCTATCTAGAGTTCAAATATGCTTCGCAGTTTTGTTTTCAATATGCACGACTTGAAAGATACGTTAGGGAATGAAACAGTTCAAGTCAAATATCACTAACCTCAAGTGGAAGGATGATTGTTGTCGTTGTAGGTCCTTGCTTCTTCACATCTTCAAGTCTTCGCAATACTTGTAAAGTCTCATTATCCTAATACTTTCAAGCTAACCTATACGAAGTTGACTCTAGTACATAATCAAGCGACTCTTAACATGAGTTTTGATTCACTAAAATATGACAACCAAACTTGACATACCAACGCTTGGTGGGTTCAACCGAGCTATGATCTAACAATCTGCCCCTTTGTCAATTTTAGTGACAAAACTCTTACATCATATGGATAAAAAAATTACAAGAATTCATTACACGAATGACGCTTGATTCCCCGAATTCAACAAAGACAAGAACTTCCTTACATTCAATCCTTGAAAATGTCGTTGTTGACATTATAATAACAAAGCTAATACTCCCCCTAAGGAAGATAGGTAGATATTCAATACGTACGTCTTTGTTATACCAATTCATATGATATGTTACTCCCCCTCAATGCTGTGCTTTCACTCTTTCGTTTAGATAAAACGTTTAAGCGCCAATGTTCTTTTCCTTAGCAATACCAATCAATATAAAATCAATGCCAGTATCACTTGTTTACTCCATATATTTCTCCCCCTTTTTGTCACAAAATAACAAAGAAATGAAAAAAAATAAAGGACAACACGAAAAGAATCTTACAAATCTCAAAATAGACTTGCAACCTGTAGAGTTAGGCACGAGGGTTCCACACACCATGTTCTGATAATCAATATCAAAAACCGAAACTACAAGTAGTTTTATTTTGATATGTTACCAAGGAAACAATTGTCCGAAACAATTTTTCCATTTTAGTTTAGGAAACCAAAAATAAACTAAGAACCTTAGTCCCTTTGCTAAACCGATTGTACAAAAATAATCGCTTAATTCGATAAGACCAAAATAAAGATAACTCTATTTTTCTCATCAGGTTCTAATTATCCATAAACTTAGACCTTTCAATTTTAAACAAGACAAGAACTAGGTTAGTTAACTAGCATTTCTTGTTAAGGCATTCGATTAGACTTGAATAACCGAAACCTTACTTCGATAAGTCTAACTAAGATAAAAATTAACTTAGTTTCTCTTATCCGAAATCGAAATGGACTAAACAACTCATCCAGTAAACCTTTTATCTCGTTAAGCCATAAATAATTCATACAAACCAAATAAATCAACTTGCATAATTATTCACCTCAACCTAAGCAATTGAAACAACATAGACATTAAAAGCACCGCAATTGCACCGAAATTTTGTAAGCCTAAACAATTGATACCACACAATAAAGCAAGATAACAATAGTTTTTCTTAACCAGAACCAATTGAATCACACATACATCCATACACACATAATGGGATAAACATCAATTGTACCGAAATTTTGTTAAGCAAAAGCAATAAATATATATGAAATAAACTCAGGCTTTTCTTAAATAGGAAAACAATTAACTAACAACATTGTTACCTCAAATTTCGCATCCACTTCTCCAATATGATTGCATCTTCATCCATGGAGAATTGATATCGAAATATCATCATGTTGTCATCCTTACGCAAAAACAAAAGAATAACAATAACCAACCTTTACCAGAGAAAGGTTAAAACTCGGTTTAACAATTGCAAGCAAAAGTTGAAAACCGTCGAAACACATATGCTTTTATGCTAAACCAAAACCGATTCAACATATTGTGACTTTTCACATATTGTTTCTACCAGAACCCCTTCATGATTCTTTGATAAAGCCTACCAACATGGGCTAGAACTTAATCCTGCTAAATCAAAAAGTACCCAAACCACAAGGGTTCACAACTTATGAGATCGAATATTAGGGTAGTAAAACCGAAATCAAACATACCATAAACATACATAGCAATAAGATAAAAGCATTCAAGCACAGGCTATGTAAACCGAAAACTATCACAAGAAAAATTATAAATCAAATAATTTTATTCATAATAGTTTTATTCATAATAGACTAATACAATCAATGAAAGAAATCAAAAATTGATGTCTATTTTTCTAGATTAAGTATTACAGCATATAACTTAATCTCTAACAACCTTTAAATAGGTGTTTTTCAAAGATCATCTTCAATTTCCTCAAAATTTTCAGGATCTTCATCAACATCATCTCGACTGATATCTCGGATTCTGCACACAGTACCTTGGTTATGTTCACAGGCTAAAGCATTAACCTTTCGATTAATATTCCGAGCATACTCCCTATTACCGATTCCAAGTTTCATCAGTTTTCTTTGGTTACGGATAACAGTTCTTAGTAATGATGCATGTCTATGATGAGTTTCAATGGTACTGAGGAGGACTTGATGTAGATTGATAATATCAACCTTAGTATCCAAGCTATTTTGAACAAGAAGATGAGTCACATCTTCCTTTTCATTATCGATATTTTCACAACCATATTTCTTGAAGGTATTATCAAGATGAACACTTTCCTTCGAAGTCATTCCACTCAAGGCTTTCAGAAGTTGTGCTTGAGATCTGGTTTGAGAATACATCCTTTTGTATAAGTTCTCAGGCATGTTGAGTACATATACTTGAAATACCTTTAACACATTCCAAACATAGATATCAGCCTTAAATAAATAATTCTGACAAGATTTGAAAATAATTTTCGCATCTAATGTGTTACAGAAACACAACATTCTCCAAAGATATTATCTCCAAAAGCGGTTTAAGAGATACTTCAAACAGCCACACAAATCCTTTTTACACAATTTGTTGTAAGACAACGTTTCTACACATAAGAATGATGTAAGGTAGATTGTGTATTCTCTCTATTTTGAATAAGAGAAATTTGTAGGATTCAGATTGCCCAGGTACATGTGCTTCCTTATATCTGAAGATTGGGTATTGTAAGGATGCGATTAAACATTAGGATGAGGAACTCCCTCATCAAATACCTTTAAAGGAGTGTAGATGGAGAAAAACAATTTGCTAGTTTTTACGGAATTGAAGAGTCGACCGTGTGGATACTCCTTGAACCGAGCGAAATGTTGAACCTCACGCATATGCACTACAAGAAGGGAGTGCTTTAAGTTCGAGAGATCAATCTGTAAGACTCCGGCCTAAACCAAGAACAATGGCCGTTCCAGAGTCAATTCGGTCACAAGAGAGGATGGGTTGATCTGTAGGAGGGAAGCTGAGAAATGCGTGAGATCAATGGTGATCTGAGATTGTAGGTGTGTTGTGAATTCAGCGTAATAATGCTCTGAATGATTGAATTTTGCTCAATTGAGAGTGAATTCTCAGATGATGAGTTTGTGTAGACGAAAGATTGTCTGTATGAACTTGCCGAGAATTCTTTTAGAAGAATGTTTGAGTGTTCGAATCTTGTCCTTTCAATCAGGATTCAGAGACATTTTATAATGCCGGAGTTGAAAACATCATGATCCCATGAAGTGTGACAGTTTGCTGGAATCAGAGAGTGGGTAAGTGGGAAATCGTGTTAAAACCAGTTGCTCATCATGCGGAGACTTGATTAATTTTCCACCCACTACTTTGGCCGACTCTTCCAACCGATTGCACGACTTGCTCACATTCTCATCGTGGGTGAACACACGTGCCGTAGACCGCCAGACCAAAACCCTAGTTAATATCCCCCCATGTGACACGATTGATATCTCATGATTGTGGAGTCAGTTGCTGACTTTGTGGGACGATGAGTCCATGTATTGTTGAATTGAACATGTTTTGCAAATGTTCTGAAATTCATGAATCAAATATGTCTGCTGAGACGAGGTATTATTATGTTGATTACCTAAGACAAGCAAACTGTGTTGCTGAATTGTTGAATAATATTGATAGTGGAACCAATATTCTTGAATATGAGCAAATATTGCTGGTTCGAGCAAATATTGCCGGTTTGAGCAAATATTGCTCGTTTGATGAATTGTTGGTAGCAGGACCAAAATAAATATTAATTTAAGATACCGACTGCTAGGTCAAGTAAAATAAATAAAAACGTTGATCATGAAATCAACATTAAATTATCGAGTATTTGAATCGCCAATCATGTTTCTCAGAGCTCTAGATTCAAAACCCTAATTTTATCGAAATGATGATTTATTGCAAATCAATCTACAGAGTAAAGCAGGGACCGGCTACATGGGATGAAGAATTCACCATGTAACACCCAGATGCTCGAATGTGCAAAGTACCAAAGTCTCTTGAGGACCAGTTGGTGAAAGAATGATTAAATGTTGATTTAATCATTTATTGAAAAAATGCTCGTGTGAGCGACAAATAATAAATACCTGGTCACGAACTGAGGGACCGACCAAGAGGTCATGGGACCGGCTCTTGGTGGCCGTGGGACCAATGGATGGTCGTTCAAGCAAACTCTTAATTGTTTGGAAGAAGTCTGAACCTAATATGAGCAATTGAGCAAATTAGGTTAAAATCATTAAAACATGTGGGACCGGCTATTTGCAGGCCTTAGAGCCACCCTTGGTCGACCAAGGGGATGTGCTCGTCTCACCATAGTGTCCGTGTCTCGATCCCCGAGAGTTTCGATATTTTTCGATGCGCGTTTTTAGCAACATTCGAAAAATATACGAGAATCCGTGGTTTTCTTGAAACTAGGAAAAAATACATGAGATGATGAAAATGATAAATAAAACGAGGAATTGCAAGGTGTGGGACCGACCCACGGCTAGGGCATGGCCGGTAGGTGAAAAGCACGGTCCCACACTTTCCCGAGCGTAATTTTATGTACTTTCTCGATTTGAGGAGATTCCATGAAATCGGGAGAGTTTTATGAAATTAGGGAACTTCCATGAGATGAGAGAGATATAATAATAATAAAATAGGGAATGATGGAGTGTGGGACCGGAATGGCCAAGGCATGGTCGGCCGGCAAATGGGCACTCCCGCAGCACTCTTCCCAAGTAATTTTCATGATTTTAGGAAATTTTCATAAAATCGAGAGATTTGTTAAAATCAAGGTATTTTGTTGAGATCGGGGAGTTTTCATGAAATCGAAACTAAAACAACAAACAATAATAAAATAATAGGCGTGTGTGACCGGCTAGGGCATGGCCATTGGCTAGAGCCCGGTCCCACGAGTTTTCCTAATTTTATAATAATTTTCATGATTTTAGAGAAAATTCATAAAATTAGGGAATGTTCATGGTTTTAGGGAAAATTCATAAAATCAAGGAATTTTCATAATTTGAGAGGAATAATAAAATAATGGGAACGTGAGGTGTGGGACCGGCCACGGCTAGGGCATGGCCGGCCGGCTGGTGCCCGGTCCCACGAGTTTTCCTAATTTTATAATAATTTTCATAATTTAGAGAAAATTCATAAAATTAAGGAATTTTCACGGTTTTAAGGAAAATTCATAAAATCAAGGAATTTTCATAATTTGAAAGAAATAATAAAATAATGGGGACGTGAGGTGTGGGACTGGCCACGGCTAGGGCATGGCCGCCCGGCTGGTGCTCGGTCCCGCGACACCTTTCCCTAATTTTATTATTTCTTTGATAAAATCATGACATTAGAGAATTTCCTTGAAACGAAGGAGATTAGCTCGAACGAGAGAATTTTCACGAGATCGGGGAAAAATAATAAAATATGACAAAATATAAAATTATGCGCGGGACTGGTCACGGCATGACCGGCCAACTGATGATCCCAGTCCCCTGACGCCTTTGTTAATATTTTATTATTATTATTTTTTCTTCCTATTTTGCATAGGTTCATCGTTCATTCATATTTTTGAAATGCTCGTTTGCGCATTCAAATGATGGTCTGTGCATTATTGTTAAGTACACTTGCACTATTTTAGTCAGGGCATATTCGATGCTCAGATGCCTGTCTCGTTGAATATTTATCACTAACCCGTGGAATTCTGCTGGGAAGAACTACAAATTGAAGTGACGAAATATAACGAAGAATCGTAGAATATTCTTTGGATATTCGGGCGATTATAGATAATTAAGCGATGGCTCTATACTAGCGGGGCTTTTTATCTAGGAGTATTAATTATCGAGGGTCGAGCAATATGAACTTGCTTTGAGTGTCATATTCCTCTTGTATAGTCGGGGAAAACATGGTTGCATCCTGAAGACGTTATTGCTCTATACTAGCAGACATGTTGTCTAGGAGCCATCCAATCTTGCGATTCTATACAGTATGAGATGCGTCGTGGTCTCAGCTGGGAGACTACACATCTACATCTTCTCTCGAGAGACTTTCTCGATCGGAGGTTTTATGGCATGAGCTTTCACGCTTAGAGACATGAGTCTCAATACTCATCCGATTGCCTTTATCCTGAGTAATTCTGAAATTGCTCGGTATTCATGAGATGTGACGTGGCCTCAATTTGGGAGACTACACATCTACATATACTACGAGAGACAAACCTTCTCATTCCAGAGATTTATGGCATGAGCTTCCATGCTTTAATGAGAGACTTGGGCCTCAATACTCATCCGATTGTCGGATCCTGGAGTATAGTTTTACAATTTTACCCTTTGTCGAAAATCCACCATCTACATTAAGTCCCCTGCTTAGTGAGGAATAGTCATGTTCCTCAGTCAGCATTGAATGGTGATTTTCCAGGTACAAACAGAAATAAGTAATTGAACTTAGTCATAAGATAAGATATTGTCGGATTTCGACTGAATGAGCAAACCATGGTTTGAGCGGAAACCCAGTGGCATAATAGAGCATCATCCCGTGAGAAAAATTGGTGTAGAACCGCTGATTTGATGGCGGAATCCTGGTTGGTTTAGGATTCAAGGGCCGGGCCCAAAAAGTAAATCCTAATGAAATTAGATTTTGGAAGTAAAATTTGATATAAAAGGAATTAATTCCTTTTTTTTATTCTTCCCACACGACCACCATATTCTTCATCCTCCCATCACCTTCACGTCCGAGCTGAGTAGGAGCAGGAAGATTTTTGCCGGAGCGTCACCTGTCCGTCCGACAGAGCTAGCACCGTCCCACCAACTTCCCACGAGACCGACCAGGTACGCAACTTTTTTTTCTTTTTTGTTGTTTGTTTGCTGATTTTATGAGTTGTTCATGTTGAAATTCTATACATGCGTATATATTAGCGTGAGTTTTGTAGGAAAACCCTTATTTTATTAAACGTATGTTCGTTCGATCGTTAGTTTAAGAAACTATCGACAATCCCTAACTTGAGAGAGATTTTTTATTTGGAAATAGACCTGTGTACAGTGATAAAATTTTGTTTATGAGCTTTCATGGAAACCAAAACTTTATCTTAAAAGGCGTGAGCTTTCACAAAAACGAAATAAAACCTCGTTTTAGAGAATAATGCTCGTACGAAGGAAAATTAGAGATTTTTTTTTTGAAACCGTGACATATTATGATGAATATGATGTATTTTGTTCACGTGGGTTTGTTCATATTAGATAAAATTCGGAAATTTAGGTGAGTAGTTCACGTTAATTATTGTTTTGTAAAAGCAAAACGTGGGTTTTGAGTAACCTCAAACTTAGACAATTTATTTATGATGAAATATTGTCTTGGTGTAAATTTCATAGTTCAATTGTGGATGTTTGAACTATGAAAATTGTGTCTATGATTTTATGAAAAATCATCTTTGAAAGTTAATAAAGTTTCGTTCGTTATTGCAGGTTTCAAGAAACGAACTAATTTTGGAGTGTTAACTCTTGCGGTACAATCACTATTGTGAGTGGAATCGTAAAGAGGTAAGAGTTAAGAGTTACCATTTTTGTAGATGGATTTATTTGCATGTCGATAATTTTATGCTCCTGGTTCCGTAAAATGTCGACTTCAATGCAGTTATTCCTCCAGCTCTTCTGATGAGGATTCCAAAGCTAAATTGAAAGCTAAGAAAATTCATAACGAGGGAGCGAAGCCTAGCATACCCCTGAACAAGCGGAGGGTCACTTATGATGAACTCAGGAAAATAAAGGCTCAGGATGATGAGGAGGCTCGTCAGCAACAAAGGATCGAATCCGACGCCTTGAGAATACTAAAGGCGAGGAGAGACGCCAATTCTTGGACGGCACCTTCGACTCGATGCTTGATGCTTCAAGAAGAAACTACATGGGAGTTACCAGAGCGTAAGATCAAGCCTGACTGGTATTCCAGAGTTCGAGAGAACCATGAAGCAAATGAAGTTGAACCTAAAGCGAAGAAGATTCGGACTCGGATGATCTTGATATCCATCCATTTCATCGATAATTGATGTAAAACACTCAAGAGGATTACGAAAGGATAGTGATGAAGATTCTAAAAGGACGATGATGATGAATCGACAACTCGGATGAATCGACGAGTAGCTTTACTTTCAATCCCCTTTTCTCTTTTAGCATTTAAACGTTTTTAGCTTTCGTAGTAAACATCTTCATTCAATCAACTTTATTGAAGTATTAAGATTTTCCTTTCAAACAAGAGACCCTTTCATTAATGCTATTTCTTCTTGATTGAATCAAATAAAGTGAACCAATCTTCACACGCCGAACCCATTATAATCTTCCTTTGCTTGATTTATGGTTTCCATCTGTGAAAACATCTAGGCACAGATAATGTAACACACAAATCCGCGTGACTTGCTGACCGTGCTTAGCTTTGGTTAGTCCCAAGTGCATTATTTTACTCCGCATCTCTAGTATTGACCTTGTTCAAAGACTTAGGGTTTAAAAACCATGCAACTGAATTGACTTGTTTTAAAGATAAGTGCCTGCTTTGTATCTTGTATGTATCTCCAAGGTTTAGGGTTTAATACTACAAATATTTTTTCCATTCTTGAGTTAGTTTCACAGAAGAAATTTTCAATTGCCATACCTTTCATACCATGTCTAGCGATAATACTTCTTCTCAAACGGACTTGTCAAGCATGGAAAAGAAGCGTCTATCTCGGTAAATTTACATCTTCTTCGTCCCCCTGTTTGATCGAGGTTATTGATCGTAGGGAATGATTTGTTGCGGGATAATCGAAAAATCTTTCTTCTCACACCGAGCCCAAAGCGAATGGCCGAACTCCTTCCGGTATAGGTCGGCTCCCGCCGAGACTGGATCATCTGAAGCAATCTTACAATTCTTGAAGTTTTTACCATGCTCAATTTCGACAAAATTAAACACTTCCTCATTTCGTCACGGGCGGACGTCTGTGTCGTTGTTGATGCTAGAAGGAGAAGGAGAGGAAAGTCCGTGACCGTGGTTGAGGTTGAAGATAGCATCAACCAGGCATGTGAAGATTCTGCAGAATCCGTGGAGACAGGAGATAGTGTTCATGCTCTTGAATACCCGACGGCTGGACACTTGTTTGAAGCTCCTTGATCAATACTTTCCCAGGACAATGAGGTGGTGGGTTGGATTAAATCATTCCCAAGTGTCATGTGCCTCTGTATACCAAAATTTGGAAAAAGTATGGGCACATTGCTACTACTGAAGTATGGAAAGGTTTTCTACCAATCCTCTTGACCACAGTTGCAGGGTTGTCTCCGATCATTGAAGAGATGAACCAAATGCACACAACGGGATGTCAAGAATCGGGAACTACACAAGTGGGATGAGATGGTTTCCAATTGTGAGACATTGCGATTCAATGTGATCTAGCTTAAACTAAATCGACTTGAGATAATCAAGATTCATAAGGCGCGGAGGCTGCGATGCGATTTCCATGACCTTTGCTTTATTGGATGAGGAGAAGATCTTGGCTTTGGGAGTGTATTTAGGGTCGAGAAGGCTAGTCGATGATTTGAAGGTAAGACCCGGGATCTTCAAGAAACTTGTGAGTTTCTTATAGAGATTATCCATTCTTTGGACGGTTAGCTCAAAGTGATCATTCAGAGAGTTGAAATGTAGGTTTTTGATAAGGTAGAATAACTGATAGCATGAGGAATTTTTGTTCAATTGATGAATGCTTGGTGAACAAACGAGCATTTTGCATGCTCTTTGAAGGAAATAAATTGCATTTGAGATGTATTTGAATAAAGGTTAATTATCTGCTTCTTGATCAAGCATAATAGGCTTTGAGCCATTTAGTTGATAATATTTCCTTCCTTTTCTCCATTCGACTTGCTAAAATTTTGTAGTATCCACTAGACACCGCTTTGATGATAACATACGCCCTTCCCATTTCGGAGAGAATTTGGGAAGCTGACATGTCTTGTCAATGTGCTTTGCCGTCTTTAATACCAAATCTCCTACTTGGAAAGTTCGAGGTTTTACCATTTTGTTGTAAGTTTCCGGATATTATCTGTTTTGTAGGCTTCCACATACTTTTTTATTTAGCTCTCCTTGATTCGAGCATGTCCAGTTCGGAACTCTTGACTTGGGACATTCCTGCTTCATCCCATCGTATTCCTTGCTTAGCCGCCGCAATCCTTGCCGAAGGAATTTTTATCTCAGCTGGGAGTATGGCATCATCCCCATAAACGAAATGAATACGGTGATATTCCAATCGAGCTTCTTAGAGCAGTTACGTAAGCCCACAAAGCCATGGGTAATTGCTCATGCCATGGCGTAGATTATCATGAATTGTTCGGCGGTGAGTCTGAATCAAAGTTTTGTTGGTGCTCTCCGCTTGACCGTTTCCTTGGGGATAGTATGGCGTGGAGAAATACGGTTTGATCCCGTTACTCCTTAGTAATTTTTAGACATCTTTGTTGGCGAAAGGAGTCCTAGATTATCTGTGATGATATGTTTGGGGACGCCGAATCTACGGATAATGTGTTCCCTTGATGAAAGAGCTGCAGCCAGTTGCCCCTTTGTAGTACCTCGAGCGGGATTGCTTCGACCCATTTAGTGAAATACTCGATGCTTCGTGACGATGTATTTGTGTTGCTTTGAAGATCTTTGGATTGATCTTTAGATGATATCAAGTCCCCGACTATAGAAAGGCCATAGACTATTCCACAGTATAATGGAAGACAAGGAGTATGAATAAGATTCACTGCATAGTGAACACAGCATTGATGGCACTTTATGAGCGTATGCGGGTTTTGCATCGTCTTCCATGGTCGGCCATTAATATTTCGTGGATTTGGGTACAATTTCTTTTTCCCTTGGTGTTCTCCTTCATAGTTTCTTTCAAAATTAATCGGTTTCATCTTCGGCCGAGGGCATCTCCAGCAAGTCTCCTCCAAAGCTTTTGCGGTATAAGATTCGTCGAAAGACAAATCTCTTAGCTCTCGCCTGAGCTTCATTGTATCTTTATTTTTAAGGTGGCGACTTGTTGTCTCGAAGGTATTCGATGTAAGGTTGCCTCCCGGTCCGGCGTGATGAAGTGTCGGGATCTCCAATGATGAGGCATCGACAATTAGGACAATCTCCACCCGCAAGGTCTACGTACTTCCATGGAGGTCATTGTGTCAGAGTCTTTGGGTCTTATAAAGTGTTATCACCGACGTCGCCACACACTTCCTGATGCACACAGGTTTTCCTTAACCTTATTGTGAGGCACCATGATAGAGATACATCTGGGTTACAATGGTACAAGGCTCCGTGGAGCAAGAAGAGTTCTTTAGTTCTTTGAGGCCAGAGCTGCTCCTTACATGTGGAAGCCCTGCTCGGCTCGTGAATAATAGGTGTCCTCCAGGTCATTTGCTTGAGCATCTTCGGTTTGACTAAGCCATGTGGATAATGACTCGTCTTTGAACTATGATAGCTTTCTCGACCTTGCCAGTGCGGCTTGGAGGCGGGTTTGCCAAGAAATCAGCATGTCACATTTGTTGGTTTAGACCCGTATGAGTGATAGTTGCATCGGCGAAATGAGTTAGGAGTCGTTGCGCCTTAGCTACGAATGGAGCAGCGTTATCTCCTTGAGAGAGTATGTCCCATTCATTTGATGGACTAACGGTTTTTTGAATCTCCCTCTGTCTCAGTACCTCACTCCCCTTCACTTGTTTAGCTGGGATAATCCAGCAGAAGGCTTCATCTTCCCTGTGATTATTTGTACAATGGAAATCCGCTTAAATAAATGTGAGAATACTTCACTTTGATGGAGAGACCAAGAATATGCCGCTCCTCCCGTATCATTGCTAGGGTGGCGAGATCCATCAAAGTATAACCTTCCACGTTTCTTCCTTGTGTTGAAATTTACGAAATTCACTGGTACATCATCTGTAGTGTCATGGAATCTTCCCCTGGAAAAGCCCAATAAATGCACTCTTGCTTGACCTTTGATTGCTTTGGGAGAAATACATACTATGTCGAACTACGACATACAAGAAGCGGCCATTTTACGGGTCTTTCCTATCGGAGCGGGTTTGGAGAGTAAAAACTTTATGGGATCAACTTTGGAGACGAGCACGACTCATTGGAAAGTAAATAATACTCCGAACCTGCATTGCATGAGCTAATACCGAGAGCATGCTCTTTCATTTCGGATATCAGTTGAGCATCCTGTGGTTGGTAATATTAGGTGGATGTTCGCGCCTTCTTCGTCTTCTTGAGCTTAGAGTGCTCGATATGCTGCGTCATTGGAAATTTGTGTATAGTATCAATGGTCGTCCTTTATCTTTGAGACCTCGCGAGCTGCGGCCGATAAAAGTACTTGTTGTATCTTGGAATACGTCATGTTGAACATCTGTCCGGTAAAACTTGCTCCCTACTTGACGAGGTGAGCGAAGCAATAAGTTAGAGCGATCCTGGTATGAAGCGTCTGATGTGTTCACCTTACCCATGAAACTACTGTAGTTCCTTCACGGTGCGCGGAGGAGGCATGGTGTTGATGGATTTTGCTTTCGGATCGACTTTGATCCCTTGGCGGTGACCGGGAATCACAGAAACTTCCCGAGAAGAAACTCGAAAGCATTTAGAGGGTTCGTCTTTAACTTGTATTAAATCTTTCCGAAAACTTTCCAAAGAACATCGATAGTGCTCGAGCTTTCCGATTTCACCACAAACGTCGTGAGCATAGTCTTCTGCTTGCTTGTGCATCATATCATGAAATATTCTTGTCATAGCTCGTTGGTAGGTGGCACTGCATTCTTCAATCCAAAAGGCATCACGGTATAGTGAAAATTCACGATAGGAGTGCGGAACGCGGTCTTGGCGACATCATGCTCGAACATCTTGATCTGGTTGTATCCGTTGTAACCATCCATGAATGAGAACATACCGTGACCGCTAGTTGCATCGACGAGCATATCAATGTTGGGCAAGGAAAGTCATCCTTCGGGCAACATTTATTCGGGTTTCGAAATCTACACAACATCGATTTGACCATTTTCTTCTTAAGCTGGAACAACGTTAGCCAGCCATGTCGGATGTTGAATAGGCTTGATAAACCTCGCTACCAGCAATTTACGAATCTCGACCTTGATTTGCTCCTCGACCTCATGCATGAAGCTGTCTTGGTGGTTGTTTGACGACCTTGGAGCCAGGAGTGATATGCGAGACGATGAGTGACCGGTTTATCATCCGGACCGGCATTTCTTCGTACGTCCGAGGCAAAGATGTCCGATATTCTTTCGACAAACTTACCAAACACTGCTCGTTCCTCCTGTGATAACGCAGCACCGATTAGGATTGGTCTCGGGTCTTTTTACGTGCCGATGTTGGTTGTCTCAAGATCATCGGTAGTAGAGTTTGTGCCATCTTGCAAGCTGTTGCGGAGCATCTTGAACCTCGTCGTCGGGCGTTTGCTCGACTGACATGATTCATTAGTGTGGGGAGACTCTTGATCAATCTTCCCTATTAATTGCTAATCTTTGCGTTGCCGATAAGTGGTTCTTCCTTCCGCATCATGGATGGTTGTGAAGTTGTATCCTGGCGTCGCGACTTGGTCCTTACGGAGTTTGACGGGCGTAGCAGGTGATATGACTGGTCTTTCTTCCGAAGATGGTGACGACGTGTCAGCAGCAGCTATTTCGATAGTCTTCCAGCTCGGAAGTGGAGTGCTGTAAATCTTCTTGGGAGGTTCAGGAATGTTTCTCTGGGATTCGATGAATTCGGCATCATAGGCCAGGGCGTAAGGGGGTGATGAAGCGGCTATGCGAACGGTCTTATTGTTGAGTAGAGCCTTCATACATTGATGGTAAGTCGATGGGACCACCTTGTTGTCATGGAGCCACGGTTGCCCAAGTATCATGTGATAGTCAGGTTCTTGTTCGATCACATGAAATTTCACTTTCGACTGAATTGGTCCTACCCTCAAATCTACATACGCATATCCATATGTATGGCTTTGGCTTCCTTCAAATCCTGTCATTAGGATGGGATGGCGAATGATTTTACCTTGTGGGAATCTGGCCATCCTGAGGGTCTTCATAGTGACGATGTTCGTGGAAGCGCCTGTGTCAACGAGGGCCCTCCTAAATTCGGTGCCTTTGATGAAACCAGTCACGTACAATGCCCGATTATGTCCTTCATCTGCCATGCGATCTTCTTCTCCAAAAGTGATGTTGTCGATCGAATGTTCAGACACCAGGGAGACTTCTTCAACTGCTGGGTTTGGTGGAGTTATTTGCACGTCATACGATATCTGGCTGAGTGCGGTAAACATGTCTGTACGCTGCTCCTTGGAAAAGTGTAAAAGTTCACACAGATCTTCAACCAACTGTGCAACTTCCTGCTCCACTGGCTTCTCATAAGTGGTAAAACTATTGGTTTGAGGCAGATCATCAGTCGGAGCAGTTGGACGTTCCACCATCTACTGCTCCAAGTATTCTCGTTACATGTACTAGGCAGGTGAACAGGTTGTCGATTGCTGATTTCAACCTTTGCACGTCTCTTGACAAATTGTTTTGCCTCCGCGTTAGTTCAGTCAAAGTCGGGATTTATCCATCGTTCGTTTCGACGAAGATAAATGGAGTTGTGAAATATGACAATTCATTGTAACCAGAATTGTTCGAAGGAGTGTGAGGAAGGTTACCATTCGAGAGATTCTGGTTGGGATGCAGAGTGGTTGAAATTCCTAAGACCAACCATCTTGTGAAAGCTTGAGATTGCAAACCAGAGATTAATCTCCCACTGTGGTCGCCAATCTGTAGATGGAGAAAAACGATTTGCTGGTTTTTACGGAATTAAAGAGTCTACCGTGTGGAGACTCCTTGAATCGAGCAAAATGTTGAACCTCACACAGATGCACTGCAAGAAGGGAGTGCTTTAAGTTCGAGAGATCAATCTATAAGACTCCGGCCTAAACCAAGAACAATGGCCGTTCCAGAGTCAATTCGGTCACAAGAGAGGATGGGTTGATCTGTAGGAGGGAAGCTGAGAAATGCGTGAGATCAATGGTGATCTGAGATTGTAGGTGTGTTGTGAATTCAGCGTAAGAATGCTCTGAATGATTGAATTTTGCTCAATTGAGAGTGAATGGTCAGATGATGAATTCGTATAGACGAAAGATTGTCTGTATGAAATTGCCGAGAATTCTTTTAGACGAATGTTCGAGTGTTCGAATCTTGTCCTTTCAATCAGGATTTAGAGACATTTTATAATGCCGGAGTTGAAAACACCATGATCCCATGAAGTGTGTCGGTTCTTTGGAATCGAGAGAGTGTGGAAGTGGGAAATCGTGTTAAAACCAGTTGCTCATCATGCGGAGACTTGGTTAATTTTCCACCCACTGCTTTGCTGACTTTTCCAACTGATTGCACGACTTGCTCACATTCTCATCACTGGGTGAACACACGTGTCGTAGACCGCCAAACCAAAACCCTAGTTAATATCCCCCCATGTGACACGATTGATATCTCGTGATTGTGGAGTCAATTGCTGACTTTGTGGGACAATGAGTCCATGTATTGTTGAATTGAACATGTTTTGCAAATGTTCTGAAATTCATGAATCAAATATGTCTGCTGAGATGAGGTATTATTATGTTGATTACCTAAGGCAGAGCAAAGCTGTGTTCTTTGAATTGTCGAATAATATTGATAGTTGAACCAATATTCTTGAATGCGAGCAAATATTCTTTGGTTCGAGCAAATATTGCCGGTTTGAGCAAATATTGCTCGTTTGATGAATTGTTGGCAGCAGGACCAAAATAAATATTAATTTAAGATACTGACTGCTGGGTCAAGTAAAATAAATAAAAACGTTGATCATGAAATCAACATAAAATTATCAGAGTATTTGAATCTGATCAGAATCATGTTTCTACAGAGCTCTGGATTCAAAACCCTAATTTTATCGAAATGATGATTTATTGCAAATCAATCTATGGAGTAAAGCAGGGACCGGCTACATGGGATGACGAATTCACCATGTAACACCCAGGTGCACGAATGTGCAAAGTACCAAAGTCTCTTGAGGTCCAGTTGGTGAAAGAATGATTAAATGCTGATTTAATCATTTATTGAAAAAATGCTCGTGTGAGCGACAAATAATAAATACCTGGTCACGAACTGAGGGATCGACCAAGAGATCATGGGACCAGCTCTTGGTGGCCGTGGGACCAATGGATGGTCGTTCAAGCAAACTCTTAATTGTTTGGAAGAAGTCTGAACCTAATATGAGCAATTGAGCAAATTAGGTTAAAATCTTTAAAACATGTGGGACCGGCTGTGTAATTGCAGGAAATCCTACAATACACACCTCACAAGAATTCATAATATCTAACACATATTTAAGATCAATAACCAATTTCTTTATTAATTGAGTTAGAAATTTTACAAGAAGGAAGGTAAAATAAATAAAAATGTCGATCACGGAATCAACAGGCACCATCGTATTTGAATCAGGCGAATCATGTTTTCCTAAAGCCTGGATTCAAAACCTCCTAATTTGATCGAAATGATAATTTATTGCAAATCAATCTACAGAGTGAAGTGTGTGGACCGGCTACATGGCGACTACATGGATGACGAGTTCACCATGTACGCCGCATGCTCGAACGAGCAAAATACCAAAGTCTCTTGCGACCGCTTGCGAAAGAATGATTAAATGTCAGTTTGACCACACAAAAGAATGCTTTGGAACTCCTGGGCAGAATCGAGGGACTACTTCAGAAGAGGCTCAAGTGTGGACCTGGGCTTTTGTGGTCTGGGACTAATGGATGGCCGTTCAAGCAAACTCTTAATCGCTTGGGAAGAAGTTTGAACCCAATATACAATTGAGCAATATAAACTAAGAAATATGTGGACTGTCATAGAAGCGCAGCCACCCTCGGTCAGCCAAGGGGACGTGCTCGTGTCGCCATAGTAACGCGTTGTTTCGGGGCCCCGGTAGCTCTCTGCAAGATTTCGACGCGTGTATGAGCACATTCGAGAAAATATGCGAGAATCCGGTGAGTTTCTGTCAGACTTAGGAAAAATACATGAGATGATGAAAAATGATAAATAAAGCAACGAGGGAATTGCAAGGTGTGGGACCGACCACGGCTAGGGCATGGCCTGACGGCTGACGTTAGCACTGGCCCCACACTTTCCCGATTTTATGTATTTTATGTACTTTCTGCGATTTGAGGGAATGTCCATGGCCCAGAGAGTTTTATGAAATTAGGGAACTTCCAATGAGATGAGAGAGAGAGAATAATGAAGAAAATAGGGAATGATGGAGTGTGGGACCTAGGCAATGGCCAAGGCATAAGGCGTGACAATGCGCACGCTCAGGTACCATCCTCCCGTAGCGATTTTCTGATTTAGAGATTTTTCATGATTTTAGGAAATTTTCTATAAAATCGAGAGATTTGTTAAAATCAACGTATTTTGTCGAAACCGAGAGAGTTTTCATGGAATCGGGGAAATTAAAATAACAAATTGTTGATGGCTGGATTTTCATTTAAGGTTAAAATTGTAAAAGCAGGAAACCATCATGCTACCGACATCTTGTAAAAGATAAAGCCGTTAATAAGTGTTGGATACTCCTCACTTAATTCACCTAGAATGGAGCATGTAGGCAACAGTCCCATTCTTCAGAAGACATGAAATTCATCCGGGTCGGAGCACGTGAAGCAACAATCCCATATACCGTGAATTTCAAAAGCATTATTAATTAATGCTTGCAATCGACCTTGTATTTCATGTGCCGGGTATCGGTGCAGATGCATTTAACGGCCGAGTGTTGCTCTTACGGAGCAACACGAACCTCCAAGCATTATAACTGAAACCGTATGCCAAATGCCCGCATGTGCCGACTCTCGCGAGTGTTATACCAGCCCGATCGAGCCCTCTCTGAGTGTGTTATACTAGCAGATTGACGTCCGCTGAGCCGACGTGATTTGGGATATGACTGTGGCTATCATCGACTCCCTAAGCATGATTGATGATGACCCGCATCAATTCCATCACCCCAGGCGTGTATGGAATATCCACTCCGCCGAACCAGAAACGCCAGGACCCGGCGTGCATGGCTCGCCTCGCAGAGAACGGCCGGGCTGGCGCAAAGCGTCCAAGCCAGAAAGGCAGATATGAGCCGGCCTAAATTAAGGGTTTGCGGCATAATACATGTGCTGGCACAAAGCGGTCTCGACCATCCATCTTCGTGTAGATGAAGTGTAGATAGAATTCAGGCGAGAGCATGTCAACGATCGCAGTGGGCACTTCTGTCCCCGACGATGGTGGGGACGATATCAGTTGGTTATCTAGTAGTGCGCCCAAACGAGCATGGTTCTGCAGTACAGTGAAACCCAAATTAGGGTTTGAGCATCTGACGTCCATTTCTCAGCACGAATGGAGGGTCGAATTAGATGGCAGTCAGTCAATACCCAAGCATGACCACCGTGGTCCCATCTATCCCCTCACCCGATCGGGCCAAGGCATATCATGCCCGGGGTTATTCCAAGGCGACGCGCTCAAACGAGCGTGGTCACACCTCTAGCCAAGACGCTAATGCTCGACCGCTGAACTCGATCGGACGGTCAGTGGTTCGAATCACGCTTTCGTGGAGATAAGTCGGCGTGTAGGCGTGAACACCCAGCCTCCACTTTACTTATCACAGACCGTCACAAGACCGGTCAAGTTAGGGTCATCTGACCGCGGCCCAGCCGGGAGTGACAGCATGGTGCGCTGGGCTACATGACAAATTCCGTTACAGGGTCGATCTCCGCCACCTCCTCTTGCCCTACAAATTGAGTGGCCTAGATTGCACCATCATGGGACGCTGGAGATATGGGCGTGTACACTCGGCATGTTGTCTGACACGCATGCCCGCCGGTCCTTTCCAAGTCTTCCCAAGCGTGGTTTACGACCAAGCCGAAGAGCCGATGCTAGCACCTCCTTCAAAAACCCCATTCACTAACGGCCGCAGATGAGTGTCTCAAAGATCATCCGTCCGTCCGTCAACTTCACCGACTTGGTTATACAACCCTCGGTCGAGTTAATTGGCGTGAGGCGTCACCACCCATCACTTTACACACCATGATCAAAGAGCACTCGCATAAAATACACACTGATACTCCATAGTATCAACTTACGAATAACGCACTTATTCAATTAAGATCATGCTACCTTCGTGGATCCACGATCCGCACATTCAGTCATCAATCATGTCACAAATCTGGGGATATATACTGGGTATTGGTCCGGGCGTTTGGCTATGGCGGCGTGCAACGCGCGCCATCACAAGAACGGCAGGGAAGGGCAGGCTAGCGATGATGGCGGAGAAGTGGGCAAGGTCTCGTCGCGAAGACATGACTACACAACTCCACTGACACCACTACATCCACTTCCCTCCACTTCCCGCTCTGCAGCGTGAATAAGGCTCACTGGACGTGTATAAATAGGTTCTCCCTCGCTATTTCCCACTCAACAAGAGCAAGTCCAGGACAAAAAACGAAACCAAGCGTTAATACAAAAAATAGGAGCGGAAGAACCATAGCATCGGCATCCCGCAGGTTAGACTTCATCTTACACATGTCAACTAAGCAAGCTCAACACCTACATGCAATCTCGACACCTTCTACGCTTCCCTCCCTAAGATCGGCCCCATCTCCTACAGCTGTGCGACCGAAACGAGACTGCGGAGCGACCACTTCTTGGTTAAATAGGCCCGGGACTTGCAGTTGATTCCAGAACCTACAAGCACTCACCGGCAAGAAGGCATTTGTTTGGGTTAGATTCGTTCCTCAATCCACACGCCCCAAACTACGAAACCCAAGAGGGAATAGCTTTCACCCATAAACGATCGTGCGACCCACAGCGGGAGGTTGATCTCTCGGTATGCAGCTAAAATTGAATTCTCCAATTCTTCGGTTTCCATCTCGTCAATGTATCCTAGAACCACGGGTGGATTCGAATATCATGGGAAGTGTAGCTAGAATCTCGGAGGATGTCTTGGCAAATCAAGCCTGCAGTATCACTAGAAGACGAGCTGCAGGATAACATTCAGCTTCTCTTTGTAAAGATATATAACGAGCGCAACTTCGAAGGCGTACCCGGAGCATCTACTCAAACATGTAGAAAAAGAAATCTTTGCCGGATCCCTAGTCGAGGAGTCACACCTTTATCAAAGTGGAGATGCGAAGAGAGCTGACAGACAGTAATCACGGGGGACCTGGGAGGAACGAACGACATGGTCCGCCGGCAAACGGGTGACTTCCGAGCGCAACTCCTGACGTAGGAAAAGACTTGTCCGGGTACCACAACGCCTACCTGGGATAAAGAAATGGAGCTGCCGACTTGCGGATCCATTGGCGGAAGATTTATATCTCAAGATCCTTGTCGGGGCCGTGAAGAAATGCTTGAGAAGGCGAGATCAATCGAAGGAACACTCGAAAGGCCGAGGATGTGAACGTGCTCGCCCGATCACTCAGCGGCGATATTACAACACCTACCATCACCCAGAGCGTGAGCAGACGCAAATCCTGGCATCTCATCAAGTGTAACACCTGCAGTAGTCCTGAGCAACAGCTTCCACTCGCTCAATCAAGACGAGAGGGCGCCGGAGGGACGAGAGGAGGACCATCCCCACTACCATCGCAGTGTACTCTGATGCTGGAAGCGAGGAAGTTCTTGCTACGATCTGTCCAAACGGATATGGCGGAATTTCTCGAAGAGGTACTCACTTTTCTTGGGTGACCTTAGCTCGATCGATTTCACACAGTTAAGGCAGATGTGCCTCTGGAGCAAAAAAGAGGAACGTATCCAACGTACCGGGAGAAGGTACTTCGGCGCCGCGCGCACCTCCATGGGCCCTCACCAAAGAAGCCGACATCGTATGATGGCAGGCCAGCCCGTCATGGAGACTCCTACACCGGGGCCCCGATCCTCTGCCAACGATCCTCCTCAAGTCAAGTCAATAGTTTCACTATCTGAACCGGCGGCCGGATCGGGAAAGCGTTTTCACTTGGAAAGTTTATGCGAACTTTCACACCTCTCGAAGAATCCAGCGCACTGAGATGGCATTTCAGCTGCAGACCAACGCGAGGAAGTTCTGTTAACCGTGCCACTACATGTCACCTGCGCGATCAAGGATTCGGAAGTTCAAGAGACGGCCCCTATCGACACGGGAGCCGTCTTCGAAAGATCGTGATTACTCTTAAGACTCTCAGGACATCCAAGCAGTTCTCTCCGGGCGTGGGGAAGGCCAGATTTGGAAGCCCACCACAGTGCCCGCTTAATTTCCAGGGAAATCAAACCAGCACATCACTGAGAAAGCTCCGCCCGAAAAGATCAGTCACAAGTAGGTCGCATCCCACTCCCCACGTGGCGCTCAGTTCGGAAGAAGGCAGAGCTTGCTTAATCGTTGAGAGCTGAAACCCACGATGCATCTTTGCGACGAAGCATTCTTCTCCCACCCGCGGAAACCCACGACACCACGCTCACATCAAGAGGGAACGAACTTTTGTGGCGGAACAGTGACTTAGAGGGAAATCTGTGATAGCACGACACGCCATTATCAGTCGGCCAGGAGAGTCACACTTGGCTTTTCTCCACCCGAATGAGATGCATAACTGGCGACAGAATCCAACCACGGGAGCAAGTGCTAGATGCTTCCTGGCCATGTGCAAGATGGCACCAACCCACTAGCTGATGAGATTGAAATCGTTGAGGAATCTCCGAGGCCTATCTCTCATCAGCTCAGCCTTGTGTACGGATAAACGCACGAAGCTCGTGGAACTTCCTCAAAGAGTGCCGGGGCATATGTCGCTTGGAGATACGGAGTTAAATGCACGGATTTAGATGAAAATCTGGTCACCCATCATCTACATGTCATACACCGTATCCAAGCTCAGGCAAACAAGGCTTGTAGTTGGATCATTGAGGGAAAATGGATAGATCAGGGTCTTTGCATAGACTTCGAGAGACTTGAGCAGGCGCTGCTCCAAAAGCGATCCTCCCACACCACTAGCATTGACATGTTGGCAGATGCAAATCAAATGCCGGACTACGGCATGTTCTCCTCCACGGATGGATATAAGCAGCTATATGACTGAGAAGGATGTACAGGCAGTTGATGCGAAGCAAGATAGCTTCTTCGAACTCCTCTGAAATTTTTGTTATACCATCTTTGCCGCTATTGTTGTAAGACAGCTGCATGAGACTGACGATAGCAGCCATCTATCATGCCGGCAATCTTCAGAACACTGAGGCTTAGATACCTCAGGGAAAGCGACCTCAAGAAGATAACGATGATCCACGCTATCACATGAGCAAGATCCAGGGCGAGTCACTCTATCGACACTGACTTGGCCGAGACAAGATCCGGGCGAGTCGCTTTATCAGTGGTACTGCATGTCTGTCATGCCTATGTCGGAGAATCCGCGCTTTTGGTCATCTCACGGGCCGTTGAGCTGACATCATACAGCAACATACATGACAAGATGAAAGCATGTGCCTCTTGCGCAGACGAAGAGACCTCATAATGCTCAGAAGGGCATATATCTCTGCCTGAGCACCGACACAACCTCGGGCCATTCATACAGCCTCGAAGTTCTGAGCGGCAAGAGGAAAACCACCGAGATGCCAACATCTCGCAGCGTCCGTAAGCTCCAACTCCAGCACCGCATACCCACGGCTCCCGCGAAGGATGAACACAATCTCCAAGATATTCCACATTCGGCTCCGACAACAACCACTACTGAATACAACCAGCGTAAACCAGCACGTGAGGCCGAGGCTCGGCATGAAGTTCCTTCAGCCAGGTCACCGAGGAATTCTTCGACATGAGAGAGATGGTCAGCCAAGAAGCTTATGGGAATTACGCCAGAGGTCGAACCAGTAGAAGGGAAACACTTCAGCGCTCCCGCTGGCGAAGCTGCTACTAATGGTCTGTTCAAGAGCCGCCTCACGCCTCTCTCGGGACCACGCCGACCAGAATCTGCTTGCAACACTCTCGGGGATCCGCCAACTGCGATCGCACTCGAAGCCACTTTAACATCCTCTCGAGTCGCTTCAACACTGCTAAGCGACATCAACACTCGCGCAAGCTCTGGTCAAGTTATCTTTGATGTACTCAAGGCTCAACATGACGACCTCATCCATCATACATGCCAAAGGACCAGTGAGCCTTGAAACACCATGGAGATCGATAGGAGGAGGGTTATCCCGTGGAGCGGATATTTTCATATAGTTAAAAGAGCAGTGCCATGAACAACTCATCATCAATGTTCGACATATCTTTGAAGCTTTCAACACCTCCCGACCTCTGGCACCGCATTACACCCTGAAGACATCTCAACAAAGAGTTCTTTCATTCATTCGGCTAAAAGACGGAGCCGATGCTTGTATAAAAAACTAGCGTGAGATGTGTAGTCACACACTGGCGTGACACACATTCACTTTGATGCTGGTGCAAATTATTGGTCAAACGATTGTTGATCAATTATGGTAGGTGTTGATTAAATCTAAGACGGTAATTGATGATCAAGTCGCAATTGTCACTAAGTTTTAGTCAGGTGTTGATCGAGTACACAAGGCTCGTGCTCAGACGCGAACACGCGGTGCTGATCAAGTCAGCGAAGTCCGGTATCACTCGGTTTCCGATCTGGTATTGGTCAAGCTTCGATGCGGTATTGATCCAGTGCAAATCGATGTACTCAAGCTTCAAATACGGTATTGCTCAAGCTTGATGCGGTATTGATCAATCATGATCAGTATTGTAAGTTTGAAAGGCGGAATGATCGAGAGCCGGCTGGTATAAAGGTGACATTCATCTAGTGCATACACGATATCACCATTAAGCATCACTATGGCGGGACCATATGATCAGATGGTCAAACAACACGGTTCTCTGATGTCATAGGGAATCATGTTCACGAACTGTCACAGCCCACGTTCGATCAAACGGTGCGTAGTAGCTCCTGCACTGCAAGCGAGTGCACGACGGCCAAACCGTCGTGCGGCACAACCCCACGATCGAGCGAAGCGAGCGCACAGCCCCTACGACCGGCTACACATAGCAAGATTCGGCCGACGAAGCGAGCAAGACCGACATCATACTAGGGGAATGCCTCTCTAGCATGCCTTTTTGAACGTGACATACTCCAAGGACGCGGGATGGCCCGAGTCTCTCCGCAGTAACATCGAACTTTGTCTCATAAGTTTTATCTTACCTTGTCACCATCTTGAGGCCTACCCCACAACAGTGTAACCATTGTGTGCTAGAGCGGGGGACTTAATGTTGATGGTGGATTTTCACTTAAGGTTAAAATTGTAAAAGTTGAAAACTATGCTATCGACATCTTGTAAAAGATAAAGCCATTAATAAGTGTTGATACTCTCACTTAATTCACCTAGAATGGAGCATGTGGTAAACAATCCCATTCTCGATATCACATGAAATTCATCCAGGTTGGAGCACAGCAACAATCCCATATACCCTGTGAATTTCTAGCATTATTAATTAATGCGCAATCACTTCTCTGTATTTCCCTGTACTCATTATCGGTGCGGCATGATGTGACTGAGTGTTGCTCTTCACGCAAGCACGAACCTCAAGCATTATAGATGAAGCCATGTACGAAATACCCGTACAGCCGACTCTGAGGTAGTAGACTAAACCATTTGAGCTTCCTCGTAAGTTATACTATGCCGATGAGGTCCCATGCACCGTATCGATCCTGCATGATCATGCATCATCCAAGCTCCACAAGCATGATCGGATGACCAGCATCAGTCCTGAGATCACCCCTAAGCGTGTATGGAATATCCACCGCCGAACCGACGGCAACCCCGCGCATGGTCGGCCTCCCGGAAGATTTGGCCTAGCAGGCCAAAACGTCCAAACCGAGAGCGTGATGGGCGGAAACGCCCAACAAATGGGGCTTACGGCATATTACATGTGTCCGCAGAAGCGGTAACTCATGAATCCATCCGTCTTCGCAGGTATAGATGGAGGGTGTAGATGACGATCTCAAAGGGCCCCGAGCATAGTACAAGCGACCATCACGTGCGCTAGCTCTGTACTGCATCCAATCCGTCAGGACCAGCCATGGCTGGTTATCCTAGTCGTCATGCCTAAGCAGAGCATGGTTACACGCGCCGTGAAACCCCAGGCCAGGTTTCGAGCATCCTGATGCGTCCATCTTCTCCAGGCACGAATGGATAGCGTCAGATTAGATTAGCAGAGTCCGGCCATGCCAAGGCATGACCACCGGTGGGCCCATCCCTATCCCCTCACCCCGATCGGCCAAGGCATATCAGTGCCAAGTGTTCGCGCACGCCAAACCAGCGTGGTCACACCTCCCAGACCGCAGAGCTCGTCTCGACCAGCTCCAGCACTTCGCGGACGATTTGGAGGGTCCGGGACCACGTTTTCATGGGATGGTCGGGTGTAGGCGTGAACACCCGCCCAGCCTTACCATGACACAGCTGAGCCACAGCCGACCAAGACCGACTGCTAGATCGTCTTGGAGCGCGTGCCGGAAGTGAGCATGGTGCGCTAGCTTCTTTACAGTGTCAAATTCCTCATTGCAAACGTGAGTCTCACCACACCCTCTTTGCCGCGTCAAATTGAGTGGCCTAGATTTCACCTTCATGGATGACGTGAGATATGGACGTGTAGCACCTGTGGAGATGTTGTCTACACGCATGCCCCGATCAGGTCCTTTCCAAGAACTTCAGCCTGAAGGCTTGGTTTTGACTTAAGCTGAAGAGTGATCTTGCCGCACCTCTCGAAAACCCTAATCTCACTAACTGGCCGCGAGTACGCAGTGTCTCAAAGATCATCCTCACGTCCGTCCAACTTCTTCACCGACTTGGTTATACAACCCCGGTCAGAGTTAATCGGGGTCGCTGAGGCGATCACCGCCCACTCACTTTAATTCCATACTCCTAAGATGCAGAGACCAGCATAAAATGCACATGATACTTCACAAGTATCAGACTAGCTCCTAATACTGCCAGTTTATTCAACCCGACGATTACATCTTACCTTCGTTGAATCCCACGATCCACACACATTCCGAGACATCAATCATGTCACAAGCTCGGGGGGATACATGCCGGGGTCATGAGTCCGCGGTTTACGTGCGTAGCAGTGCAACGCGCCACTCACAAGAACGTAGTAGGAAGTTACGGACTGGCTAGCGATGGCCCGGGGAGAAGTGGAGCCCAGGCCGATCGTGCAGACCGACGACACGTCTCCGCAACTCCTACTGATCCTCCACTTCTCCATCTCCCAGCTTCCACGAGACGTGAATAAGGTCACGATGACTTGTATAAATAGGTTCTCCTCCCTATTTCCACTGACAAGAGCAAGTCCAAGATAAAACAACGAAAAACCAAGTGTTAATACAAAAAATCATTAGAGACCCGATAGCTCGCATCCCCGTAGCCGGTTCGGCCTGCTGCTACGAAGTCATAAGCAAGCCCAACACCTTCCACACGATCTACAGCTTTTCTGTGGCCTTTCCCTCCTAAAGATCAATACCCCATCTCCTTCGCTTTGTGCACCGAAACACAGTCCCTTTGGAACTGGCCATTTCTTGGCTTAAATGGGACTTACCTGATTGATTTGCCAAACCTCATGACACTCACCCGCGCACGGTGCATTTTGCTTAGGGTTTAGATTCATTCCTCAATCCACACACCCCAAATTAGCCAGGCCCAAGTAGAATAGTTTTCACCCATAAACACAAATAATAATAAAATAGTACGTGACGGCCGGCTTGAGGATGGTCGTGACCGCCAGAGCCCGGCCCCACGAGTTTTCTCACTTTATAAGTAATTTTCGATTGATTTTAGAGAAAAATTCATAAAATTAGGGAATTTTCATGGTTTTAGGGAAATTCATTAAAATCAAGGAATTTTCATAATTTGAGAGAAATAATAAAATAACGGGGACGCGAGGTGTGGGACCGGCCACGGCCAGGGCATGGCCGGCTACGGTTGGTGCCCTGGCCCCACGAGTTTTGTCTAATTTCATAATAATTTTCATGATTTTTAGAAAAAAATTCATAAAATTAGGGGGATTTTTCATGGTTTCAGTGAAAATTCATAAAATCGAAGGAATTTTCATAATTCGAGAGAAATAATAAAATTATACGGGCTGAGAGGTCTGCGGCCATTACGGCTAGGGCATGGGCGCGGCGCGGCACGGTGCACCGCCCGCGACATGGGACCTCTCCCTAATTTTATTATTTCTTTGATAAAATCATGAGATTAGAGAATTTCCTTGAAAGCGAATGGAGAGTTAGCTCCGAGCGAGAGAATTTTTCCGCGAGATCGGGGAAAAATAATAAAAATACTGCAAAAAATATATAATCGGGGCGGCGGAGATTTACAGATCCGCGGCATGACGATCGAACCTACATTGCTGCCATGTCCCGTGCCTTTTAAGCGAATATTTCTATTATTATTATTTTTCCTTCCTTTATTTTGCATAGGTTGCGTCGCTCATTCATATTTTGGAAATGCTCGCTCTGGCATTCAAATCCTGGTCTCGTGCATTATTGCTAAGGCTACTTGCACCATTTGAGTCGGGGCTTGTTCGATGCTCGGATGCACCTTCCTCGTTGAATATTTATTCAACCGCAGTGGAATTGGCTGCAGGAAGAACCACTGCACGTGAAGTGACGAAATATAACGAAAGAATACAAGTACGCACACTACGGATATTAAGGCAATGAGATAGAGGGATCAGCGCATAGCTCTATACTCGCAGGGCTTCCTATCTAGAGAGCATTGGCTACACGAGGGCTGAGAGCAACATGAACCATGCGGGTGTCATATTCCTGCTTGTATAGTCGGGGAAAACATGGCTGCATCCACGAAGACGAAAAGATTGGCTCTCATACTATGCGACATGTCAGTCTCAGGAGACATCCAATCTTGCGATTCTATACAATATGAGATCGCATCGTGATCTCCACTTGGGAGACTACGACGACTCTACATCATACTTCCAGAGGCTTTCGATCCCAGGAGGCTTTATGGCATGATCTTTCAAACAGAGACATGAGTCTACAATACTCATCCGATTGATCGGATCGGGAGTACTCTTGAGTAACTCGTGTAACATTCACAGAAGTGTGTCGCGGCTCACTCGGTGAGACTACATCACCCACATATACTCGAGAGACGAGCCTTCTGGCCGAGAGATTTTATGGCATGAGCTTTCATGATTTAATGA
>JAJJWW010007229.1:0-32972 GCA_023531295.1 Papaver armeniacum | reverse complement strand
TTTACCAAGCTTTGTCCTTCCGAGAATGCTTCGCTCCTGGATTGACATTGATGATCTCCTATCTGAAAGGGAACCCTCGTGGAAGATCTCGATAGCCGAGGTGGATCTTGGCCGAGGCTCCACATAGTTTAAAAGAATCCCTAGCCATGCAGAGGTGAAGTTTAGATACTTATTTTTCCGTAATATCCTTTGTGTTTTTAATCGTTTTTCTAATTGTTGGTAACCTTCTTTCGTTGGTGTCTCAGAATGTTTATCATGCGAATAAGCAGATTACCCGTCTTTGAAGGCCAGGTATCCTCGTTGGAGATTTCTCGCCAATTTGATGTTGCTGCTAAGTTTAAGGCTGAGGCGCTTCAGCAAGCTAACGATCAGTTGAACTCTTTGATGATGGAGCTTCACCGTGTTTCGGGTTTCGTATCTAGAAGTCTGCATCTAAGATGAAGGTGCAGTACCCGAGCGTTCTACCATTGATTATATTAACAATGCCTTTTAGAAAGCCGATCTCTAAGCCGAAGGAGTTATCTTCCTCGTCTTCCTTACCCTTGATGTGTCCTGCTTTCTTAACTCGAACTTTGTTGTGTTATGCCCCCACTGAGGGGCCTTTGTTGTCCCTTCCTTGAAACAATGCTTCGTTATGTTTCCTAACCTTTGTCATCTCGTAATCCTTTAAGACGTGTTAGTCGTATTTTGGTAACAATATTATGGTACTCTTTAGTATTGCATGAATATATGTAGACGTGTTGTGTCTAGTTATTTGCACATTCGAGTTATCACAAGGTATTAAGGTATTTTTAACCTTTGGTGGACATTCATCATCCTACCCAATTATCCTTTGGCCGAAGGTACCGTGGTGGCGAGGGCTCCTTCTTTGTGGCAATAATTTTCCGTAACCCTACGCATTCAACGCGAAGGCTGATTTACTCGATAAGGTATCTTGGCAGGATATATTACTTTTTCTTACTCTCATGAATGGAGTTATCAATTCAAGATCCGAGTATTGGACATGCGCAGCTTATGCCTCTGCCTTGTCTCATCGTCGCCCGACGGAGGGTGTCTATTCTAACCTAGTTTGTATTTAATCAAAATATACTTTTTTCTTAGCAAAAAGTTTCTTTCATCGATTAGTTAGGTTTTAATACCTTCGATCGTGGATAGAACATGGTGGGACATTGCCGTTTCCCCTTCTTGTCCCGGGTAATAACCATTCACTTACGGGTAGTATTTCTTTAGCATATCAAGGCTCAAGGGTGTTGCAATACTTCACCTTTTAAGGTTCTCAGGTAGTAAGAACCTTTCTCGGCAATGTCGTGTATGATGTAGGGTCTGTCCATGCCTGAGCTAGCTTTCCCCCACTCCTTCTTTCTTTGATACGGTGTTATCTCGTCGAGCACGATTCTTCGACCACAAAGCTCCTTGGGATAACCTTTGTTGGACTCATGTGCTAGCCTTCGTTGATAGTTTACCATCTTTTGCAAAGCCACTTCTCTTCTTTTTTCAAGATCATCAAGCTTTTCCAGCATTAGGTTTGTTGTCGTTCTTTTCCCATGCCTCTGTTTTTGTTGTTAGAAGTATTATCTCCGTTGGGACGACTGCTTCGGCTCCGTAAGTTAGCAAAAACGAGGTTTCTCCTGCAGCCGCTCTTCTTGTAGTTCTGTAGTCCCATAGGACATTGTGTATTTGTTCATACCATCTTTTCTTGTATGCCCCCAGCTTTTTAAGTTCATCGCCATCGTCCTTGTTAGTTGCCTCCGCTGTCCATTGCTCTTAGGGTATACTTCCGGAGGGACTTGTTTTTATGAATGTTAAAAGTGTTGAACAACATGTCTATGTTCTTTCCTCCAACCGCTTTCCATTGTCGAGACTATGGCGTCCGTTATCCCTAACTCGCAGATGATTTGCTCAAACAAATATTTAAAGACGTCCGTGCTCTAATTCTTGCCAAAGCCCTTGCTTCCACCCACTTGGTGAAGTAACCGTAGCTGTTTATAAGGTATTTTCTTTTGATGTCCCTCTATCAAAGGTCCAACAATATCAACCCCCATTTGACGAACGGCCATGGATGATAACCGAGCTGAGCTCCGTTGTCGGTGCTTTAATCTTCCTGAAAGCGTTGGCATCTTTTTCGGCGCTTAGCCACGTTATTAGAGTCTCTGCGCCCATGCTTATCCACGTATCTCTTGCATCTTGGATTTGGTCTCCAATGACCTTCTTCCGCTATGGTTTCCACCTTCTCCTCTCGTGTATATCATGTAGTATTTTTCTCGACTTCGGTTTGTGAGAGAGCACCGCATCGAGGTCCGAGAAATGACCTTCGTACGCATTCCATCACGTAGGCTGTATATTGCTTTGACTCAAGTTTCCGAGCTTCTTTGGCATCTCGCCCGTAAGGTACCTTTGTCAAGGTATTGGTGAATTGGGATTCTCCAATCATCTTCCGCTTCGTCTTTCTTCTTTCTTGGTCCGACATGGACTGGTCTTGTCGCTTTGTTATCTGGTTCTTCTACCTCTTCGTCTTCTTTCTCCTTTTATGCTTCCTTCATGTCTCGAGTTTGGACGGCCAAGGTTTCCTCAACATCCGAGATTGGTCATTCTATCGAAGGTTCATATATCCTCCCAATTTGCACGGAGGTGGTATTTCATCCCTCAAAGATTGATGATATGAATGCTAAGGCATCGCGTGCCTATCATTCTTCCGGACAGACGCAGGTCCTGAATGTGATTTTGTTGATTTTTGACGATGCTCCGTGTTAATCTTAGGCAAAGAGATGATGATCCAAGAGTTTCGTATTTGAGTTCGATTTGTCTAATGACCAACTGTGAGTCACTAGTTAAGCGAACATCTGATAAGCCTAGCTCATGTGCCAAGCGTACACCATGTATGACCACCTCATACTCCATGATGTTATTAGTGTATTGTTCGAATTCTAACTTGAATGCATAGATGAGTTTGCTAACTAGTAGGGGTTGTTATTACAACCCCACTGCCTTTCTCTTGGAGGAGCCATCTACAATATTTCCCACCTTCGGAATTTTGTGGTTCCAAGAGATTTTCGGTTCCGAATATCTTCCTCTATTCCCCTGGATGTCGCCTATCTCTCGCTCTGGGCTGCTTAGAGGTAGGTCCGCTAGGAAGTCTGCTAAGATTTGTGATTTCTCATCTTTCCTTGTTTCAAGATTATGTGAAACTCGTTTGATCTTGGCGTTCCATTTCGCCACCCTTCCAATTTTTTCCGTGTTGTCGAGGATTTTACTTATCTGAGCTTTTGTGAAGACTCGGATGGTGTGTGCATCGAAATATATCCTTAGATTCTATGTTGCCACTACTAAGGAGTATATGAGTTGCTCCACCTTGGTATAGTTACGCCCTCCGCCGAATCGAGTGTCTTGTCGATGTAGTATACAGGCTTTTCTCCGCTTCGGTCTCGTACCAATACTCACCACAAACAAGAGCTTGTTTCTCGTTTAAGTATAATGTGAGTATCTCACCCGGCTCCAGCTTCTCAGGATGGGTAATGTGCTAAGTACTCTTTGATCTTGTGAAAGGCTTGTTTACATTCTATGGTCCATGTAAAGTCGTTTCTTTCCTTTTAGCGTATCGAAAAATTATTTGCATTTATCCGACGACCTTGCTATGAATCTTCCCATGGAAGATAATATTCCATTTAGATTTTGTACTCCTTTTAAATTTTGTGGAGATGGAATCTCCATTATTGCTCCGAACCTTTCTGGGTCTACTTCTATTCCTCTCTTAGTTACCAAGTATCCCAAGAATTTTCCTGAGGTTACTTCGAATACGCATTTATGGACTCATAGCCTGCCCATGATTACATTGTATGGCGAAGGTACTTCCACCACGCAGAACCGTGTATTGGTTACTAAGGGCCCCGTGATGTACTTGCAAGACAATTTCTCCTTTGGTCTAGAGACTCATACATTAAAACCATATATTGCAAGTAGAAGAATCCATCTCCTTCCTGGCCAAACCCATGCGTAGGTAGGGTTCAGAAATAAAGACATTTAACGAATCGCCCCATCAACGAGGACCTTCGTAACGCTCCATCCGTATTAAAAGAGTGATCACTAGTGGATCATCAAATATTTCGACCTCCCCGGTTAACGTCTTTTGTTGAGAAATGTTAATGGCGCGGCCATCCATTCTTCCCATGTTAGTAGGTGGTCCACTTAGCTTGAACACCTCGTGGGCTTTAGTTTTTTTCTTCTCGTTTTCTGAGCTAACTGGATATCTTCGAGTAGCTCTTCTTGGACCTCCCGCCGGAAAAGGTGATCATATTGATGTTTTTGCCGTCCCGAGGTAATTCTACCCTTTCTTCTGGGCCTCCTCGCTTTTACCCGCCGTATTCGTACGTACTCCATGAATTTTCCTTCGTCATGTGAATCTCTGGATCCACGTTTCGTAAGTGGCGAGAATGCATCGGTTGTATGTACGTAGTATTGGTGGTAAGCACAATACTCCTTGGCCTCCTTCCTTTGTCCCATTTGTTTCCCCCTAGTATTAGGTAAGGAAAGCCCGACTTTGCCTTCCTTTGCTGATAATGTGAGAGAACGTTGTATTCGCTTTCGTGTAGATTTTATCTACGAATTCTTCTCTTCCTTTGCCTCTTTTGCCATCTCCATATTTGGACCGTTTGTCTCGATAGCTTGTCCCCGGCTTCGTTTTGTCGCTTAGGTATCTCCGTAATGGTTCCAGAGTTGGTACGTTATGGAGTTGTTGTCGCTTTTTGCTTGTGCCCCGGGGTTGTCCCTCCGATTTCTTCGAGTCGATGTAGTGGTCTTGGACAACCCCGAGCTCTCCTTTGAAATCGAAGGATCCACAATGAAGCTCCACGAAGATGGCTGAGGTACTATCAAGTCCATACTTATAGCAGTTAATGTTAATTTCTGGATTGACTTTGCCAATTGCTTGGCATGTCTATTGTCACCCATCTGTGTACTGCATCAATGTTTCCCGGGGTCCGATTGCTAAAAGCAAATAGCCTATCCAACCCTCGCTTTGTTGATTTTTTGTACATGTATGTCTCTCTTAATGACTACAAGATAAAATGATTTTTTTTTGTACATGTATGTACTAAGATAAAATGAAATCGGGTTAAAAAATTACAATTGCTCTTAATTTTGTCTCTCTTAATGACTTGCTCAACACTCGAAAAAAGATCCCTAACAACAGGCCTACTCGGCTCTTTTATATAGGGTATTACATAATGGATGACGGCCTAAGCTTGTCCTTTATTTTCGGGAATGATTCGCGAAAATGCTCGCAAGCGTGCAAATGTTTAATCTCGCAACGCTCTCAAATCCGCTGTGTCTTCACACCTTTCTTGTGTTCAAGCTGTCGTCATCCGTTGCGTCACTTATATTACTCGTCCGCGCGCCATCGCAATCCTGTTGTTTATTGATCTTGCGAGGTATTGATGTCGCGATATTCGATCCTACATCTTGCCTCTTCTCATGTCTTCTGCTGAAGAAGAGAATGTCATGAGAATTTGTATCACCGCAATTGTTCGTCTTTTATCCGTCCCAAATCGTTCATCTTCATCTATTTTGATATGACTTTATTACACGTGTTTCTTCATCCACTCTTTCTTGACACGTCTCTTTCAACCGTCTTTTCTCAACCATTCACGTCTCCTCTCACATTAAATGCACTTATCCTTTCGAGATCCTCTCTCTATATATAGTTTTTTTTTCCACCCTCCTCTTCTCCTTTTTTACTTTCTTTCTGCAAATTTTCTTTTATCTTTCTCCGCACTCCGCGCGCTCTGCCATCAGAATCTTTCTTCTTCTTATTTTCAATCTTTTACTTATTCCCATACTCAAGAATAGCTCCTGATGGTCGGTAGGTATGAAACTCTTTTTTGGGTGATGTTCAAAAGGATCTACAAAAAAAGGTTTCATAGTGTCTACTATCCCCGATCAAGAACCTTCATCTATTCTCTCTCACAGTTATTTTCCGATCATCAGTGTGATGATCAAAAGATTATCGTCTCGCTAGGTCAACTCCTCGCGGGTCTTCCCATTCCTCTCTACAATCCCGAATGCCTTTATTCTATGAGATTCTCTCGCACAAGAAATTATCGCGAGCTATTTATCAATTAAGTGGAGACTGCATCCATTTAATGCTTGAGTTCGCCCATCGAGCGCTGTCAAAGGATCTCTCAGTATCCCCGATATAGCCGAGATCCTAAATTCATGAACTTAGAGATAGTCGCGAGAAGTATTCTCAAGTGAGAGTTTCTTTGAGAATTATGATGTAATTAATATGAGAAACGATAGATCTCACTGGGGTGCGCGGGCTGAGGAGAAAAGAGAACATTCCCGATGACAAGCTTCTCATGCATGACATCGATTGGCACTCGGCAGGAATAATACTCTCGCCATTCTAAAGACGATAAATGGTGCGCCTATCCTTTACTTTTGAGTGGACCCTATATTGCGAGGTCTTCACGTGCTTCCCCGCTAATCTCGCCAACTATCACCACAGGTATTTAATTGGCATAGAAACCAAAGAGGTATGTTTTCTTATTTTTACTCATCTCACAATCTTTATTTCCTTTGTTACAAATTAACCTTGCGAAGTTTTCAGATTGCGAATCTAAGGAAAAGCTATGAAAGGAATCCAAAGCCTAGTACTTTGGCAATACTTCGTTCGATCACTATGAAGTAAGAAATATTTTCTTTTGTTATTTTTAACAATATTGTTTCGTCTGCTTCTTATCTTCATTCGTGTGTGTAGGTTGGTGTCAAGTTGTTGGAGAAGAAAAACTGTAGAAATTGCAAATGTTAAAAGGAAAGGTAAAGGCCCTTCGCAAGGAGAAAACCTTTGCTCTCTTCCCAAGAAATGAAAGGCCTGTTTTTCCAAAGAAGAGTTCGGTGAAGAATATGATGGTACTTACGCCGTGAAGGATGAACTTGAAGATGAATCTCATATGTCATTTTTGTCCAATATCTTCTCGGACTCTATGCGTGGGATTGGAGATTATCGTCTTTCGGCGCATGCGAGGCTCTCGCAAATATATGTGATGCCCCCTTGCTTGAGGGCAATGATTCTCTCCAAGGGGTCTCCGGATCGTTGTCTTCCAACTTCATTAACGCACTCAATGCCTTGGTATGTCTTTTTTTCTTTCTTCCTTCATGACTTCGATTTTTAAATCTCTTATTGATAATCTTTTTATTTTTCTTTGTAGTCTGGAAGAGCTTCCTTCGCTGTTGCCTCAGATCTTGAAAAGAGGCGTGACAATCTTGAAAAGAAAAATCTTCAGCTTCGCAAGAAGAATGAAGAACTAGAAATCGAAGTTGCGTCTCTTCGCGAAAAGGCCCATTTACTGGAAACTGAATCTTCTACTGCGAAGAATAGAATATCTACACTTGAAAGTGCTAATCAGCAACTTTATGGTATAAGTTTCTTTTCTTTGCTTTGCTTTTATTCTATCATCTATTTTTCTTTATCTAACTGATCAATTTCGCAGACATTTATAATCTCTCTGACGAAGCCATTCTTCTCCACTCATTTCCTGAGCCCATGGATAATGATGTTCTTCTTGCTCATCTCAACGAATCTTTAAGTAGTTCTTCAAATAACAAAATTAGCTCTCTTCCACTGAATGAACTTCAAAGAAAATTTCACCTTTTAGAAATTGAGCATAGATCTAGCTTGAGTTTAGCCAATCGATTTAAACGTCTATATCTTGATTCCCACAAGAGAACTATTGCTTTAAGAAAGAAAATTAGTAGCCTTATAGACGACAAAGATCGCATTTCTAATCAAGGTGCCCGAAGCATTAGCAAAATTCAAAAAAACCCTTCTTGAAGTCCAAATTGAACGGGATGAATCTCTTCGCAAAAAATGCTATTCTTAGCGAAAGAGAAAGTCGATTCGTTCTCTTCTTCTCATAAATAGTGACGATGAATTCGCTTTGGCTGCGAAAGTTTTAGATAATGCCAGAATAATTTAGGTGTTGATGTTATCCTTAAATGCTCGAGCACACTTGCCTTGGTTAAAGATATGATTTCGATAGAGAAGGTTGCTAACTGGTCTTTTTATTTTACCGCTTTCTTCTTGTTAACTTGTCATCCTGTTATTGACTTATTTGTCATATGTTCGCAGAAGCTGAGAAGAGATTTCAAAAGAGAATTGAGGAACTTGAATCTGAAAAAGAACAACTCGCGAAGGATTTCTCTCTTCGCAATGACAAATACTCTAAATTGAAGAAGCAACAACAAACAACTGGCGAACTTCTCTAATGATGTTCGTCCTTCCTGATGGATCGAGATCATCAAGTCATTCTGCGCGAGGATCACAATGTCCCACTTTCTTCTTATCCTTGTCTCCTTGACGAAATTCCGAGAACTCGCCTATTTCGGATGTCTCCTGATAGCGAAGCTGGCGAAGAAGGAGAATCTGATAAAGATGATGAAGAATGAATCAAGAGATTGTTCTATCTTCTTCTTTTCTTCCTATAATACATGTATCTTTGTAATCTCTTATTGTACATTCCTTGAATCTTCAAATATAAGTACTCCTTTTGTTACTCCTTCGCACGTACTAAAAGAACAAGTCTTTTTTTGTAATAGAAATTAATCGTTGCTACGAATGCATGGATCCATCATATGGAAATAAATAACAAAATTTTTGACTCTAAGCATTCCCATACTTGCCTCTGTTATTTGTTTTCAGATGATAGGTTTAGCAAAATATTGTAAATGTCTCTGCTGGATATTCTCATTGTGACAAAATCGCAGGACGTCCCTACATTTTATGTAGTGACCCATTGATCTACTCATACAAAATTACTTCCCAGAAGTATGACGTATAAGAAATATGAGAAATAATTTAAGAAGTATGAAGTATTCTTGAAGTATGAAATTATGAGAAGTATGAAGTATCCCGTCTTGAATGTTAATGAGTAATGTTGTGAATTACTCATGCAAATTTATTACTCCATTGTTGGTGAGAGTTCGCGTTATTCATTAGTGAAAATAGTTCTTGCCGAGAAGATGAAGAACATAAAATATTTCCTCGGTAATCCCTCTTGTTCTCTATCTTGGAGGACAAAGCCTTTAGAAACACCGAATGATCGAACTATGTCTTCACCCTTATTTTGCCTACGATATTTGTATGTAGATAGAAAAATAAGTGTAATCTCGCAAATGCCTTTTATATTTTGTCATTGCGATAAGATCGCGGGGACGTCGCTACACTTTCATGTAGGGACCAATTGATCTGCCTTATCTATCTTGTGGTCTTATTTTTCCTTCCTAGGTAAAGGTCTTATTTCGCCACCCCTCATTGTCGCGACAATATGGACAGCCTAAACATTATTGCGAAGATAAAGCCCCATGACATTGTGGAGTCTTGCGACAAGATCGCGAGGACGTCGTTACATTTTCATGTAAAGACCCATTGATCTTGTCTTATCATTTCTTTAGTATTATTGCCTCTGCAGGATCATTGCACAAATATGACAAGCCTAAATTTTCTTGCGAAAATAAAGCCACGTGACATTTGCGTCTTAAGACACTTATCGGCTCCCTAATGGAGGGTGCCGCCTTATCATCTCCCGGTTGCCCCTTCAAGGAGGCGAACATCGGCCATACAAGACTAGCTCCTCCCATCCGGTCTTAACAACAACCATTATTTTCGCAGCCTCTTATCCCTTATACCTATAGGGTTTATGGTTACGAGACTGCACCCTAAATGGAGTTTTCTTCGGGCCGAGTGCAGCATGTGCCAAGACTTGCCAAGAATGGCCGAAACACTTCAAATGTTCCAGGCACTCTTGGCTCAACCGTGTACCTCGGCGCCTTGAGCATACATCGACTCCTTGGAAGAGACCTCGGGCGTCCAACCAGGGTATAACCTTATATATATAGTTGGAAATCCAAGGTATCTCTCCCTGATAGGCTTTATTGGCCCCAAATTCCCATGACTCAGTTCCGGGAGCGGTGTAACCTTTTCCCCGAGTCGAGTCCAGATCCCCCTTATATGACGCACTTTAGGTCTTACATTTGCCTCTTACGAAATATCATTCGCGAACTAGGTGTACGCCATAAAGGTTCGTCCCATTAGCATAAATCACTCAATTTTGATTTTCATTCAATGTTAAATTGTGAGATTCTCGCATATTCTTTCTTCTTATTCCCTTTGCGAAATTGTCGCATGGTTTTTGCTTTGCTCGTTGTAGTTTCTTGATATCTCTTCATTAAAATCATCATATATTTTGATTTGCGAGAATTTCGCGTATTCCTTCTTTGATCATCATAATTCTTGCATTTTTGACATTTTTTTTTGTTATAATTTTTTTTATTTTTTTATTTTTTTTTTGGGAGTACTTACTTCTTACATCTCTTACTTCGTTGCATTTTGCTTCTTCATTATTCACTTCTTCCAAGACTGCTTTCCCTTGTGCGAAGTCATCGCAATTGCCAACCTTCTTTAAACATCCATTTCGCAATGTATCTTCGTTTCTTACTTCTATTGCATCTACCATTAACCTTTCTCTTCTTTGATCTTCTTTGATTTTTTGCTTCCAATTCTTCTTCTGAGCAGCTTTCTTCTCGGAGAACTCTACATCAACTTCATAGCATCTTCGTCCCTCAACCCAATCTCCTTTTATCACTCCTACGCCGGTGGGGTGAGGAAACTTGATACATTGGTGATAGGTCGAAGCTACACCCAAAATCTCATGTAGCCGAGGTCTTCCGATTAATGCATTATAGGGCGATTCCACATCAACTATACAAAACAAAATTTCCGTTGATAAACCATTCAGCGGGATTCGCATATGAGCTTCTCCTTTGGGTTTGTTAGCAGTGCCATCGAAACCATAAATTTTGTATGTAGACGGTATCAAATCTTCATCTTTTCCCCCCATTGTTTTGTATGCATGGTAGAAAAGAATGTTCACTGAACTTCCAGTGTCAATTAAAATCCTATTGATTGCCCATGTGTTTTCGGCTTCATCATCTTCACCATCAACGGGTTTTGGGTTAATTTCCAATCTTACCACCAATGGATTATCATGTATTTCTCCATTCTCCGGTATCTCTTCTGCAGTGAAATAAATAACCTGCTTTTGCCATTCTTTGAGTTGCGAAGTCTTCGCAATGTTCATTATTTCTATATTATTAGCATCTCTTGCGAAAACCCTACTGAGAACATTATCATGAAAATCTTCAATTGTCCTGTATGAATGTACAATAGAGTTGCAAAACAAGTTCTTGGCTTTCGCTCCAACTTCTATTACAAATGTTTCTCCTCCTTTCGCTGTGTTCACTCTATGAGCTTCCGGTGGTTGAGGTAATGGTTGAATCTTCTCTTCGCTTTTTAGAAAATGATTAAGCCTTCCTTGGTCTATCATTCTGAGGATGATTGTTTTTATATTTATACAATCATTCGTTAAATGTCCGCGAAAACGGTGATAAGAACAGAACTCATGACTTCTGTCACCCGGCGGTGGTTCACTTCCCACATTCCATGGTGCAGGTATATTTTCCATTAAAACTATGGCTTCCCATATCTTCTCCACACTAGCATTCAATGGTGGCATCTTAATTTCTTCCCATACTGCTCTATGATGTCGCTGACCTCTATGATAATTTTGTTTTCGTCCTCCATAAGTTTCTTGTGATTGGTCTAATCTTTGAATTTTATTACTTCCACCATGGTTGTAGAAGTTCTTCTCTCTTTCAAACTCCTCTTGATCATGGCTCCCCATTGCTACTAATCTTTGCTGACCATAGCTTATCACCATTTCTTGCTGACTTTGCGAGGTGCTCGCTACTGTATTTATCAACTTAGGTAGCAGACTCGCACTCGCAGTTTTTGAATTTGTGTTCGCAACTGGATATGATTCCATCTCATTTTGCCTTTCCTCTAAAGCAATGTATTCCTCCTGAAGTTCTCGCACTCTCATCATTGTGATTGTATTCTTGACTCTAAAAATTTGAATATATAACAAATTGGTTGCGAACATGGCATTAATGAATGATAAAATGAGATATCTTTCATCCACTCGCCCAGCCATCTCACTATACATCGTCTTCCATCTCGCAATTAGGTGCTTTAAACTTTCGCCAATTCTTTGTTTCAATCCAAATACATCTTCGATTCAGTGTCGAGAAGTTATTACTTATGTACCCCCCTAAGAATATAGCACATGAATCGATTGAAAGATGTTATCGAATTCCTCGGTAAACCTTCAAACCATTTCAAAGCCTCTCTGTCAAACTTGACGCAAAGTATTTGCACAAAATGGCATCATGGTTCTCCCAGCATAGCATACATCTCGCATAAGCTTTGATGTGTTGTATCACATGTGCTGTTCCATCGAAAATGTTGGTTAATGTAGGCAAATTGCACTTTGGTGGTATTCCTCCGGATCGCACTCTCGCGTAAATGGAGTTTTCGCAGAAACTTCTATGGCTTCATCCAATTGTTTCTTACCTCCTTCCTTTCTATTGTTTAACATTCCTCTCATCTCCGCCAATTCTCAGAATTTGTTCGTTCATACAAGTTTGAATCCATTGGTCTTTTTAATTCCGCTTCTCTTCTTCTTCGCTCATGTCGATTTTGGTGACCTTGTTCATTATTTTCTTCGTCTATCCTTGCGATCATCTCTTTCATCCCTCTCATGAATTCGTTACCACCATTTCGTCATTTTCTCTTCTTTTGCTGCCTTTCAACTCCCCTTTGTACTCTTTCATATTCTTCATTTATATTGTCATTGCTGCGATTTTGTTCCCATCTTCTTTCTCGATTGTTGTGATTGTTCTCGAATCGCCTCTTGTAGCTCCTGTTCTTCCACTTCTGCTCTCAATCTTTCCCTCTCGCAAGCTAGGTGCGCCTGTTCGGTATAATGTCTTTCAATTTCATCTTCAATCTCTTTTGCCTCCTCCGTGCTTCTCTCCCATGCAATATTCTCCTTCCTTCTTCCTGATTTTCTTCAACACTGGACTATTCTGGCCTTGGTATTGCCTGTTTCCTTGATTTCCATCATTTTGCCCATTTTGATGAGTTTCGGGACGAGGAACATATCGATCTTCCATTATTTCTCTTCTTTCGCGGCGTTCTTCGTCTAGACTTTGTTCTTCCTCTTGATTAACATTTTCCATAGGTAAATCTCTCCTTCTTCCTTCTCTAACGATCTTGAGCTTGACCTTGTAGTGCTTCTCGATCTTCTATTTTGTAATCTCTCGTTTTCCATCCTCAACTCATGATTCTCGCTCGTGTCAAATTCGCACTTTCCTATGCTTCTAATCGCCTTTCTTCGTGTATTGTTTGCCTTAACGCTTCTAGTGCGGCGATTTCCCATTCCCATGAATCTGTTTCTCCAATAACTTCTTGATCTCCTTCCACTTGTCCATCGTTTACCAATTGTTGTTCTTCTCTTATTTCATCTCATAGAGTCGATCTCCAAGTATGCACGCTACTCTGTCATAATCCACAATTCTATTTGGTATTGGTTGAATTAGTGGTTGAATTTGTTTTTCTTCATTATTCCTTATGTTCATTCTTGAGGATTCCCAATTTCATTTCTTCTTTCTCCAAGTCTCCTACCTCCTCCATAATTGTTGGTTGTTCGGATGCATGTCTTCTTCTAGCCATCCCTCAATCTTGATATTTTATTGAAAATTATATGAAATCTCTTTCTTACTACTCCAAATTCCTTCAAATCACAATATTCAGCTTTTCTTCCTCCCTGTTTCTAGCGCCAATATGTAGTTGGGCAAAAATCCTACAATACACCCCTCAAGAGAAATTATACAATCTAAGCCATTTTGGATGAATAATTGATAACTTCTTTTATTGATTTCGTGAATTCTTACAAGATAAAATGAAATCGGGTTAAAGAATTACAATTGCTCTTAATTTTGTCTCTCTTAATGACTTGCTCAACACTCGAAAAAAAGATCCCAACAACAGGCCTACTCGGCTCTTTATATAGGGTATTACATAATGGATGACATCTAAGCTGTCCTTTATTTTTCGGGAATGATTCGCGAAATGTCGCAAGCGTGCAAATGTTTAATCTGCGCGACGCTCTCAAATCTCGCCTGTCTTCACACCTTTCTTGTGTTCAAAGTGCGTCATCCGTTGCGTCACTTATATTACTCGTCCGCGACGCCATCGCAATCCGTTGTTTATTGATCTCGCGAGGTATTGATGTCGCGATACTCGATCCTACATGTGTAGTATCCATTGTTCATTACGCAATATTGATATTTTCCTATGATGATGTGCTCTCTTAGATTTATAGTAAGATTATTATATAATGTTGGTCTTCGAGTTGAACCTATACACTAGACGTCCTTGTTAAAAACAAGATATATGTTTGTTAGAGCATTGCTCGGTCGAACTCGCATGCGTTGCTATCTCTAGCATGTTTGTCAATGTTAGTGATCAAAACTATAAGTCTTGATTTCTAGTCTAATATAGCTAAGTCTCGGACTAGGATGAAAGTGTAGTTGAGCTCAAGAACTCCATGGCAATCATCATACAATACGAAGGACTACTCGGGCGGGTGAAACTTCATCGACTAAAGGTATGTGGAGACTTGAACTTATCTATCACTCAAAAGTCTATCTACTCTATCTCATATTCTTGAGACAAAAGTCGTTTTGCTATATTGACTTTGATTATACAAATTTACTATTTCGAGCCGAGTTTATCTCGCCTATCTATTTCTCGAAATATGTGTTGGTAAGCTTTCGCATTGGCCAAGTTCATCTTTACCTAGTGACGAAAGTCATGTTATGTTTCAATCACTTTGAAAATTTCTTTGACGAGACATGGTTTCGATAACAACTATATAACGTCTTCTAAGAATGTTTCAATGATTGAAATGAGAGTTTAGATTACATAACCAATGTTGGATATAAGCATTGTGTTGCAACACATATATGTATAAGTCATTTTTCCGTGAACCGAAGTTTGCAAACTTTGATGATCATGAGAACCGGAATCAGATCCGCGAACCCAGTCCGTGAACTCGCAGAAGTTCTCGACCCAAGAAATTCTGCTGGAGTTTTAGAACTCCTTCCGGGAACTTTAGTCCGCGAACTAAGTCTGCGAACTTAAGGTGGTTATATCTAAAGACGATTGTTTGTGAACTCATTCATATTAACTAAGGAATGCTAAATGCAAACCGTGGCTATAAAGTTCATGAACCGATTCGAATGAATCAAATCGTTTTTGCTTCAATTGTGTCTTGTGTAGTTACATAAGATTTCCTTCCAATTGAAAAACTCTCTAACTAGTTCATTTGAGTCATTTGAACTAGTTATGGTGAAAGAATATGGTTGATATGAAAGTGCTCATATGGCTAACCATTTGGTTAACTATTGTTGAACCAACAAATGTACATGCTTGGGTATGGTTACAAAAACCTAAAATCGTTCATTTCATTTGTGTGTAACAAGCTAAGTTTTTGATCCAACGGTTGATAGATATTAGCTTGAATCTAATCATGTTTTCATCTAACAGTGAATATTGAATGCTTTGTTACTAAGCTAACATTGAATGGAAACCCCGATTTGAAAGACTATATAAGGGAGAACTCTAGCAACTAGGAAACCTAATCCCCTCACCTTCCGTGATACTAGTTGTATTATCTAGAGTCGATTCTCCTTTAACCATAGGTTTCTTCTTGAAACCAAAAGTTAACACTTAAAGACTTCATTGGGATTGTGAAGCCGGGCCGATACTACTTTCTCGTAGTTGTGTGATCTGATCTTGCCGATTCTATCGTTTTGAGTACAATCGTAATGATTGGCTTGAGATTTATATCTCCGATAGGCAAGATAGAAAAATTAGTCACAAACATCTTCGTCTCATCGTTTGTGATTCCACAATATCTTCTTTTCGGGCCGTCGAATAAGATTATTGTGAGGTGATTGATAATACTAGGTTGTTCTTCGAATGTAAGTCCGGGTTATCAATTGGTTCATGTTCACTTTGATTTATCAAAAGACGGAACAAAAACTTATAGTTATTTCTGTGGAGATGATTTATCTATTCCATAGACTTTTATATGTGATACTGATTTGTTTATTAAAGTCTTCGACTTTGGGTCGTAGCAACTCTTAGTTGTAGGTGAGATAAGCTAAGGGAATGAAGTGTGTAGTATCTTGCTTTGGGATCGGAGACGTAAGGAGCAATTGTACCTTGGATCAATGTGAGATTGATTGGGGTTCAACTGTCCGACCAGAAGTTAGTTTGTAGTAGGCTAGTGTCTCGTAGCGGCTTAATAAAGTGTGGTGTTCTATCTCGGACTAGGTCCTGGATTTTTCTCGCATTTAAGGTTTCCTCGTTAACAAAATTCTGGTGTCTGTGTTATTTCTATTCCGTATTATATTTTGTTATATAATTGAAATATCACTGGGTTGTGCGTTTGAATCAATCAATTGGAAATCCTACCTTTGGTTGTTGATTGAAATTGATTGATCCTTGAACAATGGTCTTTGGTACTGTTCAAGTGATTTCTCTTGTATTCAATTAGACTCGCAGATTTCTATTTTTTTGAGAAATAATTGAATCAAGAAAGAAAGATAAAACTCTTTGATGTACTTTTTATAGATTGAGTCTTGTTGATTTTCTTAAAATTATATTGGATTTTGTCCATACAGATTGCTAAGAGAAATATTGGGTGTGGTTGTTGTACCCTGGCTTTTTCAATTGGTATCAGAGCAGGCAAACACTTTCAAGACCTTATAAGTCTGTGTTTGTAGTGACCTGACTCTATGGATAATGAGAGTATCTCCAACAACGCAACATCAGTATATCAAGTTGTTTGATCATGACTTGAAGGAAAAAAAGTCAACAATGTGCTTGAGTAAATACATGGCTCCTCTTTGTCAAGAAAATAAAAAATTGAGAAACTCTTTAAGGGGATATGATTGTGGATATAAACTCTTACAATCTATTGTTAAACATCGTGATGAAGATGTACGCTCGAAAAGTTCCGAATGTGATAATCTTCGTGAAATCTCTTTAAGTTGAAAGAAAACTTGCGAATCAAGCAAGATATGACTCTCAACAAAAAGTTTTAATGACAAAGAACTCGCTTCTCGCCAAAGAAAAATCCTTGGAGACTGATCTTGCTACTCGTACTTGATAAAGTAGAATCACTAGAAGAGAATCGAGTAGATTCAATTCTATCTCTACAAAATTATCCTCTATGATTGGAGCATGTAAAGAACATCGTGATACACGTGGTGCAGGCTATAAAGGAATAAGGCGCTCCAAAAATGAGTAAAGATCTATTTTGTTAAAGCTAATGATAATTCTTCATATGAGAAACCTTTTGCAGCATGTAAACGGTTAAGAACAATTCCTTTAACTTCTATTATTGGAAATAAAGGACATTCTAAGAGAAGATGTCATTTTCGTTTAGGAATGAGAAACTTCACAACATTCTTGCATGGATGTCAAAATAAGCTATTAAACCTATCTCTCATATTGTTGGAGTAAAAGGTGTTGTCGACAATCAAGAAAAATTCTATGATAAGACGTTTCTTAATTGTGTTTTTGAAACAAGAAATGTCGACAATGGTAGAAGGAAAACTGACTTCTTAAATGGCTCGGAAAAGAGAAAAAGACATGGAGAAAGAAATAAAAGTGGGGTTCCTTTTCTTTCTTTAAAGGAGACGTTAAATCAAATGTTTCGCTCCAAAATGTCATGCATATAAATAATCGAATCTCGAGCTTAAGATCAGCATAAATGGACTCAAACGGAGCATCGAGAAAGACAAGGAAAGCGACCGACTCGGGTACTTCTTGTTCCTCTCTTGATAAAACTTCCTCAAGTAAGTCAAGTTATCCTTCTGTAAATCCTCTTGAAGGATAAAAAGAAAAAGTCAGTATTGGTGATCAAAATGCTCATCTAAACACAACATGATAGATGCAATGCAGCATTCTTCTTATAGTTTAAGAAGGATGCTCATAGTCTCAAGAAGTGTATCTTGAGAAGTGCTGTCAAGGTTGTATGTTTTCCTTTCCTTCTTTGTTGTATTGATCTTAAAATCTGTTGAGCTTCGCTCCAGTTCTTCTCTTGAAGATAATCATGATCATCCTCCTTTGAGAAAAATTCCTTGTTTATTTGTGCTTCCCCCAAGTAGTTGGTTCTAAACTATTTGTCTTGACTCACGAATGTCATGCTCCTTCCTCTTGGTCACACTTTAGGGCCGTGACCACAAGTGCACGAACACCATACCCACACGCGACGCATACAAGCTTCCCCAGGGTTTTCCATTGAACTTATTTATATACACTTATATGTGTCATCTCTTGATACATAGTTTTGTAAGGTCAAAAGGTGTTACCAATATTTGGTGTGCATGTTATGAAAAAAGGATTCATGTGAAACTCGATAGTCTTTCCCTTCTTGACATAAACATATTTGTTACCTCCATTATTTGGTGTGCACAATACTTGTTTCTATTAAACAGGATCCCTTCATGCCATTGATCATGAAAACAAACTTCCATTTCAATCTTCACAATCGGTAGGAAATCTTCTTCAGATTTTGAGGTCGTACGTGATAAACTCCGGTATTGCAACAAGGAACTGGAGTTTTTGAAAAACGAATTGAAGAAAGCAACAGATGAGCTCGTCCATGTTCAATCTCTGGTTGCTGATCGGGTTTAGTGTTTTTCAGATCATTTTCTCTATAGGAGTTTATATGTCTAGTAAATCTTATTTTCTTGTTACCATTTAGAGAATAACTAGAGTTTGGAATAGCCATTATATATTGTGATTACACATAGCTATTTCCAACATTTTCATCTTCATGTTTTTAGATTTATTGGTTTAAATTCTAAAATTGTTTGGAAGATGATTTTTGCAGTATTAATCTTTATGGTTTTATATATTGCAATTTGTTATGGGATATGTGTGTTTGCGTCTGTGAACTATGATTGTCCCATACCTTGTCAAAAGTTAAGTCCTTTATTTGTCGATATGCATGTGTTGATAAAAGAAGGAATGAACTTTTGACAAATTCAAAAGTTAAGCCTATTATGTCAATTTTTGATGGAAGATAGGTTAAAATCTTTTGTTTTCTAGGATTATGTCTATTGTATGTCATTGTGCAAATGGTGATGGAAAATAGAATGAATCCTTGTTTATTCCACGGTATTAGGTTGACCTCCGATCCACATTTTGTGTATATATTGTGTTGTTCCATAAGGTGTCTTATGTTGAGCTCTATTGACTCGATTTAATTTTTTGACTTAGTTATTGCTCCATGAGGTACTTTATGTCGAGCATGTTCAACTAAATTAATCATTTGGTTGTTTTTAGTTGTTGCTCCGTAAGTTCTCTTATGTCGAGCATGACCAATTAAATTGATTACTTTTTTGTGGTTAATTTGGTTGTGTATTCCGGTTAGATTAATTATGGGTTCTCTTGTGATTAATCTAATTTGTGTACTTATGAGTCTCTATAAGTTCACTTATGTTGAGCATTTCCGGTTAAATTAATCATGGGTTCTCTTGTGGTTAACTTTTGAATATTTTGGATTCAAATTCATACTTATATGTGATTTGTTATGTCCAAAGGAATCCTTATTTTCTTTTGAAATTAAGGTCGCTCTTGTTGTTCTCTCAGGAATGACATATTATGGGGGAGATTTCTTAATTGAACTTGTGCTTAATTGCCAAATCTTTGTGGGGAGTGCGGATGTGGAATATTATAGGTGTTATCTTGTATCTTTATAGACTCCTTAATAAATGCATTTAGCTTCGGCTATATGATGCGTGTCGTAGGTGCAATCAAATTAATTAATACTTTACTACCTAATTAACTAGTAATATAGGTAGTCAAGGCCGATCCCACGAGGAGCACGAGATTCTAGTTGTAAAAATTGTCACGAAAGGGGGTGTAAAAAACAAAAAGAAAATAAACAAAACAATTAAAATCGAAAGTTGAAAGCAATAAGAGAGACAAGACCAAGGAATCCTTCTTCGTTACGAAACAATGAATCAAGTTATGTTCTCTTCTACTTGTTATTAGTCACAAATTATCACCAACCGTAGGTAAAGCACTAGCTCGGTGCTAAACCCCTAAATCCCTTTTATCACCTGGACACGGAAGTTCTCGACTACCGGATTCTAATCACTAAACCACCTAGAATTAGCTCAACCTAGATGTAACTTGGCTCATGCATTAGGTTTTGTGAATTTCTTAGGTTGATATTAGTAGTTAGACTCTTAGCTCAAGGTCTACTTGCTAACGTTGTTTCTACACACAATTGCTCCACTAATCCTCCGCAAGGTCTCGTGTTTGCTACTTATGTAAAGAGTCAAAAACGATTACTTATCCCCTAACTTTCACTAGCTTTAGATTGAATTAACAAATCAATTTAGTTGGCCACCCCAAACAATCTATCAATCAATCATGAATGTCTTTAAGATCACTCCTATTAGTAAAAACAAACGATAATTATGTGAAAAACTTCAAGATAGAATTTGAAAACAAAAACTTAAATCATATGTTTAAAAAACTAGGAATTCATCCTCAATCAATAAAATTAACTACTCATGTTAAAAAGTTCACACAAAGAATAAGAATTGTGTGTGTAGAGAGGTGTGTAGAAGTTGTAGAAAACTTCTCTATTTTTATAGGCTTCAATATTCTCCAAATCTTCTAAGGAGTAGAATCCTTTTCCTTTTGCAATTCAATTTCCAAATCCAAGCTTTCTCAACTCTTCCACCTTCTCTTTCCAAATTTGAGTCCAATTCTCCATCCAATTCCCTAGCCCAAGTCTTCATACCATGAGAGAAGTCCATAGAAAATTACTGGAATTTTTGGCTCGCCGGAAAATCGGGGATTGTGGGGAATCCGTAGGAATAATCGCCGCCGGCCACCTGAAAATTTCTTCGTAGGGAGAATATTCGACGGAATATTCCGCCCGGTCCCACAGATGGGACTAACGGTCGAGTGGTCAACAATCGGTCAACGTTAGTCAACGGTCAACGATCTAATTCCGGGTGAATCAACTTCGAGTCGTAACCGAGTCGGTGATCCAAATTGCTATGTATCAGGCCACTTTGCCGAGGGCCATGCGTGTTGCACTGTGATGGTGCATCACTGCTTGCTCCCAGCCATAATGGCTCTCTACCATTTCAGTTCAGCTTTCTCTCCAGCTGCAACATAGTATCCATTCTACCACCTGAGCACAAACACCACAGACCATAATACCATCCCCTGCATCTCCATGGCAAACATCAACCTCAACCTCAGTCTCCATTCCTAATCGCAGACTGCATCATGATAAGCACGCAAGTGCGATTTTTATACCCACATTTATACTAGCTAGGTCTTGATATTTAGCTAATAACATTGTTTTAAGCCTTTTACAGAATTACAAGTGAAATCCAGGTACACCCGAGAATAAAAGGCTAAATGGGGTGTTAAATGGATTTGCAAACAAAATAGCCCAAGACACCAAAGGAGACAGGGGCACACCCTAGCTATGATCGTCGTGTTGGTCACCACTCAAGCCATCTCACGCATACGATGGTGGACAAGGATTGTTCAGTGCTTAGTCAATCAAGCCCGGCCCACCGGTTACTATAGAGAACATCTCGAGATGTGGCCTGCCTGTTGCCATCACATTTCGTTGGTGTTTCCTCGACCACATCTCATTCCATTTCAAGATAAAGAAAACAAAACCTCGTTTCCTCGTCTTCAAGCTTATCAAGAGAAACTTTGGGAATTATCGGTTGTGAAATGTTCAAGAGCAGTTGTCATATTCATTCATGGTGCAAGATTGAGATTTCCAATATGGGTATTAATAATAAGAGTGGTGAATCCTTCATCTCTCTGCCCGGTGGAGTCCAAGTTCTTCTCAAGTCAATATGGTTGAAATAAGTGGAATCATCGATGGGTTTTACTTGAATACGGGCGTTGATTAATGATACCAAATCGTTTAGATTTCGGATCTACTAGGAATTGGCACTTGAGCTTCAATTTAGACATTGCACAGTAGTCGAAATTGGAGTTGGGGAGTTTTAGATGTGGGTCAATTGAAGAAGCTGTGGTGGTGTTGGTCATTTTTACGTGAATAATGGAGATGAAGTTCTTGAAGCAAGAGAGGGGCTTGGAGATTTCTTCGTGATCGAATTAGGTTACTTAGTTTTGGACCCAATCCGGCTACAAATCGAAGGAAGAACGAGCTTGCTGTTAGTGAAAATCGGTGATTGATGGTGGCTGCCGGTGATATCTCGGGTTGATAATGGAGGGGATGCAATGGATGTTTAGTTCGAGTTCGCAGCAACAACTTGAATGGATCTGTGGTATTTTGACATCGAGTTTCAAACCAATTGATTGAATTTTCTCTCACGCATTGTGAATGAATTTGGGGTTTGGCATGAATTAATTTGCGGAGTTATTGTGAATGATGTTTCTTTGTATAGAAGAGTTGAGATATGAAAGAAGATGGGTTCTTGCTTTCAATTTTGGTGCGTACTCAATCCTAGATGGTGGTGTGATATTGGTGCCGATGGTGCTAAGACGAGAGCGAATTTAATGGTTGAAGGGAAAGTGGTGTAGTCATCTTGGATGGTGAAATACTTGCCAGCAGTGGTGCTGAACTGAAGTTTGTTGTTGGCTAGGGAGAATGAATTGGCAGATGCCGTGCTTATATTGAACGTCGAGAAGATGGAGAAAGTGTGATGTCATTGCCCCAGACGAATGGAGATAGATTTTGTATGAACGGGTTGTGTCCAGATGCCGCATTTTAATCGTAGGAAGGTGTTTGCAAATACATGGAGAATGGAATCGCACGAGCAACGCCAGTTTACAATGGAACAAGAACGGGCAGAGGCCTGACTTCACTCATGGCCTAAATTTGGAGTCGAGTTCGGTGGCTGGATAGGGCTTTGGCAATATTGGCTCGGTCCTGTTTTGAAGTCTTGGAGTGCATATAAATAGGAAACGAACAAACTTGGAAAAAAGGGAGGCCAGTCTCACGTGGAAGAAACTAGGGTTTCTTGCTTTACTTTTCTTCTTGCTATGATTTGCTAAACTATTGTTAGGGTGAAAGGATGACCTTGTAGGCTAGATTATTTGTGTTTATGAACAAGAGTTTCTTTAAATCAAATGCTTAATATTATGTTTGAGTATCTCATATTTGTGGATTGTTCTCATAGATCTTTTCATGTTTTATGCCCAAGATATTACATAGGTAAGATATAGACAATCCCATTGAAACCCGATTTACTATAGATTAATGAACTTTCTTGAACTTTGTATGCCAAGTATACATAGTGTCTAGGATTTACTTTTAGGTCGAGATCAAACAATCTTCGTCGATTATTTTCAATAGTTCTTAATGACATATCTTCCATGTTTAAGTAGCCGGTGTGTGCAACTTTACATGAGTAATAACGAGACTCTCGTGATAAAACACAAGTAATCATAACTTACAACGATTCCGGAGCCTTGACATTCTTTTCATCTTGCCTGTCACTTTCATTTACATCCAATTTATTTGCTTATTTCTTTAGAATTAAAACTCTCTCTTGAATCGATTTTGATTAGAAAGTTAGTTGTATTAATTAGAAGTAGTTTTACACTCCTTGAGGGAACGAACCGTGCTTGCTATTGTGTACAATTTGGACACCGTGCACTTAAGGTAAAACAAAGTCGGATTATCCCACCCATCACATCAACCATGCCAAGACTGCAATATCACCGGGTTGAAGCCATCTCCAACATCCATGGCTCCGCAACACAATCCATAAATCCCATTCCATTTCCCGTAATCCCCGCAAACCTAAACATACATCTAAAGCCATCTCGATACAAAGCTCACCGTATTCACCGTAATGCCTTCAGATCCTCCACTCGCTTCTCAACTCAAGCACAATTCCGACTTCGATTCCGGGAATCGATCACAGAACACGACATCACCCCGCAACCTCGCCTTCATCATCCAGCCTTGCGCATTCTTGCAACACACATCCCATCCTCACGAAAGCACATCCGTCTGTGACCTCAAATTACCTTTGACTTCTTGAATCAGAATCGCTTCACTATCCCGTATCAATTCCTAACATTCATCTACACAATCCATTCATTCCCGCCTTCAAACAGCCTTCACTCCAACTTTAACTCTTCCTGGCCATGTTTTGCCCATCACCGCATTGCTCATACCTCCAGCAATCCACAAGACCTCGCCAATCTCTATCATTCAAACCACCCAGACTTCCATCTAATTTGCGGTGACACTCACAAGACCATCTTCTTATATCATTCCGCAACAGAGACCACCGCCATCAATGCACCAATTTCCCATCCGTTACCTTTAACACCACCATCTCTCAAGCTTCCACCCTTTGCATTTTTACCCATACATCTTTTGTACCACCCGAACCACCAACTCATAGCATAACAACACCACCTCTGCCTTTGCCTGCACCCATTTTCTTCAAATTCATCTTGAACCACCATTAATTCCACAGACCCATTAGCTCAATTTCTCGGATCAACCACCAATTTCCCATGAATTTCTTCATCTGCTGCTCAACCACAGCAACCTGACCATCTCCAATCTTCACCCACAGTCGATCTTCATCAATTCTTCTCGATCTACTCTTCATATCGACTCTCCTGGTCGATCATACAACCAACAACAAGACAACCATCATCGCTCTAATCTCAATCCCATCTTACCGAGCTCCATCATCTTCAAATTCTACTCGATTTCATCTCGTCTTAACAACGAAACCACCAAACCCATCTTGATTTATCTCTGGATTTCTCTTTAGATTTCTCGGGCAAACAATAGCACAAACAGGCCGCTTCTCTATCTCGATTCATACATCGAACCCTAATTTCGGGTTTTACGAGTTCATCTCGACTTCATTAATCTGGCAGCAGCCTATGGCCGCTTGTTCTTTCTCATTCTCAATTTCAACACAAAAATGATTGAGAAATAAATCTCAATTAGGATAGGGTTATACGGTGGTCTGGATCCGGCACAAAGTGGAGATATGGGTCGAGTTTGGGTGTGGGTGGATTCAAACACCAACCATAAGTACACCCCAATTGTGCTATTCTCACTCCCTTCTTTTGGATAAGGGGCGCCTCTTTGACCTCCCTTAACCTTGGCTGGGCTCCATATAGTATTCCCTCCTTGGTGAAATGACAATTTTACCCTTTTGCTAAAATATGGTGATTTCTTCTCCTTTTCCTCCGTGTGACTCCATAGTAGCTACAAAACTCAAAACAAGCGTAAAATACATAATTTACACGAAAAATAGCAAAGAAAGCATAAACTACTAGATAGTAAATTAGGTGTATTCTACACCTATCAAATTCCCCCACACTTAGACTTTGCTGGTCCTCGAGCAAATCAAACTAAAAACTCACAACTTCAAAGCGTTCAAGCGTCCTAAGCATCCAAAGAGCTATGAGGACATAGAGTTTCGCATGCTAGTAATAAGAAGTTAGAAATACTAAAGAACATATTCTCATTCTTAAATGTTGAGTGAGAAAATAATCACACCATAATGAGAGAATGCGTGTTTGAGAAACGATCAATAAGCATTTCGCCTCGACTTCGCCTCACCAAATAGGATTTTATGATAATTGCACTCAAAAGAACTGACTTTTTATGGTTCTCACATGTGTGCAGGTAGGAATGAAGAGAGAATTCTGCGACACGTTGAATGGTGGGAAGGACAACTTAGAAATTTTGAAAAACCCACATCTTTTAATATTTTGAAAAACCATTTTTGACGATCTCTACGAAAGGAAATCAACCATTTTTATCGAGGATGAGATTACTTACTCACCTTCACATCCGATCGCCAATTATGATAACACCACTCTCACGGCATCAATAAAATCGTCTTCCGCTCCTCGTCTTGATCTTCTTGGTCTTCGGTTTCAACTATTGATGATAAACCCTTGAATTTCATAAATCCTTAACAATTTGTAACTCTTTTTACCTTAAAATCCTTGTCGCTTGAAACTTCCTTATAAATTTTCCTTTCCCCACTACTCATTAAATAAAACAAATATTTCTCTTGTTTTTCTCTTTTTTTTTTTCTTTTCATTTTCATTTTTTTTTTTTTTTTTTTTTTTTGAAAACAAGAGAAATTAAATACAAAATAAACCATGGCCGTGGAAGAAGTATTTTACCACTTGATTCTTCACAACTTGTATCGTCTTGAAATCATAAACTTCAAAAATTCTCACCTTTTAATTTTCTTCGCTTTCATGAATAAGTCTTCATACTTGGATATAAAATTACCTCATTGTAGTGTAAGTCTTCAACATATATGTAACATCCGCTCTTTGTATGTTGCTTTACTTGTATTTGAAATTTGCTCTTTTTCTCGTTTTTGTTGCTTATAAACCTTAAACTTTTCCAACTTTCCTTGTAGATTTTGATGTCGTTCCTTGTTGATGATGAATGTGTTTCTATGGATCCGTTGTTGTCGAGAGAGAGAATGGTGCTAGCGCAAATCGAACTACAAGAAGGTGGCTTTCATCTATAGACGTCACCCTCATGATTGACAAAATTAGCACTCAAGAGATCAAAGAGTAGTGCTTCTATTGGTGGGAGGTTGGGTAGCTCACCATTCTACCCGGAATTAACTTACGGTGACACACACTCAAAAGAAGCTCTTTAGTAGATGGAAGATTTCTGGTCGGTGCCTCTCATGATATGAATACGGGTAGTCTCCACTAATGATTGATCGGCAACTCTAATAACGCATTTCTCCTGCACCAAATTACCGCATCACCCGGCATGATTAAATCCATTATTTAACACTCTAACAAACAAGAAATCCGAATGTAGTTCTCTAACATTTCCAAGTTCAATTATGTCGGTCAAAAACTCTATGTAAACATACCTAGAAATATGCTGGGACTCTAAAATCTTTAAAAGTTGGAATTTTTATGTAAAACTTTTTTTTTTCTTTTTTGAATTTTTTCATTTTTTTGTAATTTTTGTTTTAAAAACATGCTTAACCACTCCCCCACACTTAAACCTTACATTGTCCTCAATGTAATTGAATCCTCTAGTAAAGTCAAGGTGGGAAATTTTAACATGATAAGAAACAAGAAAAAAGAAATAACAAAAAGCAAAAGGATAAGAAATACAAACCGATGGGTTGCCTCCCATTAAGCGCTTGTTTTAAAGTCGACGGCCCGACTTGGCTCTTGCATGATTCATTCCCCATATACTAACAATCTGAAAATTTGAGGATCCACCCATAATACTGTTTTGCAAACAATAACTCCATACAAATATTAGCACAAGAAAACAATAGTGAAATTATCGCCGATAGAAATTTCCCCCACACTTATTCTCGTCCACACTCGGAAGTGTATAAAGAACATAGAATTTGGGAATTTCCATGTATTCCTCTTGGCAAACCCGCATGGTGTTAGCATCAAGTGTTTCCAATGGTGGATATTTAGAAACAAAATCATCCAAAAATACTTTCAAGCACATACATTCAAACCAATAAGAGGTAAAGGAGAAGAATCAATAGGCAAAGGGTTAGACAAACCTTTCAAAAATTCTTGTATTATAGAATCCTCTTCATCCTTAAAAAATTCAAGTGAATTACTTACCTCTTGTATATCGTGGTCCTCTATTAAACCTTGCAACCATTCTTCGTCGTTTTCTACCTTAACCAAAGTCTCGGCATCATTAAAATCATTCGCAAGTTCAATTGGGTCTTCCACAAAATCAATGAATGTGGTTTCATCCTCTAGCATCATCTCTTCAACATTCTCATCATCGGAATCGGGCCATTCACTAAAGTGATTCTCATCGGTATAGATTGTAAAATCTTCATGTGCGGGTGTTACACGTTTATAACAATAGGTAAGTCACACCCAATCTCCTCCTTTTGAATAGGTGAAGGATCGTTATTATGATCCGGAGTTGGAATAACTTCCTCATTGTTTAACATTCATACACTTCCGCGGACTCCCATCTTTCCTTAAGAAAATTTTGCCAAGCAATAAATGCATCTTCCTCAAGCTCTTCCTTTTGAATAGGTGATTGATCATTATTAAGATCAAGGCTTGAGTAATCTACACTAGTGTCATCAAAGTCTCCAAAGGTTGGTCCTTTTCAACACAATCATCTTCATTTTCGGGACTCACCATAATAAGAATCTTCTTCATCGGTTTCATAACCTTTATCCCGACGTCGTTTAAGTTCCATATGAATAGTCCTACTAATTTCTGCGACAAGCTCTTCCGAGTCTCCATCATCTTGTTTGTATAATTTCGTACAAGTTTCCCAATCACACGCTTACCACCGTTAGACGATCTCCTCTTTTGGAAAAAATGAAGGAAAAACACGATGAAGAGGAGTATATTCCAAATTCTCTGTCACATTACTAGAAAACAAATTGTTAGATGCATAACTACCCTTCCATCCATGTGATTGTCCACTTACATACCGTCATAAGGTTGTTGATATGTATGAGAATATCCATAAGGTTACGTAGAAAATTTATCATAGCCAAAATATTTGTTTTGATTGTATCCTAAGGATGGTTGGAAGTTGTCATAATGTTGAGGTTGAAAACCGTATTGATTGTTGTAATATGCTTGCTCTAGTCCACCATACATGGCACCTGAAATAAGATTCAAAAACTTAAGTTAGATACGGAATAGAATCCAACAAAGCAAGAATAAAGCAAAAAGAAAAATAAAAACAACTAAAATCATCCAAGCTCCCAAGAACGGGCGCCAAAATTCCGATGCGTGTCGAGGTGCAATCAAATTAATTAATACTTTTTACTACCTAATTAACAAGTAATATAGGGTAGTCAAGGTCGATCCCACGAGGAGCACGAGATTCTAGTTGTAAAAATTGTCACGAAAGGGGGGTGTAAAAAACAAAAGAAAATAAACAAAACAATTAAAATCGAAAGTTGAAAGCAATAAGAGAGACAAGACCAAGGAATCCTTCTTCGTTACGAAACAATGAATCAAGTTATGTTCTTTTCTACTTGTTATTAGTCACAAATTATCACCAACCGTAGGATAGCGGCTAGCTTAAAACGCTAAACCCCAAAATCCCTTTATCACCGGACACGGAAGTTCTCGACTACCGATTCTAATCACCAAGCCACCTAGAATTAGCTCAACCTAGATGTAACTTCTCATGCATTAGGTTTTATGAATTTCTTAGGTTGATATTAGTAGTTAGACTCTTAGCTCAAGGTTCACTTTCTAACGTTGTTTCTACACACAATTGCTCCACGGAATCCCTCCGCAAGGTCTCGTGTTTGCTACTTATGTAAAGAGTCAAAGAACGATTACTTATCTCCTAACTTTCACTAGCTTTTGTAGATTGAATTAACAAATCAATTTAGTTGGCCACCCCAAACAATCTATCAATCAATCATGAATGTCTTTAAGATCACTCCTATTAGTAAAAACAAACGATAATTATGTGAAAAACTTCAAGATAGAATTTGAAAACAAAACTTAAATCATATGTTTAAAAACTAGGAATTCATCCTCAATCAATAAAATTAACTACTCATGTTAAAAGTTCACACAAAGAATAAGAAAAGAAAAGAATTGTGTGTGTAGAGAGGTGTGTAGAAGTTGTAGAAACTTCTCTATTTATAGGCTTCAATATTCTCCAAATCTTCTAAGGAGTAGAATCCTTTTCCTTTTGCAATTCAATTTCCAAATCCAGCTTTTCTCAACTCTTCCACCTTCTCTTTCCAAATTTGAGTCCAATTCTCCATCCAATTCCTAGCCCAAGTCTTCATACCCATGAGAGAAGTCCATAGAAAATTACGGAATTTTTGGCTCGCCTTTAAAGTGGGATTGTGGCCGACCCGCCTGGAATAATCATGCCGGCCACCCGAAAATTTTACCGCTGGAGAATATTCGATCGAATATTCCGTCACCGACAGTTAGGACTAATCTGGCCGAGTGGTCAACCGGTCGCCAACGTTAGTCAACGGTCAACGATCTAATCTTGGTGAAGTCAACTCGAGTCGAACCGGACTCGGTGATCCAGTTTCTTGATTTCAAAGCCACTTGCGTGCCATCAGGTTGCACTGTGATGGTGCATCGTTGCCCCAACCATAATGGTTCTCTACCATTTCATTCAGCTTTTCTCTCCACCGCAACATAGTATCCATTCTACCACCCGAGCACAAACACCACTGGGACCCGTACCATCCCCTCAGATCTCGCATGGCAAAAAAGCAACCTCAACCTCGCCCCGTTCCTAACCGCATTGCATCAACAATGCCAAAGACTGCACATCACCGGGTTCAAGCCATCCTCAACATCCATGGCTCGCAACACAATCCATAAATCCCATTCCATTTCCCGTAATCCCCGCAAACCTAAACATACATCTAAAGCCATCTCGGACAAAGCTTCAACCGTATTCACACTGCGACTTCATATCCTCCACCGTTTCTCAACTCAAGCACACTACGACTTCGATTCCCTAATCGACGCAATAACACCTCGACATCACCCCCGCAACCTCGCCCTTCATCATCCAAAGTCTTGCGGTATCTCTGCAACACACATCCCATCCTCACGAGCACATCCTCGTCTCAATGCACCTCAAGTACATGTCTGACTTCTTGAATCAGAATCGCTTCACTATCCCGTATCAATTCCTAACATTCATCTACACAAACCCATTCACATTCCCAGCTTCCAGCGGCTTCACTCCAACTTTAACTCTTCCTGAGGCCATGTTTTGCTCTATCACTGATTGCTCATACCTCCAGGGGCAATCCACAAGACACCAATCTCTATCATTCAAAACCACCAAAGACTTCCATCTAATTTGGCAAAGTGACACTCACAAAGACCATCTTCTTATATCATTCTCGCAACAGACCACCCGCCATCAATGCAATCAATTTCCCATCCCTGCTCGTTTAACACCACCATCTCTCAAGCTTCCACCACTTCGCATTTTTACCATACATCTTTTGTACCACCCGAACCACCAACTCATAGCATAACAACACCGCCCTCTTGCCCGCACCCATTTTCTTCAAATTCATCTTGAACCACCATTAATTCCACAGACCCATTAGCCAATTTCTTGATCAACCACCAATTTCCTATGAATTTCTTCATCTCAATACCAACTACGTGAACGACCATCTCCATCTTCACCCGCAAACGATCTTCATCAATTCTTCTCGATCTACTCTTCATATCGCTCTCGATCGATCATACAACCAACAAAGGACAACCATCATCGCTCTAATCTCAATCCCATCTTACCGAGCTCCATCATCTTCAAATTCTACTCGATTTCATCTCGGGTCTTAACAATGAAGCCACCAAACCCATCTTCGATTTATCTCTGGATTTCTCTTTAGATTTCTCGGGCAAACAATAGCAGAATAGCTATCCGCTTCTATCTCGATTCATACATCGAACCTAATTTCGGGTTTCTAGAGTTCATCTCTCGACTTCATTAACGGCAGCTGTGCCTAGGTCGCTTGTTCTTTCTCATTCTCAATTTCAACACAAAATGATTGAGAAATAAATCTCAATTAGGATAGGGTTATACAACCGGGTCGGATCCTGAGACGGTGTGGAGTGGGGGTATGGGTCGTGAGTTTAGGGTGTGGGTGGATTCAAACACCCACCATAAGTACACCCAATTGTGCTTATTCTCACTCCACTTCTTTTGGATAAGGCGCCTCTTGACCTCCCCTTAACCTTTGGCTGGCTCCATATAGTATTCCCTCCTTGGTGAAATGACAATTTTACCCTTTTGCTAAAATATGGTGATTTCTTCTCCTTTTCCTCCGTGTGACTCCATAGTAGCTACAAAACTCAAAACAAGCGTAAAATACATAATTTACACGAAAAATAGCAAAGAAAGCATAAACTACTAGATAGTAAATTAGGTGTATTCTACACCTATCACTATATGATTGCATCTAAAAAATATGATATGTACTTTCTTTTGGTCATGAAATGTCTTCTTTAAATTTCATTAGGATCCTTGTTTCACCTTTGCCAATTTTATTGACAAAAAGGGGGAGAATTAATATGTAGTTCACTACAAATACATATGGTTTTCGGATCATTATGAAAGGGGGGAGTGGTTTCCATGTGAGATGGAGTATTGACTAGAGGAGTGATACATATCACCATAGTATTGTTGTCGGTTGTGATACAATTGAACTTTGAACTATATAATGATACTATGACATTGTATAACAATGATTGAGAACTCTTGTTTTCTCGTTGTTATAGCTACGGATTTTTAACAACGATGATACCGAACTTACAACCTTTGGGATCATTGGAATACTTGGAAGTGACGAAGATTTTGAAGTAATATCAAGATTATGCATGTGGAATAGGAGCTACAAAAGTTAATATTTTTATTTTTTATTCCATATGTATTGATAGTTTTGTCAAAAATTGACAAAGGGGGAGATTGTTAGAGCATTTCTCAAATTAGAACTCGCATGAATTGCTATCTCAAGCATGTTTTTCAATGTTAGTGATCAAACTATAAGTCTTGGATTTCTAGTTTACTATAGCTAAGTCTAGGACTAGGATAGAAAGTGTAGTTGAGCTCAAGAACTCCATGGCAATCATCATACAAGACTAAGGACTACTCAAGGAACTGGTGGAACTTCATCGAGTAAAAGGTATATGGAGACTTGAACTTATCTATCACTCAAAAGTTCATCTACTATATCTCCTATTTTGAGATATAAGTTGTTTTGCTATATATACTGTAGGATCATAATATCGCAACCGGATAAGGTTCGCGGATTAATAAACGACGGTGCGAGGAGTCACAGGAGCTAAAATAAACGACGCGATGAATAACGACAAACAAAACAATTGGAAGACATGAAACCCGGGCGAAGGCTAAGAAGTGTCGCGAGAATGAATATTTGTGCATTTGCGACACTTCGCGAGACATTCTAGAAAATAAAGGATAGCTTAG